>CM069134.1:37270984-37680984 GCA_035221665.1 Okamejei kenojei
TTCTCTCCAGAGATGTTGCCTGCCCCGCTGAGTTACTCCAGCATTTTGTGTCTATCTTCCATGTAAAAGCACAACTGATAGATCCAGAAAGGAAAAAAAAACACAATATGGGGTAACACTATAATATGAGCATTATAGTGTTACAGTTAGAGAGATAGTGCAGATAAAGTGCAAGGGGTGCAATGAGGTTGGTTGGAAGATTGGGGCTACACCCTAGCTTATGGGCAGCACAATGACACAGCGGTAGAGTTGCTGCCTCGCAGCGCCAGGGACCCAGGTTTGATCCTGACTATGGGTGCTGCCTCTACGGAGTTTGTACATTCTCCCTGTGATAGCAGAAGGGGAGAAGCTGTTCTGTTCCTTCTGCCAGACGGGAGTGGGGAGAAGGAGGCATGAACAGGGTGGGACAAGTCTTTGATTATGTTGGCTGCTTTCCCAAGGCAGCGTGAAGTGTAGATGGAGTCAGTGCTGGCACTCTGGTCTGTGTGATGGACTCTAAATTTGTCATTGTTGCAGTTTGCTTGTCAATATGGATCGAGGTCACCTGTTGAGTTTTGAGATTGAGTTTAGTTTATTGTCACGCGTACAGTGAAAATCTTTTGTTGCGTGCTAACCAGTCAGCAGAAAGCAATACATGAATGCAATCGGGCCATTCACAGTGTACAGACACAGGATAAAGAGAATAATGTGAATAACGTTTAGTGCAAGATGAAGCCAGTAAAATCCGATCAAAGATAGTCCGAGGATCTCCAATGAGGTGGATAGTAACTCAGGACCGCTCTCTAGTTGGTGGTCAGATGGTTCAGCTGCCTGATAACAGCTGGGAAGAAACTGTCCCTGAATCTGGGGGTGAGCGTTTTCACACTTCTGTACCTCTTGCCTGATGGGAAAAGAGAGAAGAGGGGGTAAGACTCGTCCTTGATTATGCTGGTTGGAGGTCACAATGGATTTAGGATTATTTGAGAGAACGGTAAAGTAACTCAGGTAGTAACAGACTCACCCTCCTTCCATAAGCTAGGGTGCTGTTTGATTCGCCTCTACCCCATTGCGAACATTGGACTTTGTCTCTGGAACTGATGCGCTACAATGCTGAGAACTATATTCTGCACTCGGTATCTTCCCCTTTGCTCTGCCTATTGTACGTGAGTTTGACGATTGTATTTAAGTACAGTATTATCTGGTCTGATTGGATAGCAGGCAAAACAAAGCTTTTCAATGTTCTGTACCTTTTCATACCTTTAGTTTCCCTCTCCTCCAACACTCAGTCTGAAGTAGGGTCTCGACTCGAAAAGTCACCTATTCCTTTTCTTCAGAGATGCTGCCTGACCTGTTGCGTTATTCCAGCATTTTGTGTTTCTTTTCAATATACATGCCAATAATATACACATGACAATAATAATTCTTTACCAGCTACTACAGGGGGAGGCTGGACAGGCATGGACTGTTTTCTCTGATCGCCATAGGTTGCGAGCTGATAAAATAATACAAAATTGTGAAAGGATAGACAGTCAGATCTTTTCCCAGGGAATAATCAAAATATTAGAGCATATAACTAATATTAAGGTGGGCAAAGAAAGTCTCAAGGAGATGTGCAGGGCTTTATGACAGAGGGCAGTGAGTCCCTGGAGCGCTGCCAGGGGTGGTGGTGAAGGCAAATGCCTATTTAAAGGGCACTTGGATAGGTGCATGTGTATGCAGGGAACGGATTCAATGCAGGCAGACAAGAGTTGGGCTTGGCATCATGCTCAGCACTGACATTGTGGGCCGAAGGGCCTGTTCCTGTGTTGTACATGTTCGATGTTTTTTTGAATAGGCGCATGGATAGGCAGAGAATGGAGGGATATGGACTATGTGCAGGCAGATAAGAGTTGGTCTTGGCATCATGCTCAGCTGAGATAGAGTGGACCGGAGGGCCTGTTCTTGTGCTGTGCTGTTCCATGTTTTATTTTGTTGGTACAGGCAGGGAATGGAGGGATATGGAATATGCACAGGCTAATAACAGTTGGTCTTGGCAACATGCTTGGCGCAGATATTGTGGGCCTAATGGCCTGCTGTTGTGCTGTGCTGTTCTATGTTAACAAACCTAAACTTAAACTTAGCATTGCTCTTTTAATATGGCTCCCCATTGAATTGACTATTTGCTTGCAGCAGTTCTTTCAGCTGGTGAACGAACACTTTGGTGTGGTTTTTGCACAATGAACTATTAATAGTTTGAGGTGTGTTTAGCGCGTGGGCGCTGTGGTTAATGTGGTCTCCAGTTTTATTGAAGAAAATGCCTCGCTTGCTTCTGCCTTTAACTGTAATACCGACTTCCTAACCAAAGCATCTCTACAAAGCATTTGTGCCCATTAATAATAAAAGATCAATACTCGCCCAAAGCACTGCTGAAATCACGTTCTTCATTTCAAGAGAATCAATGATTTTATTGTTCCCCTTTTTCTTCCAGCGCTGTGGGAGGAATGCTTTTCCATATCCTCATCCGATGCTTCAAACCTTCAGAAACCCAAGCAGTGTTGCAAATGTGAAGGGCACAAAGTGCTGCAGTAGCTCAGCAGTTCTGCTGGGCGGGTTGGTGAGAGGTTACCCAAAATGGGAGAATTCAGCGTTCATAGTTTAGTTTAGCTTGGAGATGCAGCGCGGAAACAGGCCCTTCGGCCCACGCCGACCGGCGATCACCCTGCACACTAGCACTATCCTACACACACAAGGTACAATTTAAAATGTTACCATGGCAATTGGCCTACAACCCTGTACGTCTTTGGAGTGTGGGAGGAAACCGGAGCTCCTGGAGGAAACCCAGTGAGATCATACAAACTCCCTATAGACAGCACCCGTAGTCAGGATCGAACCTGGGTCTCTGGTGCTGTGAGCCAGCAAATCTACCGCTGTGCCAATGGTGGAGTAGACTTGGGCCAAATGGCCTAATTCTGCACCTAGAACGAACCAACCTCCAGTATTCATGAGTTTGAGGTGCCTCCATTAATTCCCCATTCACTAGTGCCCTCCACTAATTCCCCATTTACTAGTGCCCTCCACTAATTGTCCATTTACTAGTGCCCTCCACTAATTCCCCATTTACTAGTGCCCTCCACTAATTCCCCATTTACTAGTGCCCTCCATTAATTCCCCATTCACTAGTGCCCTCCACTAATTGTCCATTTACTAGTGCCCTCCACTAATTAATTCCCCATTTACTAGTGCCCTCCATTAATTCCCCATTCACTAGTGCCCTCCACTAATTGTCCATTTACTAGTGCCCTCCACTAATTGTCCATTTACTAGTGCCCTCCATTTAGTGCTAGTGCCCTCCACTAATTGACCATTTACTAGTGCCCTCCACTAATTGCCCATTTACTAGTGTCCTCCACTAATTCCCCATTTACTAGTGCCCTCTACTAATTGTCCATTTACTAGTGCCCTTCACTAAGTTAGGCCGCATTTGGAGTATTGCATGCAGTTCTGGTCGCCCCCATTACAGGAAGGATGTAGAGTATTTTGAGAGGGTGCAGCGGAGGTTTATCAGAATGACACCTGGATTAGTGGGTATTAGCTACCAACAGAGGTTGCACAGACTTGGATTGTTTTCGGAGGTTGTGGAGAGACTTCACAGAAGTATCTAAAACTATGAGAAGCATAGATGGACTTTCAGAATCCTTTTTTCCCAGGATGGAAAGATCAAATACTAGAGGACATAGCTTTAAGGCGAGATGGCTAAGACTAAAGAAGATGTGGGGTGCAGAAGGTGGTGAGTGCCTGGAACACGCTGCCAGGGGATTGTGGTGGAGGCAAATACAACAGTGGCGTTTAAGAGAGTTTTGGATAGGCATGTGGATATGCTGGGAATGGAGGGATATGGATCATGTGGAATGGTGGGGTATGGATTTACCAATGCACTATTAATTACCCAATTACGAGTGCACCCCTGTAATTCCTCCATGCGAACGATTTTATTGAGATTTCTGGTGTGGGGAACAGAGGTAATGTAGGAAATGTAGCGTATTCGATTTTCAATAATCTTTTTGGATAACATAGCTGAAAATAAACCAATGAATAAGATTAGTGAATCTAGAGATACAGGACAAATGGTAGAATAGATTAGAAGCTGGTTAACGTTCAGAAAGTAGACTTCAGCTAAAAGGTCATTGTCTGGAGACCAAAACTGCACACAATACTCCAGGTGTGCTCACTAGGGCCCTGTACAACTGCAGAAGGGGACCTCTTTGCTCCTATACTCAACTCCTCTTGTTATGAAGGCCAACATGCCATTCGCTTTCTTCACTGCCTGCTGTACCATGCTTACTTTCATTGACTGATGAACAAGGACCCCCAGATCCTGTTTTTGCTATCAAAGTGGGTAACCTCACATTTATCTACTTTAAACTGCATCTGCCACGCATCTGCCCACTCACACAACCTGTCCAAGTCACCCTGCATTCTCATAGCATCCTCCTTCCCTGTATACTGCCGCCTAGTGATCTGTGTTCCATCCCTAATTCCTCATTTACCAGTGCCCTCCAGTAACTGTGATCCATCCCTAACTGCCTACATTAAAGCAATAGGACTGTCCTGTGACCCTTCCTAAATCCAGGTGTAGATCCATGACCTGTGCTAATGGCTCCATGACCCTTAGGTAAAAGACTGTGCATTCACTCTATCTATTCCCATCATGATGTTTTATACCTCTCTAAAACTAACTCCTCTTCGAATTTCAAAGCGAGCCAGGGGAGCCATTCCCCACTCCGGCTATGCTATCCCAGACTTCTGTCGCACATGCACGATTCCAGCAAGAGGGAACTGCAACAGAGGCAAACTGCAGAGCGCGAGGGAGAGAGAGTTTGAGGGTGTATTTGTTTTGCATGTTAGCCAGTCCAGGATGTCACAGTGGCACAGCCAATAGAACCGCTGCTAAAGATGCGGGTTCGATCCTGACTACAGGTGCTGTCTGCGTGGAGTTTGCACTTTCTACCTGTTCCCAGCATTTTTTGCACATCAATTCCAGAGACAAAGTCCGACGTTGCAATGGGGTAGAGGTTCATCGGACAGAACCCTAGCTTATGAAAGGACCGTTCAGAAGCCTGATAACAGAGGGGATAGAACCAGCGAAAGCTGCAGGAGAATCTTACACTGGGAAAACTCAGTTTTAAGGAGCGAAGCAACGTTTCTCAAGACCCTTCTTCAACATTTAGAACGGAGCTTGGAATGATCGATAGGATGGCCAAATGGCCTCCCTCTGTGCTGATTTCAATCTATTTGTTTTAGTTTTACAAATACAGCGCGGAAACAGGTCCTTCAAGTTTGAGTTGAGTTTAGTTCATTGTCACGTGTAACGAGGCACAGTGTGAAGCTTTTGTTGGGTGCGAACCAGCAGTGGGAAGACAATACATTATTACAATCGAGTCATTTACAGTGTACAGTGTACACGATAAAGGGAATAATGCGAATAACGTTCAGTGCAAGGTAAAGTCCGATCAAAGATAGGCGGTGTATAGTTATTCAAGACTGCTCTCTAGTTGTGGTCGGATGGTTCAGTTGCCTGATCGGCCCTCCGAGTCCCTGCCGACCAGCGATCACCCCGTACACTAGCACTATCCCGAACACTAGGGACAATTTACAATGTTTTACCGAAGCCAATTAACCTACAACCCGGTACTCTTTGAGTGTGGGAGGAAACCAGAGCACCCAGAGAAAACCCACGCAATCACAGGGTGAATGTACAAAGTCCACACAGACTGTAGTCAGGATCGGACCCGGGTCTGTGGCACTGTCAGGCTGCTAGCAGCTCCACCGCTGCGCCACTGTGAGCGCCACTCCCAAATGCGAAACATGCAGGTTAGTGCGAGACATTGGGAGGCTGATTTTGCTCACAATAAAACATAGCGATAATTGTTCAGTGACATATTAATTCAGCCTATCATTCTCAGACAGTTGCTTCAGCATCGCTTGCTGCAATGATTTAATTTGTTTTGAGTCATAGGAAGGTTTCAAAACTGTAGCCTAAGGCATTGTACTCTTGTGCCCTAAATTTCATAAGTACATAAGTTCTTGGAGCAGAGTAAGGCCATTCGGCCCATCAAGTCTACTCCGCCATTCAATGATGGCTGATCTATCTTTCCCTCTCAACCCCGTTCTCCTGCCTTCTCCCCATAACCCCCTGACACCCGTGCTAGTCAAGAATCTGTCAATACCCACCTTAAAAATATTAATTGACTTGGCCTCCACAGCCGTCTGTGGCAAAGAATTCCACAGATTCACCACCCTCTGACTAAAAAAAATCTGCATTTCTTAACCTGTCTAAATTTTACCTGTAGAAACATATGGGGGTGGCACAGCGGTAGAGTTGCTGCCTCACAGCGCCAGAGACCCCAGGTTCGATGCTGACCTTGGATGCTGCCTGTACGGAGTTTGCACGTTCTCCCTGTGACCGCGTGGGGTTTTTTCTGGGTGCTCCAGTTTCCTCCCACATTTCAAATACATGAGTTCTAAAGACATAAGGTTGACAGACACAAAATACTGGAGTAACTCAGCGGCTCAGGCAGCATCTCTGGCGAAAAGGAATAGGTGATGTTTTGAAACTCTTCTTCAGATTTGTCGGTTAATTAGCCGCTGTTAATTGTAAATTGTCCCCACTGTGTTTGATAGTGCTTGTGTTGGGTTGATCGCTGGTCGGCGTGGAATCAATGGACAAAGGGCCTGTTTCCATGCTGTATCTCCAAAGTCTAAAGTCTAAACAAGGAACTGCAGATGCTTGTTTACAAAAGAAGACACAGAGTGCTGGATTAACTCAGCGGGTCATTTTGGGCGTCAGGAAGAAGAATCCCCCCTTGATATGTCACCAGATTTACTCCAGCACTTTGTGTCTTATTAATTTTATATGCCTGTATTTAATATCAATGAACCTTCATCACCAAAGTACGATTACCATTTCTTATGGTCTTGGGCAGAGCTGTTTTCAAACCCAGCTGTGATGCATCCCGATAGAATGCTTTCCAAGGTGCATCTGTAGAGGTTGGTAAGAGTCAGGGCAAACATGCCGAACAGTCTTAGTCTTGTGAGGACTGTAGAGATACAGCATGGAAACAGGGCCTTTGGCCTACCAAAGATAGACACAAAATGCTGGAGTAACTCAGCGGGACAGGCAGCCTCTCTGGATAGAAGGAATGTGTGACGTTTTGGGTCATGACCTTTCTTCAGACTCCCACTGATTGTCGCCAGAAGCCTGCGTCCTTTTCAGGACGGGCGATGACGGCGATGTCAACATTTGAAACATGAAAGATGGACACAAAAGAAGAAGTCAGGATCAAACCCGGGTCTCTGGCGCTGTGAGGCAGCAACTCTACCGCTGCGCCACCGTGCCGCCCACAGATCCTGAGTCCCTCCAGCACTTAGATTTTACTCAAGATTACAGCATCTGCAGAAATCAAATGTTAATTTTGTGCTTCTCTCTCCACAGATGCTGCCCGACCTGTTGAGTATATCCAGCGTTTCACGTTTGGCCTTTGTGAGGAAATCAGTCTTGTGATTGTACAGGTAGGCGCCGCTGATTTGCTTTTGCTAAAGCGATTGCAGTTCGGTGAAATGTTCATGTTCTTGCGTAGGCCGGGGATGGGAAAAATGGTTTCCAACTGATGAAACACTTGATGTGAACTGGGAAAACCGACACACTAAATCCAACAAGGGTCATCCAGCAGATGAGGAAACCAAGAGACACCTTTAACGGAACAAAATCTCCCTTTTTGCTCTACCTATTGTAATTGAGTTTGATGGAATTATATCCATTCCCCTCTGTTATCAGGCTTCTGAACGGTCCTTCCATAAGCCAGGGTGCTGTCCGATTCACCTCCACCCCATTGTGGACATTGGACTTTGTCTCTGGAACTGATGCGCTACAAGGCTGAGAACTATGTTCTGCACTCGGTATCTTCCCCTTTGCTCTGCCCATTATACGCGAGTTGTACTTGATCATATTTATTTATGGTATTATCTGATCTGTTTGGATTGCATGCAAAACAAAGCTCCTGTCCTTGAATTTGACCTGATAGTTTTTACATAGAACATAGAAGAAAGAGTACAGAAATATGTGTAGGTAAGAACGACAGATTTTTTCTCTCAAGAGTTGCTGCCTGTCCCGCTGAGTTACTCCAGCATTTTGTGTCTGCCTTAGAGTACAGACTACTCTGGATGACGCAATGTTACTGCCTGCTCCTGTCCCACTGAATTCATTTCCACATACCTCGACTTCATCCTATCCCCCTGGTTCAATCCCTCCCGAACTATGTCCAAGACACCTCACACGCCATTCGTGCCATCAATGACATGTTTTCCAGGCCTCCAACCCTTCACCTTTACTATGGACATTCAGTCACTCTGCACCTCCACCCTCCGTTTCTTCCTTGACCGCAGAACCAACCAACTTCCCACTACCAACACTCTCCTCAGCCTAGCGCAGCTGGTCCTTGCTCCCCACAACTTTGCCTGCGACTCCTCCCACTTCCTCTAAAATCCATGTCGTAGCTATGGGCACCCGCATGGACCCCAGCTATGCCTGCCCCTTTGTAGGTTACGTCGGACAATCAGTGTTCCAGGCGTACACTGGCCCTATCCCCAAAGTCTATCTCTGCTACATCGACCTTCTGCACCCATACAGAACTCACAGACTCATCAACTTCACCACCAATTTCCACCTTACACTCAAATTTACTTGGACCATCTCCGACATCTCCCTACCTTTCTTGATCTCATGGTCTCCATCACAGGAGATCGATTATCGACTGACATCTATTACTGACTCCCACAGCTATCTGGACTGCACTTCTTCCCACCATGCCTCCTGTAAAGACTCTATCCCCTACTCCCAATTCCTCCGTCTACGCAACATCTGCGTCCAAGATGAGGTGCTCCATACCAGGACATCCGAGGTCCTCATTCTTTAGGGAACAAGGGTTCCACTCTTCCATCATAATTGAGGCCCTCAAACGTGTCTCCTCGGTTTCCCGCAGCTCTGCTCTTGCTCCCACTCCCCCCAGTTGCAAGAAGGACAGAATACCCTTAGTCCTCATCTTTCACCCCATCAGCCATCGCACACAGCACATAATCCTCCGACATTTCCGCCCCCTCCAACGGGATCCTACCACCGGTCACATCTTCCCATCTCCACCCCTTTCCGCTTTCCACAGAGACCGTTCCCTCCGCAACTCCCTGGTTAACACATCCCTTCCCACCCAAACCACCCCCTCCTGTGGTCCTTTCCCCTGCAACAAGGAGATGCAACACCTGTCCCTATACCTCCTCCGAGGACGCCAACAGTTTCTTGGTGAGGCATCTCCTCCAACCTCATCTACTGTATCAGCTTTTCCAGGCATATCGGCGAGACCAAGCGCAGGCTCGGCGATCATTTTGCTGGAAACCTCTGCTCAGTCCGCCTAGACCTACGCGATCTATCGTACCATGTGTACAAAAGTACAGTGAAAAACTTTGTTTTGCATGCTATGCAATCAAATCAGATAATCCTATACGTAAATGTGAATATTTAAGGTGAGAGGGGCAAAAGGTTTTTTTTTGTGGATTAATTGCCCCTAGTGTGTAGGATATGAAAGTGGGATAAGGTAGAACTAGTGTGAATGGGTATGTGATGGTCGGTGTGGACACGATGGGCCAAAGGGCCTGTATCTCTAAACTAAACTATATTCCAAGTGCAACCTCACCAATGTTTTGTGTAACTTTAACATAATGTCCCAACTCCTCGACTGTTGAAGGGCAGTGTTTCAAAAACCTTCTTCACCACCCGATCTACCTGTGATGCCCCTTTCAGAATGTTCTAAGACCAGTCCATTGCAGAGAGGATAGGAAATCTTGCTTTCCCTCTGGAATGTTGCCTTAAATCTTATCCCCTGAATAAAAACCATTTTGGGACATTTTATTTTTGCCCTGAATCATAATCATAGCCTGAAGACTAGATTATCCATTTAATCAACTCATTGGCATTTATGTTTTTTTAAGATTTCCAGTTATACATATGAATTTTAATTTGTGCATTGGAGGGGACATTTTTGTTTTTATTTTCTAAACTACTGGGTTGTTAGATTTCCTTGTCATCTCTGTTGAGAGATATAATATAGTCATAGTCAGTCATACAGCATGGAAACAGCCCCATCAGCCCAACTAGCCGACACTGACCAACATGCCCCATCTACATTAGTCCCACCTGCCTGTTTTTGGCCCACATCCCTCTAACCCTTTCCTATCCCCAAGTATCTGGTAGCTTGTTTCATTTACCCACCAGCCTCTGTGAAAATGTTGTTCCCTGGGAACCTAATAAATCTTTCCCCTCCCACCTTAAACCTATGTTCCCTGGTTCTTGATTCCCCTACTCTGGGTAAAAGAGTACCCTCTCTATATTCCGCATGATATTATACACCAGTATATGATCACCCTAGGTAAACATAGATGGACTGGTATCCAAAGATTCAAAACTCAGTGGGTCAGGCATAATCTCTGGAGAACATGGATAGTTGCCTTCCGGCTGCGATCCTTCTTCAGACACAAGGTGGGTAACCGATGTTTCGGGACAGGACCCTTCTTCAGTCTGAGGAAAGGCTGCAAACCAAAATGTCACCTATCCATGTTTTTATCTTTATTTACCTAACACTTCCCTCCAGAGTCACCAGAATTCCTTCCAGGTAAGGCAGAGGTTCACTTGCACCTCCTCGAACCTCATCTACTGCATCCAATGTTCCTGATGTCGGCGAGACCAAGCAAAGGCTTGGCGACCGTTTTGTTGAACACTTGCGTTTGGTCAGACAAGGCCTACTGGATCTCCCAGTTAACTCCCCTTCCTGTCCCCACACTGACCTTTCTGTTTTGGGCCTTCTCCACTGTCAGACTGAGGCCATACACAAATTGGAGGAACGGCACCTCATGTTCCGCCGGGGCAGCTTACAACCCAACGTTAAATTTTTGGTAACTACCAACTCCTCCCTCTCCCACTTTTCCCATACATACTCTCCCCCCTTCCCTCCCCTTCCCCTGTGCCCCACCTGGAATTGCACCAATTGCTCCCCCTCCCCTTCATCTACATTCCTTCCTCTAGCTTCACAATTTGCAACTTTTACATAGATACGTAGACACCGCCATTCAATGTGAGCATGGCTGATCATCTACAATCAGTACCCTTTGATTCCACTAGCCCTACAAGCTCTATTTAACTCTCTTTACAATCCTTTTGTCTCACACCTCCTATAATTTCATCTCTGCCCTTTGTCCAACCATTTTCTATCAAGCTTTATTTTAGATTATCAAATCAATTAATGCTATACATAAATACAATCAGGTCAAACTCAAGTACAATAGGTCGAGCAAAGAGGAAGATACAGAGTGTAGCATATAGTTCTCAGTATTGTAACTCATCAGTTCCAGAGACACAGAAACATAGAAATTAGGTGCAGGAGTAGGGCATTCGGCCCTTCGAGCCTGCACCACCATTCAATAGGATCATGGCTGATCATCCAACTCAGTATCCTGTACCTGCCTTCTCTCCATACCCCCTGATCCCTTTAGCCATGAGGGCCACATCTAACTCCCTCTTAAATATAGCCAATGAACGGGCCTCATCTACCTTCTGTGGCAGAGAATTCCAGAGATTCACCACTCTCTGTGTGAAAAATGTTTTTTTCATCTCGGTCCTACCTCGGACTTCCCCCTTATCCTTAAACTGTGACCCCTTGTTCTGGACTTCCCCAACATCGGGAACAATCTTCCTGCATCTAGCCTGTCCAACACTTTAAGAACTGTAAGTTTCTATAAGATCCCCCCTCAATCTTCTAAATTCCAGCGAATACAAGCCGAGTCTATCTAGTCTTTCTTCATATGCAAGTCCTGCCATCCCAAGAATCAGTCTGGTGAACCTTCTCTGTACTCCCTCTATGGCAAGAATGTCTTTCCTCAGATTAGGAGACCAAAACTGTACGCAATACTCCAGGTGTGGTCTCACCAAGACCCTGTACAACTATAGTAGAACCTCCTGCTCTGGTACTCAAATCCTTTTGCTATGAATGCTAACATACCATTCACTTTCTTCACTGCCTGCTGCACCTGCATGCCTACTTTCAATGACTGGTGTACCATGACACCCAGGTCTCGCTGCATCTCCCCTTTTCCTAATCGGCCACCATTCAAATAATAGTACACTTTCCTGTTTTTGCCCCCAAAATGGATAACCTCACATTTATCCACATTATACTGCATCTGCCATGCATTTGCCCACTCACCCAACCTATCCAAGTCACCTTGCAGCCCCCTCGCATCCTCCTCACAGCGAACACTGACCCCCAGCTTCGTGTCATCTGCAAACCTGGAGATGTTGCATTCAATTCCCTTGTCCAAATCATTAATATATATTGTAAATAGCTGGGGTCCCAGCCTTGCGGTACCCCACTAGTCACTGTCTGCCATTCTGAAAAGGACCCGTTTACTCCTACTCTTTGCTTCCTGTCTGCCAGCCAGTTCTCTATCCACATCAAAACTGAACCCCAATACCGTGTGCTTTAAGTTTGCATACTAATCTCTTATGTGGGACCTTGTCGAAAGCCTTCTGAAAGTCCAGATATAACACATCCACTGGTTCTCCCTTATCCACTCTACTAGTTACATCCTCGAAAAATTCTATAAGATTCGTCAGACACCTTTCATAAATCCATGCTGACTTTGTCCAATGATTTCACCACTTTCCAAATGTGCTGCTATCCCATCTTTAATAACTGACTCTAGCAGTTTCCCCACTACCGATGTTGGACTAATCTGTTGTAATCCCAGTTTTCTCTCTCCCTCCCTTTTTAAAAAGTGGGGTTACATTAGCTACCTCCAATCCTCAGGAACTACTCCAGAATCTAAAGAGTTTTGAAAAATTATCGCTAATGCATCCACTATTTCTGGGGCTACTTCCTTAAGTACTCTGGGATGCAGCCTATCTGGCCCTGGGGATTTATCGGCCTTTAATCCATTCAATTTACCCAACACCACTTCCCGGCTAACCTGGATTTCACTCAGTTCCATCTCATTTGACCCCCGTTCCCCTGCTATTTTCGGCAGATTATTTATGTCTTCCTTAGTGAAGACAGAACCAAAGTAGTTATTCAATTGGTCTGCCATGTCCTTGTTCCCCATGATCAATTGGGGAACATGGTGCTTGATGCGCTTTCAAGCTTCTGTACCTTCTGCCGGACGGGAGCGGGGAGAAGAAGGAATGAGCGGGGTGGGACAAGTCTTTGTATTATGTTGGTTGGTTTCCCGAGGCAGCGTGAAGTGTAGATGGAGTCGATGGTGGGGAGTCTGGTCTGTGTGATGGACTGGGCTACATCCACAACTCTGTGTAGTTTCCTGTAGTCTTGTGCCGAGCTGTTCCCAAACCAAGCTGTGATGATATAATCTGGTTGCCAGGGTTCAAATTACAAATAGGGATTAGCAGAGTTGCGCTGTTCAGGTTAAGAAGGCTGTTTTGTGACCTGATCGAGTTTTCAAGAGAACTTGATACAGCAGATGAAATGGTTCATGCTGGTGATGATCTGACAACGGGCACCAAGCCTTGTGGCTCTTTTCCTAACTGCCGTTTGAAAGTTATTATCTAAGCTGATTCCAGAATGAAAGTAAGAGAAGATAGTACAGCAAAAGAACAGGCCCTTCGGCCCACAATGAATGTGCTGAACATGATGACTACCGGTATTATCTACTTGCGGATAATCCATATCCCTCCATTCCCTGCATATCCATGTGTGTGCCTAAAGGCCTATTAAATGCCACTATATTTTCTGCCTCTACCACCACCCCTGGCTGTGCTATGCTCTCTGGTATATAACATTTCCACCCTGGCAAAAACATTCTGACTGCTCTATCACCACCTCTCATCATTTTATAAACTTTTATCTTTACTTTAGACTTTTGAGAAACAGCGCAGAAACAGGTCCACCGGCCTGCTGAGTGTGCCGACCGGCGATCGCCCCGTACACGAGAACTATCCTACACACTAGGGACACTTTGCAATTCTTACAGAAGCCTATCAACCTATAAAGTTGTACGTCTTTGGAGTGTGGGAGGAAACCGGAGCGCCCGGAGAAAACCCACACGACACAGGGAGAAGGCACAAACTCAGTATAGACGGCGCCGAGAGTCAGGATCGAACGCGAATCCCGTGAGGCAGCAACTCTACCACTGGGCCACCGTGCCGCCCCATTGCAGGGAAAAATATCACAGGGCTTTTGTGAAAGAGTGGTTCATGGAAATGATGAATGTTTGGGCCCAGTATCCAGAGGTGTGAGAATGCCAAGCAGGAGGGAACGGCCATGATTCATCATATTTAAAACTAATGATGACAGCCGATGTTATGGGAAGCACACGTTGCGGCTTTCGTTGCAGTTGTCATTAGGAAAAGTCAATTGTTCGCTATGAACTGTGTCAAGCACCATTCTGCCTGTTCACTGAAACAAACATTGATTACATTTGCTGGGACAGGAAACTAAAGGCCAGGATTAACAATCTGGAAATATGAGTTTGAATCCCACCAGGGGAAAGAAAATTAAAATTCAATTAATGGGGCGGAACATTGTGATAGAGTCACGCAGCGTGGAAACAGGTCCTTCAGCCTAACTATCCTCTGGACTGGATAGCACGTAACAAAAAAGCTTTTCACTGTACCATGTGACAGTAAACTGAACTGAACTGAACCAAACTAAATCAAACCAAACTTGCCCATTCTGACCAACGTGTCCCATCTACACTAGTCCCACCTCCCTGTTGTTGGTCCATATCCCTCTATATCTGTCCTATCCACGTATCTGTCTAAATGTTTCATACGTTGTGACACAGCTGGTTGAGCTGCTGCCTCACAGCGCCAGAGACCCGGACTCGATCCTGACCTGGGGTGTTGTGTGTATGGACTTTGCATGTTCTCCCTATCACCGTGTGCATTTCCTCCGGTTTCCTCCCACATCCCATTGACATGCGAGATTATAGATTTTACTTCGGAGTCACGTGAGTGACTACGTGAAGAAGGCCGCCAGCCACATGCGCGTCAATTACGTCGGCTGCATGGCGCGACTGGCTGGTAGGCGCGTTGCTCCTCTACCGGTAGGTTTAAAAGACCCGTAGGTAGGTTTTTAGACTTAATCTGAGGTCGTATTTTCGCTCAAACCTTGTTTGCAGAATCGCTTCGAGCTTTGAACAGGAAATGGACAAAAATGTGAAGGTGAGACGGGCCGCGGGGAAACCCACTACAGAAGACGGCGAGACCACGGGTATCGAGCGGCCGTCAACTTCACCACCAAAGTCGTTGAGGAAAATTCCAGCGACTCCAGACTTGGTGACTCTGCAGAGCACCGTGGCTACCCCAAAAAATTGAAAAGCCAAGCAAAAGTCTGTGAGGCCTATAGACGTGGATGAGTCAGGCCAGGAGGGTGCACCTCCCGTTACGGATAGTGTCGCTGGACGCCTGTCCCACATGGAGTAATCATAGAGAGGATGATCCACCATGACACACTCCTCGGAGCGGAGTCATACCAGCGCGGGTCTCCGAGAGAGCCCGCAGCAGCACCTCGTTCAGGGCTGCATGATGTCTCCCTCTCTGAGGAGGGGAGCATCCAAAGCCAGTTCTGGGCTGGTTCAGAGTTCGGCAGTATGTCTGAGGGACATACTATGATGCACGGGCTGCGAGAAGCAGACATACCCACACCAGCATCAAAATTTGCGATGTCATCGCAAATCGGGGAGCCGCTCGAGGCAGAATTGGCGGCCAACATCAACTACTTGGTTTCACATCAGCTCCGAGAGCAAATGATGGTGGATCCAACCATGAGGCACCACACGCCTAGCAACTGTGCGTCTTCAAGGAGTGAGGATCTGTAAAAATTCAGCTCAGGATATGGAACCACATCACAGCTTAAGGGGGGAAATCGGAGATCAGGAACCACAGAGGTTAGGTTAAAGCTCCAGATCAAGGGATTTGAGCCTGCTGGCTACACCTCAGGCATCACAGCTTTCGCATCAGATCAGCGCTACGACGGAGTCCCTTTGTCGGATGACCAACAAGATGCGCTGGCATTATTATGCAACGCGCACTTTGAGATCAATTGTTATCGCAAGAATGCCACCCGCCCCACCCTGAATCCAAAGTTTGCAGGGTTGTGTAAAGCCAATGTGCAGCCACCAAACTACCTGTTTGGAGAAGATCTACCCAAACAGGTCAAAGATCTGGATAACGAGGCGAATGCCGCGGGGTTAATCCGGGCTCCGTCAACAAGCAGAGCTTTGGCCTTCAGGCGGCAACAGCCCTACGCGTCTACCAGCACCAATCGTTTTCTCGAAGCTGGTACCAGTGTGAAGGCCGAACATCATGGACAACAGTCTTTTTTAGGGCATGGCCAAGGCCGGCCCTCCTCCTCCAAAATGTGCACCTCGCACACTCCAGCAGCTCTACCCCCCAAACCTCGGGGGCAGAGATACATGCCACAAAGCCACCATAACCATGAAGGTAGGTGGATCTGGTTCTTTTTAGAACACGCAATGTGTGCATCACTCACTATTTGGGGAGAATTTACGTTGGTTTATGAATTAACATCATATTCATTTATACTGCACAACTACGTCAATTCCAAATTAAAATTCTAGTCTGGCTCAGTTTCCACCCTCACGGCATACACCCGGTCCATTTATGCATTGAGAGTTTCGGTATTCAAGCCAGATTCAGTAATGAATAATCAAACCATTCTTGACAACCTAAACTGTTGTGCAGTATCCTCTGTCCATATAGGCTACTCTGCAAAATTACCTCAGGTCCTGTCATAGGCCTATGCATTTACCAACAGAAGCCATTTTGAGTTACATGGTGGACGTTCTGTATTTGGCATTCCCCAGGGGTATCACGACTGTTGTGGTGACAGATGAAATACGCATGAGTCATCAGTTTCTTCTGTGGTCAAGTACTAACCACTCGGAGTTGATGGGTGCACTCTATGGGTTAAGGCTTATTGCGGGAATATGCATCATCTGCATATTCAACTTTAAAATCACAACACCACAGTGGTGGCATGCGTTAATCACATGGGTGGAATCAAGCCTGTATCCTGTGATAAGTGGCTAACTCAATTGGCACTTGGTGGCGGACACAGAACGGATGTAATCATCTCATGTTTTATGACTTTATCGACCGATATGGAACACCGGATATCAATTTGTCTGCATGCAGACAATCACCAGTCACCAAAGTGTGTTGCATAAGAACAAGGCCAATAGGCAATGGCGGTGGATGTATTCCCGCTACAGTGGGAAAGGATGTGCTTTATGCATTTCCCCCACTCTGCCTCATAAGTCTATGTTTGCTGAACATCAAGCTAGACTCTGCCACAGGCTCCTGGTGATACCAGTTGGGCCTACAAAACCGTGATTCGCATATCTCACTGGGGATGATCAGCCTTTATGGCCATTCCCAAGGCAGCATCTGCAGTCCGCCCTGATCAAAAGGGGGGAGGGAAACATCCTCTCCATGACCAAATTAATTTATTGGTTCACAGAGTCTGAGAAGATCTTTCCTGGGGCTCGGATTGTCTGATCGCACGATGGATGCACTCGCTGCAGGCTGGAAAAACAGCACGAAGAAACAATACATCTCTTACATTAAGAAGTGGGAAGTGTACTGTTCACAAGCCAATATATCATATTACTCAGCACAGATAACCGATGTGTTAGAGTTTCTCTCAAGTCTATTCCTTGATGGGAAGCTGAGTTATAGTGCTATCAATTGTGCCAGAAGTGCACTATCTGCATATTTGTGGCAGGGATCTGGACACCACCCTGTTGGGCCTCACCCTTTAGTGTCCAGGCTCATGAAGGGCATCTTCAACACGAACCCTCCCAGGCCCAGATATACGGAAATATGGGATGTAGACACAGTGTTAATTCTGCTCCGCCAGTGGGCACTGGCAACATCCCTGTCCCTGGTCCAACGCACGCACAAAGTAGTGATGCTAATGGCGCTGGTGTCTACTCAAGGATGGCCATGTCTGCCAATAGTATCACGTTCTACGTGTATGCCTAGTCAAGCAAAGCAGACCAGGTACATCCGGCCTAAGGCTTCATTTTGCAGCTTACCCCTTGGACCTCCAGCTATGTGTGGTAACACACCACCAGCTATATATCGCCACTAAGAGCCTCAGGGGATCGGAATTAGCAGTATTTGTTAGTTTTAAGAAATCTCACAAAAAGGTGTCAGTTCAGACCATTTTGAGGTGGCTAAAAAAGGTACTGACATATGCAGGAGTAAATACTGATTATTTTAAATCTCACTCCACCAGGGCTGCATCCACGTCAGCAGTGAGGATTATGGATATCCCGCTAGACCAGAGCCTAGCGATTGCAGGATGGTCTAGAGAACGCACATTTCAGACGTTCTATCATAAACCTGTTGCCAGACCAGGGGCTTTTGCCGACACCGTTTTAAGTTCTGTTATGTAGTTTCCCTGGATAAGAAGATCTACTGTTATTATTATTTGTCCATTAAAATCATCAGCATGTTTTAAAAAAATTGTCATGTCTGATTGCATTTACCTCTCATCCTTGGTCAACCAATACAGTGTGTGGCTTGGACTTGCGTCCACGGCATGAAATCACAGAGCTTCAAAGTCTTCACGTAGTCACTCAGGTGACTCCAAAGTAATATAGCAAGATTAAACGAGAACTTACCAGTTTGAAGTTTGGTCTTTATTTTATGAGGAGCTACAATGAGCGATTACGTGCCCACCGCTCCCAACCCTCAAAAAGATCAGCTGGTATTTCAAGTCTCTCGTATCTTACTATGTAGTCAGTTCAACAACTGTTATTCTGTGATTTCACACCGCTGCTTTGAAGGTTAGCGCGCATGCGGGCTGGCGGCTTTCTTCACGTAATCGCTCATCGTAACTCCTCATGAAATAAAGATCAAACTTCAAACTGGTAAGTTCTCATTTAATCTTACTATTAATTGAGCCTATGTAAATTGCCCCTAGTGTGTAGGGAGTGGATGAGAAAGTGAGATAGCATAGAACTGGTGTGAATGGATGATAGATGGTCAGCATTTAAGGGAAATAAACTCTAAGCCAACGAACCCTTTAGTTTAGTTTAATGTCCACGTGTACTGAGATACAGTGAAAAGCTTTTGGGTCTCCAATGAGGTAGAGAGCAGCTCAGGACCCCTCTCTAGTTGTTGGTCGGATGGTTCATTTGCCTGATGCCTGGTTTCTGAATCTAAGTGTAGATGGAGTCAATGGATGGGATGTTGGTTTGGGCTGCATCCACAATTCTCTGCAATTTCTTGGGTCTTGGATGGAGCTGTTCCCAAACATTGCTGTTGAACGGCATTCAAGTCCAGTAAACCAATATATATATATATAATATATATATATATATATATATATATATATAGCTATCTATATATGTATATATTAATGGAAGGATGTGGAGGCGTTGGAGAGGAAGTTATCCAGAATGCTGCCTGGATTAGAGGGTTTCAGCTACAACGAGAGGTTAACTAAACTTGGATTGTTTTCTGTAGAATGTCGGAGGTTGAGGGGAGACGATAGAAGTATATACAATTCTGAGAGGCATAGATATGGTAGACATTCAGAACCTTTTTCCTAGGTTGGAAATATCCAACACTAGAGGGCGTAGGTGAGAGGGGGAAAGTTTAATAGAGATGTGAGGGGGAACGTTTATTACAGAGTGGTGGGGGCCTGGAACGTATCGCCAGGGGTAGTGGTGGAGGCGTTGAGGTAGGCATGTGGAATTGCAGGGAATAGAGGGATATGGATCACATACAGGCGGATTAGATCAGTTTAACTTTCCATCATGTTGGCACCAACATCGTGGGCTGATGGGCCTGTTCCTGTGCTGTACTGTTCTATGTTCATGCAGCAGGAATGGCAGCATGAGAAGATCTGCTAGCACGGGAGTGTTGGACTGAATGGCCTGGACGTTCAATGTAATACTTTAAGCCATTTCTATTGCTATGATTTATGCGTGCACACATTTTCTAATGTTGCGGTACTCTAATAAAAGTGCAAGTAAGGTATATCCAATATAACAACATGGTCATTGTGTTGGATATACCTTAGTAGATTGTTTACTTATCAAATGTCTTTCTGTGTTGAAAGTTTTGATATTCTGTCTGTGGGTACAATGTGTGAAATATGTGCTTCCTTCTATTACTATTGTGTAATCACATAACTACCTCTCTGCTATATAACTGGTGTTGTATTGATGTGAGGAAATGAAGGAAAATGCAGAGGCATATTACACTACCTTAACCAACCTTCCTCTCCTAAACGTAATCTCTTACGCGTTATTCATCATCGATTGTAATAAAACATCCCTAAAGACAATATTTTTACTGCATTACATTCTTATGGTTTGTAAACCCCTGAATCCTGATTGCTACACATAAATGTAGAAACAAAGAACGGCAGATGCAAAAGAAGACACTGGGTCAGGCAGCATCTCAAGAGAACATAGATAAGCGATGTTTCGGATCAGAACGCTTCTTTAGGCTTCAGAGCAAATCAGTCTGAGCAAGGGTCGTGAGCAAAAACTTCACATCCGTCTTCCCCTGTCGAGTTTAGTTTATTGTCACGTTTACTGAGGTGCAGTGAAAAGCTTTTTTTGCGTGCTATCCAGTCAAAGAAAAGACTATGAGTGATTGCAATCAAACCATCCCCAGTGTACAGATAAAGGGAACATCATATAGTGCAAGATGAAGTCCGATTAAATTTATATTGAATTGATCTTTTTTGGGACAACACGGTGGCGCAGCAGAGTTGCTGCCTCGCGGCGCCAAAGACCTGGATTCGATCCTGACTACGGTGCTGTTTGTCCGGAGTTTGCACGTTCTTCCCTGTGACTAGGTGGGTTTTCTCTGGGTGCTCCGGTTTTCTCCCACATTCCAAAGAGTGCAGGTTTGTAGGTTAATTGGCTTCTGTAAAATTGCCCCTGTGCGTGTAGGATAGAACTAGTGTACGAGTGATTGATGGTCGGTGCGGACTGGGTGGGCTGAAGGGCCTGCTTCCACAGTAACTCTACAAAGTCCCAATTGAGGTATGCATGTTCATAAGGTCATAAATGATAGGAGCAGAGTCTACTCCGCCATTCAATCATGGCTGATCTATCTCTCGCTCCTTACCCCATTCTTCAGCCTTCTCCCGAAAACCTCTGTCACACCTACCCACACCAGTTCACTAGAGATACTGACTGACCCGCTGAGTTACTCCAGCACTCTGTGTCTTCCCCTGCTATATATAGATTGATTCTCTGTTGCTATATCAGATCATAGACACGAGGAACATGGGTGCAAAGTACTGGAGTAACTCATCGGGTCTGGCAGCATCTCTGGAGAACATGGAGAGGTAATGTTTTGGGTCACAATCTTTTTAGTTTAGTTAGAAATACAGTGCGTGAACAGGGCCTTCAGCACACCAAGTCCAGGCTGGACAGCGATCACCCCGTACACTACTAACACTATCCTACACACTAGGGGAAATGTATCATTTCTACCAACGCCAATTAACCTACAAACTTGGAGTGTGGAAGGAAACTGGAGCACCAGGGGCAAACCCACAAGGTCACAGGGAAAACTATGGTAAAAACTAATAAACTATGTGTAGATGGCACCCGTGGTCAGGATCTAACCTGGGTCTCTGGTGCTGTAAGGCAGCAACTCTACCATTGCGCCACCGTGCCGCTCCTTCTTCAGACTGACCCAAGATTCAGGATTGAGACAGTCAGAGAATCTGAAGATCACCTATCCATGTTCTCCAGCGATGCTGACTAACCCACTAATTTACTCCAGAACTTTGAGATTTATCATATTCTTGGTTGGTGTATTGAGAACCAAATTATATTTTTTGTTGCTAAACTGTATCAGTAATCTCCATTGTTATGCTGTGACACGATTCTACTGGAGTACATGCTTGTTTTCTGTTGCTGTGCTTCGAAGCGCTTTGTGATGTTTTCCTATGCTAAGGAGGTTATATAAAAGCAAGAGAATGCAATGAAAGGATGCAGTGGCCCACTATAGTGCCGCTATCAGTGTGGCTTGTCCATACCACTTGTTTGATGTTAGGAAACTGACTCTTTGTGGGAAAAAAACTTGAGCTGATGCCTGAAATCTGAAACTAAACCAGAAAAAGGGCAGCGGTAGAGTTAGTGCCTTACAGCGACAGAGACCCGGGTTCAATCCTGACCTTGGGTGCTGTCTGTACCGAGTTCCTACGTTCTCCGTGAGCGCGTGTGTTTTTTCCTGGTGCTCCGGTTTCCTCCCACACTCCAAAGAGTTAATTGCCTTTGGTAAAATTGTAAATTGTCCAGTGTGTAGGATAGTGATGGTGTACGGGGATCGCTGGTTTGTGCGGACTCGGTGGGCCGAAGGGCCTGTTTCCGCTCTGTATCTCTAATGTCTAAAATATGAAAATAAAAACTATTCTAAAGAAGGGTCCCGACCCATAACATAGCCTATCCGTCACAAAAAGAGCACGGTGTACTGGCTACCGAATTATGATAATGTCGTAATAAAAATGAACTGCAGATGCAGGTTTAGGCCACAGATAGACACAAAGTGCTGGAGTAACTCAGCGGGTTCTTCTTCTTGCGTATGGCCTGCACAGCCTAAAGTTGTAGGACAACTTGTTCTATTTGATTCGTTGAAACAGGTTGCAATCTCCCACCCCAACTCAGCGGATCAGGAATAAATGACATTTCGGGTCAGAAGAAGGGTTTTGACTCAAAACGTCTCCTATTCCATGTTCTCCAGAGATGCTGCCTGACCCGTTGAGTTACTCCAGTGTTTATATGCAGTGATGGAAATGGGTTTTAGGAACTAGGGGTACTCTAAGGTCCGTGAGGCTGAGGTTGGGAAGGAAAGGAGGGAATGTTTCTTATGTGGCCATGCAAGAGTATAAGAATGCATAACTTGTTAATTGTGTATTTATAATATAGTTTATTGTGTATTATATGTCATAGCTGCTTTATTGCATCTCTCTCTCTCTGTGTTTACATTGCAAAATGTACCATAATGGTATATAATCTCCATTTTTTTCTGTCACCTCTTTCTGCATGCCGTTTGTTCAGCGCGCATTCTGCCATTAAGAAGCCATGTTCTCACATATTCTTCGGGGTTGAATCTTGACAGAGGAGGTCCTACCACCTTAATAAATGGAAGAGTTGAGAGATGGTCAGTTTGAAGTCTTACGCATTGTGGTGACATGCAGAAATTCATGCCCCTGAAGCTTCTTTCACATTCTGCTGTTGATACCGGAATAGTATTTACTGCCGTTAGCAGCTGCTGAAAACCTGCAGAAGCTACCTTCCCTTTAGATTCCTTGAATTCTCTGAAGGCTCTGACACAAAGCCGGCCATTTAAGCCAAATCGTTCTGCCATTTCTTCTACATTGTTATCCCCAAAGGTCAAAAGTGGATCTTCTGGAATATTGTTAATATCTAAATATTTTGACGTTAATTAACTTTTTACATTTATCATTAGAAACATAGAAACATAGAAATTAGGTGCAGGAGTAGGCCATTCACCCTTCGAGCCTGCACCGCCATTCAATATGATCATGGCTGATCATCCAACTCAGTATCCCGTACCTGCCTTCTCTCCATACCCTCTGATCCCCTTAGCCACAAGGGCCACATCCAACTCACTCTTAAATATAGCCAATGAACTGGCCTCAACTACCCTCTGTGGCAGAGAGTTCCAGAGACTCACCACTCTCTGTGTGAAAAAAGTCTTTCTCATCTCGGTCTTAAAGGATTTCCCCTTATCCTTAAGCTGTGACCCCTTGTCCTGGACTTCCCCAACATCGGGAACAATCTTCCTGCATCTAGCTGTCCAACCTTAAGAATTTTGTAAGTTTCTATAAGATCCCCTCTCAATCTCCTAAATTCCAGAGAGTATAAACCGAGTCTATCCAGTCCTTTCTTCATAAGACAGTCCTGACATCCCAGGAATCAGTCTGGTGAACCTTCTCTGCACTCCCTCTATGGCAATATGTCCTTCCTCAGATTTGGAGACCAAAACTGTACGCAATACTCCAGGTGTGGTCTCACCAAGACCCTGTACAACTGAAGTAGAACCTCCCCTGCTCCTGTACTCAAATCCTTTTGCTATGAAAGCTAACATACCATTCGCTTTTTTCACTGCCTGCTGCACCTGCATGCCTACTTTCAATGACTGGTGTACCATGACACCCAGGTCTCGCTGCATCTCCCCTTTTCCTAATCGGCCACCATTTAAATTTATCTGCTTTCCTGTTTTTGCCACCAAAGTGGATAACCTCACATTTATCCACATTATACTGCATCTGCCAAACATTTGCCCACTCACCCAGCCTATCCAAGTCACCTTGCAGTCTCCTAGCATCCTCCTCACAGCTAACAACTGCCCCCCAGCTTAGTGTCATCCGCAAACTTGGAGATATTGCCTTCAATTCCCTCATCCAGATCATTAATATATATTGTAAATAGCTGGGGTCCCAGCACTGAGCCCTGCGGTACCCCACTAGTCACTGCCTGCCATTGTGAAAAGGACCCGTTTACTCCTACTCTTTGCTTCCTGTTTGCCAGCCAGTTCTCTATCCACATCAATACTGAACCCCTAATAACGTATGCTTTAAGTTTGTATACTAATCTCTTATGTGGGACCTTGTCGAAAGACTTCTGGAAGTCCAGATATACCACATCCACTGGTTCTCCCTTATCCACGCTACTAGTTACATCCTCGAAAAATTCCACAAGATTCGTCAGACAGATTTACCTTTCGTAAATCCATGCTGGCTGTCCATTGGAAGCTGTTGTAGATTCAAGCAGCCTGGATTTTATATTATTGACCAAACTCCTCAAAAACTGTTGTTTATGTATAGTAGGTACGTTACCAGCTCTCAAATGTATTCCATTAAATATCATCTGGCTTGTTGCTTTCACCACTTGAGTATAACATTTTTTAGGCTTCTCTATTAGACATTCAAGAACCTTGATAGTTCGTTTAATTTCCTCATGTGCTTTACAATTTTGGTTCTGCAGTTCAAGTGACAGTTCAGACAACTCCAGCAAACTGTCCATCAACAAGCTCAAATTATTTACGAAAGCTGATGATTCTAATACTTTTCTCAGCCCCTCTTACTTTGCTCTCTCTGCACTAGATCTTGAAGCATCACAGCTTGCTTTTCCAAAATGCTCCCAAACAGCTTTATAAGACTGCCACATTGCCTTTACAGTTCGGTAAGATGAAGCAACCCACCTCACACTGAAAACACGACCAATTTTCAACAGTTGACAGTGAAGAGCCTCAGCGCATGCAGTTAACTCATCCTGATTGTTGGGAGCCATATGATATAAGGAATACAATTTATCACAAAATATCCGAAAATGATTAAAACCTGCAACTTCACTTATAGCATCACCTTCACTGAGTTCAAGCCTGTGACTGGCACAGTGCCAAACAGCTGCATTAGGGAAATCATCAAATCGTTTTGCAACCCCTGCATTTCATCCTAACATTACTGATGCACCATCAGTTACAAGTGATATCACATTTTCTTTTGGGTACTGTATTGAAAAACCACCTCTTTGTAAGCACCTTAGAAGCCCAATATATATAGATTTTGCATTTGCACCAAGTTTCATATGTTCTAAGTCAAAATAGATGCTATAGGTTGGGAAGATTCACCAACTGCTGCTCTCAAGCAGACTACTAGAACAGTTTTGCCATTAATAGTAGTAGATTCATCAATCATAATAGACATTTTTAATTGTTTTGAAATTATATTATCCACCACTGTCATTCGCATCTGGTTCCCTATGTGGTGAGAAACATCTGGACATGACACGGGAGCGTAGAATGTACCCCAAGTCGATGCCGTTTCTTTCTTGCAGTTCAATATCAGAAGACATATCCGTGGATGGTCTACCTTTGTGTCCAATATTATTCCAACAGTTCTAAAAACTCTACCTGTTTTTGCATTGTCCTTTTTCAGTGACATATACACTACATTTTCAATTGCTTTTTTTCCAGCTGTTTCATTGATTTTTTGGCATCTGATATGAGCTTCACTATTTTTGTGCTTAAAAATCTTTTTTCTTAAACTCATTAACTGTTTTGCTTTGTCATCACCCACTCCTACTACATTAACACTGCACCACTCACGAGACAAATGAATTCCTTGCGTTCGTTCAAGTCCAAGATGACCACACTTGCTGCATACACTACATCCTAGTTTTCTGTTTTTAACAATTAGCCAGGGATAGTCTTTCTCTTTGTTTAAGTACATTTCTTGTGTCCAACATTCTGGAAGATCGCATTTTTCAATATCTTTTGAAATGTCTTAACATGCAGCATCAGGTGAAACAGCTGCATCAGTTACATTATCATTTTCAAGAAATTTTGCCTTCTTTTCTGGCTGAGTGGTTTCATTATCATTTATTTCTTCATCGATCTGAAGACGCTGTCTTTTACAGTATCCCAGTATGCTCATTTTCACAGGGGTTCACAAATCAGAAATTTATAGATATTTGATAGTGATATATAATAAAATTTGATAGTATAGAATAAAATATTTCCGCTTGCACTATTGTTTTGCTAAATAAAACCACCCACAATAAAATATTCACCACTCATGATTTAGGCTGGAAAAAACTATTGGTACTACTTATTTAATTTTCTCCCCATCCATTCTAATTTAACTGAAACACTTAATCTGAAAATGGAGTTTCTTATTGGGGGCAGATAATAGAAAAAGTAATGCCCTTGGAAACAGCGGCTGATTGGACGGGAGGAGACCGATTTTGTTTATTGGACGGGAATTTTAAAGGAAGCTCAGCGGTGATTGAACACAACCCCCTTAGAGACAGCGGTTGATTGGCCGCCAAATAATCGGGCACAAAAAATTGACAAATAGGAGAACAAAAAAATCGGAATTCCAATTTAAATCTGGTATAAGGTACATAGGGTGGGTATCGATTAATTCTAGACAACAGATTTAAAAAAAAAATGTAACCCCATTAAATCACTCAGGATGTATTATGATATGTTCTACAGTATGAAGTGTACAGCAAAACTTGCACTTCCAGAGTGGTCTATTGTGTTGTTTCCTCAGCGGACCACGTATTTATTTTAAGAGCAAAACATAAAGTGCTGGAGAACTCAGGTCAGGCTGGATCTATGGAGACCCAAAGAAGGGTCTCGACACAAAACGTTACCTATTCCTTCTCTTGAGAGATGCTGCCTGACCCGCTGAATTACTGCAGCAAAAGACAGAGAGACACTGCGAAAGAGGGAGGGAAGGAGAGAGCAAAAGACAGAGAGACACGGTGAGAGAGGGAGAGAGGACAAGGGAGAGAGGGAGAGAGGACAAGGGAGAGAGGGCGAGGGCGAGAGGGAGAGAGCGAGAGAATAATAAAATAACGTTGAATAATAACATAACGTGACTACCTGCAAACCAGAAGAAGCCCGTGCTCGCGGTCCGGAGCACTGACAGTGAGTTTATTAAATTCCCCCATGAATTTTATTCAAAGGAACGCAATGTCATTTATACATGTTCAAAACACAATTACATTTACTGAGGAATGTGGATCGATGTATTGATGACACATTGTATAACTACGTGTTAACTACTGGCTGTTAACAAGTGCTAACAGTGGTAGTTAACACATCGTTTTTGTCTCATGGTGGTGCAGCGTGACTGGTTGTAACGATTATCCATGGTCATATTAAAAAAAACGTATTTATCAACTCCGACCCTTCTTGTACAGAAATTGGGCATAAACTGGAAACTGAAAAGTAGGGGAATGCCGTCCCCCTGCGTACCCCCCCATTTCCATCACTGTTTATATGAGGGTTTTGTTTTATGCAAGGAACTGCAGATGTTGGTTTACAAAAGAAGACCAAGTGCTGGGGTAACTCAGCTCGCCAGGCAGCATCTCCGGAGAAAATAGATGGTTAGCATTTCGGGTCGGGACCCTTCTTCAAAAATGCATTTTGATGATAATTCTGGTGGCTTTATATGCCTATTAACACAACACAACCAATAAATAATCATCAGCACTCTGTAACCAGACTATAATAGTGCAAAACTAAAGTACGTAGTGGAACCAGAACAAAGTCAAGCATCGAGTGTCAAAGTCAAGAGTGTTTTATTGACATATGTCCCAAAAAGGAACAACGGGACACCATAGAAGATCATAGTTGCTGGGGTTAGTGTTGTGTAATGTTCAAGTTGGTTGCTGGGAAGAAACTGTTCTTCAACCTGGAGGTCACGGTTCTATGGCTCCTGTATCTTCTTCCCAATGGCCGCAGTGAGATGGTAACATGCCAGTGTGGTGCGGGTCTCCAATGATGTTGGCAGTCTTCTTGGGGCCGCAGCTCCTGTAGATCCCATCATCGGTGGGGAGGTCAGTACCCATGAAGGACCCGTGCAATGTCCACCACTCTTTGTAGTCTCCTTCGTTTCTTGGCGTCTGAATTGCCGAACCAGGCCGCGGTGCAACCAGACAGTGTGCCCTCTACACCTATAGAAGTTTGGTTGTATATTCGAGTTTGAGTTTAGTTTATTGTCACGCGTACTGAGGTACAGTGAAAAGCTTTTGTTGCGTGCTAACCAGTCAGCGGACAGACAATACATGATTACAATCGAGCCATTCACAGTGTACATATACATGACATAGGGAATAATCTTCTGTGGAAGAGTTTAGAAGAATGAGGGTGGACCTCATTGAAATAGTGAAAGGCCTGGATAGAGTGGATGGGGAGAGGATGTTTCAACTAGTGGGAGAGTCTAGGGCCAGAGGGCATAGCCTCAGAATTAAAGGACGTTCCTTTAGGAAGGAGATGAAGAGGAATCTCTTTAGTCAGAGGGTGGTGAAACAGTGGAATTCATTGCCACAGAAGGCTGTCAATGGATATTTTTAAGGTGGAGATAAAGATTAAAACGGGTATCAGGGGCTATGGGGAGAAGGCAGGAGAATTGGGTTAAGAGTGAAAGCTTGATCAGCCATGATTGAATGGCGGAGTAGACTTGATGGGCCGGATGGCCCAATTCTGCTCCTATCACTAATGAACACATTTGCTTTCTTCACCACCCGCTCTACCTTTGTTGGCCATTTCAAGGAATTGTGGACTTGAATGGTGGCACAGTGGCCCAGTGGTAGAGTTGCTACCTCACAGCGCCAGGGACCTGGGTTCAATCCTGACTGTGGGTGCTGGCTGTATGGAGTTTGCACGTTCTTCCTGTGACCGGGTGGATTTCCTCCCACAGCCCAAGGATGTGCGGGTTTATAGGTTAATTAGCCCTCTGTAAATTTATCCTAGTGTGTCTAGAGTGGATGAAAAAGTGGGGTACCATAGAACTGGTGTGAACAGGTGATCGATGGTCAGTGCGGACACGGGAGGCTGAAGTGCGTGTTTTCCGAGCCGTATCTCTAAATTACAATGCACTTAATTCCCAAGGCTCCTCTGTTCATGAACATTTCTTAGCACCCTACTATTTACTGTATAGACTCTCAAAATGCATCACCTCACCCATGTCAGAGTTAAATACCATTTGTCAATTCTCTACCCAATTTCTTGCTGTGACCAAGCCAACCTTCTTCACAGCGCTACCAATGTTCATGTCATCTGCTAATCATTCATCCTCCATTCACATCCACCTTTTTAATAGCTATCACAAACAGCAAAACATAGAACAGTAGAGCACACAAACAGGCCCTTTGGCCCACAATGACTGTACCGAACATAATGGCAAGATAATCCGATCTGTCTACGCAGGGTCCATATCCATCCATATCTAAGCACCTATCTCAAACCCTCTTCAAACGCCTCTTAAAAGATTTCATCTGAGATCTAGTTTAGAGTCATAGCATCACACAGCATGAAAACAGGCCCTTCGGTTCAACTTGTCCCCATCGCCCAAAGTACTCTGGAATGTAGAAGGATGAGAGGGGATCCTATTGAAACATATAAGATTATTAAGGGTTTGGACACGCTAGAGGCAGGAAACGTTCCCGATGTTGGGGGAGTCCAGAACCAGGGCCCACAGTTTAAGAATAAGGGGAAAGCCATTTAGAACGGGGATGAGGAAACACTTTTTCACACAGAGAGTTGTGGAGTCTGTGGAATTATCTGCCTCAGAGGGCGGTGGAGGCCGGTTCTCTGGATACTTTCAAGGGAGAGCTAGATAGAGCTCTTCAAGATAGCGGAGTCAGGGGATATGGGGAGAAGGCAGGAACGGGGTATTGATTGTGGATGATCAGCCATGATCACATTGAATGGCGGTGCTGGCACGAAGGGCCGACTGGCCTACTCCTGCATCTATTGTCATTTTACTACCCATCTAAGCTAGTCCCATTTGCCTATAGGTCTATCTATATTACTAAAAGTAAGATCTTGACCGCTTTTGACTCACTGCGATTTGATTTCCGAGAGAACGCCGCAACTTACGGCCATCATTTTTGGCCACCTCGCTCAGAGTCCCCCTCCGCTGAGCTGGACCAGAGGATGTTACCCATCCATGAAACATAAAAGACTTATTAATGTTTTAAAAAATGTTGACATTCTCTCTGCTGCCCCTGCTGGTGGGAGGGGGGAGGGACTATAAAACCCGGAAGCGTTGCGCCTCAGTCAGTCGCTGCAAGATGGGGGGAAGTGAGAGGGTCATGTCTTTCAGTCTGAGCTGTGAATAAAAGTGAACACATGTCTACTAAACTGTGAGTGTGGTTTTACTGACCTTCATTGCCCTTAATGCGGTTTGAAAATGAAAATATGGTTGGCACAGCAAATGGTGGTTTGGGTGCTTTGGGTTGAAGTAAAAGGCACTGCAAATGGTGGTTTGGGTGCTTTGGGTTGAAGTAAAAGGCACTGCAAAAGGCGGCTTGGGTGCACTTGACAACTTCCTGTTTGCACTATATATTGATTTTAGATAAACGCTACCACTTATGGCTGTGATTTTTGGCCATCTTACTCAGTCCCCCTCCGCTCAGCAGGTGCAGAGGATTCTTCCCATCAATGAAAATTAAAGTGTTATTAGTGTTTTAAAAATGTTGAGAATCTCTCTCCTGTCAATCACGCCATGAAGGCCACACCTTTTCCGGTAGGAGGTGGAGGGGTTATAAAACCTGGAAGTGTGGGTGTGGCTCAGTCTCTGCATGATGGGGAGGGAGAGGTCACGACTGTCTGAGCTGTAAATCAACTGAACACACCGAATGTCTACTGAACTGTGAGTTTGGTGTTTTGTGTGGTTTATGGTGGTTTCATCCTGCTTGAAATGGTATGAAACTGCATTTGAATGTGGTGGCCTTGCACCCTGCTTGAAATGGTATGAAACTGCATTTGAATGTGGTGGCCTTGCACCAGGCACGTGCCGTCAGGGTAGGCAAGGTAGGCACTGTCATCATGCCATCACCCATCACCCCCCCCCCCCCCCCCCCCCCCCCCCCCCCCCCCCCCCCCCCCCCCCCCCCCCCCCCCACCCATTCCGTAATTCAGAATAAAGGAGACTAGGAAGCCTTGGGCAAATTGAATTTTATTTTTTTAAGTCGACTGACTGCCTACCCTGAGTAATTACTCACGGCACGTGCCTGCCTTGCACCCTGCTTGAAATGGTATGAAACTGCACTTGAATTTGGTGGCCTTGCACCCTGCTTGAAGTGGTATGAAACTGCACTTGAATTTGGTGGTCTTGGATCCAGCTTGAAGTGGCATGAAACTGCACTTGAATTTGGTGGCCTTGCACCCTGCTTGAAAGGAATATCCGTGAGTCAACTGCCAGCCCACCAGCCATGAGTGAGCTGCCAGCACATCAGGCTTGAGGGACTGAGCTGCCACCCCAAGAACCCATACCAGCGGTCCAGAAAGCCCCCCCATTGGCCACCAATATTGGAATTGGTGGAGAGGTGGAATATTGGGTTGGGGGACCAGCCCTCTCGTGTGAACATGGGACACAACGGGTCCCACTTAGTCTAGTATCCTCTAAACCTTTCCAATCCATATGCCTGTCCAAGTGTCTTTAAATGTTGTTATAGTACTTGCCTCAACTATCTCCTCTGGCAGCTCGTTCCATATACCCACCACCCTCTGTGTGAAAAAGTTGCCCTTCAGGTTCCTATTAAATCTTTCCCATATCTCACCATATACCTATGTCCTATGGTTCTTGATTTCCCTACCATGGGGAAAAAAAGTGCATTCACCCTATCTATTCCCATATGAATTTTTACACCTCTAGAAGATCAACCATCCGCCTAAGTCCTTGTGGTCCATGGAATAAAGTCCTTGCCTACCTAACCTCTCCCTATTGCTCAGGCCCTCGAGTCCTGGCAACATCCTTGTAAATCTTCTCTGCACCCTTCCCAACTAAATTACACCCTTCCTATAGCAGGGTGATGAAAACTGTACACAGGACTCCAAGTATGGCCTCACCAATAGAATGTACAAAGCGTGTGCAGGAAGGAACTGCAGATGCTGGTTTATAGCAAAGATAGATTCAAATTGTCAAACTGGAGACTGCAGAAGGGTTCTGACTTGAAACGTCACCTATTCGTTTTCTCCAGAGATGCTGCCTAACCCGCTGAGTTACACCAGCATTTCGTGTCTCTCTTTTGTACAAAGCTTTATCCCCGCTACTCTTCTTAAACAAAGGAGCAACATTGGCTGACCTTTAGTCTTAAGGCACATAACCTGGGGCGAGCAAAGATGTAAAAGTCCGCATCAGGGATATAGCTCTCCCCTCCTTTGTGTCCCCTAGCAACCTGGGGTAGACCTCATCAGACCCTGGGGTCATATCCACCCTGGATCCCATGACTTCCAGCACTGCCTCCTTAACATTGACTTTAGAGATACAGTGTGGAAACAGGCCCTTCGGCCCACCAACTCCGCACTGACCAGTGATCACTTCTGTACACTTGATCTCCCATTGGGCAAAAGGTGTGAAAATGCACACCTCCAGATTCAGGGACAGTTTCTTCCCAGCTGTTATCAGGCAGCTGAACCATCCTACCAACAAATAGTTACGCTCTACCTCACTGGAGACCAACAAACTATCTTTGATCGGACTGTACTGGCTTCATCTTGCACTAACCATTATTCCCTTTATCCTTTGTCTGTACACTGTGAATGGCTCAATTGTAATCATGTATTGTCTTTCCACTGACTGGAGAGCACGCAATGCAAGCTTTTCACTGTACCTCAGTACACGTGACAATACACTAAACTCAACAGTAACACTATCCTACACACTCGGGACAAACTACAACAGAGTTGCCGGAGGAGGTAGTTGACGCTGGTATAATCACAACAAGGCACACTGAGAGGTGGCGGGGAGGGAGTTGTCAAGGGGCAATGGGATGGTCTGGTCGAGGGTGCGAGTATTGTGGTGATATGTGAGGTGGCTGAAGATGCAGCAACTGAGTTTGGAGGGGGCAAGGAGAGGCGGTAAGAGACGGAGGGAGAGGTGGGGCAAGGTGATAGAGAGTGGAGGAAGACAGTGGGGTAAGAACGGTGGATGGGGGGAAAGGAGGATAGACAGAGAAGGAGAGGGGGAGAGAGAAAGAGGAGAAAGAGGGGGAAGACAGAGTGGGATAAGTGAGGGCGGATAGAGGGAACGGGTAGCGAGAGAGAAGGGGAGGGAGTGGGCAGAGGGGAGAAAGAGGATGGGAGGGGAAGAGTGAAAAGGGATGTGAGAAAGAGAGGGGGGGTGAGAGAAAAGGGGAGACGGTGTGTATGTGAGAGAGAAGCGGGGGGGGGGGGGGGGGGGGGAGTGAGAGGGGGGGGGGGGGGAGTGAGAGGAGAGGAGAGGTACGGGCGTGTGTCTCTCCACCGGGCGCCCGGCAGCACAGAGCCGGAGTGTTCAGGGAGCTGCCCGCCGGAGGGAGCGGAGCGGGGCGGGTTGACCGGGCTGGAGCAGCAGCGGCAGCAGCAGCAGCGGGGTGACGGGCCGGTGTGGAGCGGCAGCGGGGTGACGGGCCGGGCCGGGCCGGGCCGGACTAGTGTGGGAGCAGCAGCGGGGTGACGGGCTGGAGCAGCAGCAGCAGCAGCAGCGGGGTGAGGGGCTGCGGGTATCCCGGGCTCGGCCTCCCTCCGCCCGGCCCGGCCCGGCCCGGCACAGCCGCAGCGCATGCGTCCGGCCCGGCCCGGCCCGGCAGAGCCGCAACATGGCGCGAGTGGCCGGTAGCGGGCGGCGGGACGGAGCGGGGACCGGGACCGGGACCGGGACAGGAGCGGGCCAGCCACCGGGCGGGGCGCAGCAGCCACCGGGCGCTCCGGGGCTGCAACCGGGCGGAGCGGGGACAGCGAGCGGAGCAAGACCGCAACCGGACGCAACTGGACTTCAACCGGGCGGAAGAGGACTGCAAACGGGCGCAACGGGGCCAAAGCCGGGCGGACCGGCACTGAAACCGGGAGCGACGGGCGGAGAAGGCCCGCAAACGGGCGCAACAGGACCAGGAGCGGGCTTAAGGGGTCCAGACCCGGGCGGAGCGGGACCAGGAACAGGTCCAGACCCAGGTGTAAGGGGTCCAGACCCGGGCTTAAGGGGACCAGACCCGGGCGGAGCGGGACCAGGAGCGGGTCCAGACCCGGGCTTAAGGGGTCCAGACCCGGGCTTAAGGGGTCCAGACCCGGGCGGAGCCGGAGCGGGTCCAGACCCAGGTGTAAGGGGTCCAGACCCAGGCGTAACGGGACCAAGCCCGGGCGGAGCGGGAGCGGGAGCGGGAGCAGGGGCGGACGGGCACGGCTGTCGGGCCGGGCTGTGGCCGGTGCCGGTGGCGGTGGCGGTGGCGGGCGGGCGGAGGAGCCAGAATACCAGGCTGGCCACCCGCTACGCCGTGAAGATTTTCCGGGACTACCTGAGCGAGCGGGCGGAGCGGGCGGACTTCGAGCGGCTCGACAAGGCGGGGCTGTGCCGGGCGCTGCGCTCCTTCTACGCCGAGGCTCGCTCCAAGAGCGGCCAGGTGTACAGCAAGTCGTCCCTCATCAGCATCCGCAGCTCCCTCAACCGACACCTCAACCAGCCGCCACACTGCCGCACCCTCGACCTCACCAAGGACCCCGAGCTCCGCAGCGCCAACCTTGCGCTGGCCGCCGTCATCCGCAAACTCGAGGAGCAGGGAGCCGGGCCCGTCATCCAGAAACAAGCCATCACCAGGTACGCTGCCCCCTTGCCCCTCTTCCAAGTGCTCCTTGCCCCCTTGCCCAGCACTTGCCCCCGCCCAACTCGCCCCCTTGCGCCCCCCCTTGCCCAGCACTTGCCCTTGCCCCCTTGCCCAGCACTTGCCCCCTTGCCCAGCACTCGCCCCCCCAACTGCCCAGCACTTGCCCCCTTGCCCAGCACTCGCCCCCTTGCCCAGCACTTGCCCCCTGCCCAACTTGCCCCCTTGCCCAGCACTCGCCCCCTTGCCAGCACTTGCCCCCTTGCCCAGCACTCGCCCCCTTGCCATCACTTTGCCCCCCCTTGCCCCTTTGCCCAGCCCCCTTGCCCAGCACTCGCCCCCTTGCCCCTTGCCCCCTTGCCCAGCACTCGCCCCCTTGCCCATCACTTGCCCCCTTGCCAGCACTTGCCCCCTTGCCCAGCACTCGCCCCCTTGCCCATCACTCGCCCCCTTGTTGCCCCCTTGCCCATCACTTGCCCCTTGCCCATCACTTGCCCCCCTTGCCCATCACTTGCCCCCTTGCCCAGCACTCACTTGCCCCCTTGCCCATCACTTGCCCCTGCCCAGCACTTGCCCCCTTGCCCATCACTTGCCCCCTTGCCCATCACTTGCCCCCTTGCCATCACTTGCCCCCTTGCCCATCACTTGCCCCCTTGCCCCCCTTGCCCATCACTTGCCCCCCCTTGTTGCCCCCTTGCCCAGCCTTGCCCCTGCCCCGGCCGCCCACTAATCCTTTCTTCTGCTCCCTTTGCCCCATTCCCTACTCTTGCCCCCTGTCCATTGCCCCTTCACCCCTGCCCAAGTGCGAGCCATTGCCCCTTGTACTGCCCCTGGCTCCTGCCCCTTTGCCCCTGTCCCATAACCCCCTTCATCCCTGTACCAACTCTTTCTCCTTTGCCCCTCATCGCCCCCTTGTTCCCTTACCCTTTCTCCTGTCCAGTTTGTCCAAATCTCAGGTCTAGACTATCATCCCCTTGCTCCCTTTACCCTTGCCCGTGCAAACCATTGCCCCATTGCATTGACTGCTGCCTCTTTGCCCTTGTCCTAATGGCCGCTTCACCCCATCCCAACTCACCCCCCTGCCCAAGTGCTCTTACCCTTTCTCCTCCCCCCTTTGCCCCACTCCCAACTCTTGCGCCCTGTCACCCTCTTTTACCTCCCCCAAAGTGCAAGCCATTGCCCCTTGCACTGCTCCTGCCCCGTTTCTTTGTCCCTTCGCCCTTGCCCATTCCCCTTCACCCCATCCCAAATCTTTCCCTATCGTCCCTTAACCCGGGTAGGACCCATACCCTTTCTCCAGCCCCCATTGCCTCATTCCCAGCTCCTGTTGCCCTGCACCTGCCCAAAAGCAAGCCCCTGTCCATGCCTTAGCCATTGACTCCTGCACCTATTTTCTATGTTTCTATGTCAGGCAGCATCTATGAAGGCAAATGAACATATGACATTTCAGCTCGGGACCCTATCTTCAGACTGAGATCTTGAGTCTGAAGAAGGGTCTCGGCCTGAAACATCACCTGTCTATATTCCTCCACAGCTGCTGCCTGCCTGCCTGCTGTGTTCCTCCAGCACTTTGTGTTGTGCTCGAAATTCTAGCACCTGCAATTCCGTGTGTCTGCACCTGTTTCCCTTTCCTGCACAGGGGTAGTGGTGGGGAATTGTGTACAGGTACTGCCCTACTGCAGAATGGTGTGTACATGCTGATAACGCAACCAGGTGAGATGCCCTCAGTGTGTAAACAGACAGACACCCACACCACTACCTACCTCCCTATCTAACTTTGTATGGCACGCAGTAAATTTAACTCGCATCTTGGGGGAGAATCATATTGGTTCTGTCACATTGAGGCTGGACCTGACTTTCTCAGCTGCTCACTCTTTCATTCCAACCCCTTCTCCTGTATATTTTCGCTTTTAGACTTTTGAGATACAGCACGGAAACAGGCCTTTCGACCCACCGAGTCCAAACCGACCAGCGATACACTAGCATTGTCCAACACATGAGGAACATTTTACAGTGTTAACCGAAACCAATTAGCCTACAAACCTTGTGCGTCTTTTGAACGTGGGAGGAAACCGGAGCACCCGGAGAAAACGCACGCGGTCACAGGGAGAACGTAAAACTCCGTACAGACAGCACCCGTGGTCAGGATCGAACCCGGGTCTCTGGTGCTGCAAGGCAGCAACTCTACCGCTGTGCCGCTCATTGTTTTTGTATGAGCCGAGCCTTTCATTAGTTACACGATGCATACACAACATCCCCTATGATCTGTGGTCTCAGCTCGATATAATTCGGGATGGCTTTGGTAAGATTACTGTGCTTTTACATTAGACTAGGAAATCCTCTACTCGTTCACTTTATCTGCCGACAAGTAAGGGTGAAATATGAATAAATAGCCAGCTTAAATATTTTGGGTAATCTGTACCCTATCGTGGAACTCCAAACATTTTTACATTTACTTAAGACCCTTCTTGCCAGAAATGTAGTGGGACAGTGGAGGATGGAATTGTGAATTAATATGGACACGAAGTGCTGGAGTAACTCAGCGGGTCAAGCAGCATCTATGGTGAAAAAGGATGGGTGATCTTTTGGGTCGAGACCCTTCTTCAGCTCTTTCTGAATAGAGAAGTTGGCCAATCTGAAATATCATCACATGGGATCCAAGGAGAAAGGGCTGAATGGAGAGAAAATTGGCTTCATGGAAGGGGGTGGTGGTGGAAGGTGGCTTTTCGGACTAGTCTGTGACTAGTGGTGCACCTCAGAGATCGATGCTGGGCCCATTACTGTTTGTCATCTATATCAATGATTTGGATGAGAACGTACAAGGCAAGATTAGCAAGTTTCCAGATGGTACAAAAGTGAGTGGTATTGCAGATAGGGGGGGGGTGACGTTTCAGGTCGAGAGTCTGAAGAAGGGTTCCGACCCGAAACGTCACCCATTCTTTTTTCTCCAGAGATGCTGCCTGACCGGCTGAGTTACTCCAGCACTTTGTGTCTATCTTCAGTATAAACCACCATATACAATTCCTTCCTACACATAGAATTCAGAACGTTTGTGGGAGTAAAGTACTTGGAAGTTAACTTTGACCTAGTTTGAACTTTAATATAAATCAGTGAAGCTATTTGTGTATCTATATGTGGTTTGCAAGACTTGCCTAAGATTGGGTAATTCAGTACATATTCTGATACCTAACTCTTCCATCGTGACTAGCAAACTTAGACAATCAGGGTAGTGCCATGATTATAGTTAGTTAGTTTATTGTTATGTGTACAGAGATCTAGTTGAATGCTTGTTCTGTGTGCTATCCAGTCAAATCGTCCGGTATGCGTTCTATGCTATACTTGCACCATAGAAAGCATACTGTCAGGTTGCATCACAGCTTGGTTTGGGAACAGCTCAGCCCAAGACCGCAGGAATTGCAGAGAGTTGTGTAATGTAGCCCAGTCCATCACACAGACCAGACTCCCCCCCCCCCCCCATCGACTCCAACTCCACTTCACGCTGCCTCGGGAAAGCAGACAACATAATCAAAGACTTGTCCCACCCCAGTCGTTCCTTCCCCTCCCTGCTCCTGTCAGATGGAACGTACAGAAGCTTGAAAGCGCGCACCATCAAACTCAGGACAGCTTCTTCCCCTCTGTTATCAGGCTTCTGAATGCTCTTTCCGTAAACTAGGGTAATGTCTGATTCACCTCTACACAATTGCGGACATTGGACTTTGCCTCTGGAACTGATGCGCTACAATGCTGAGAACTATATTCTGCACTCGGTATCTTCCCCACTGCTCTACTTATTGTATGCAAGTCTGACAATTGTATTTATGTGTAGTATTATCTGATCTGATTGGATAGCATGCAAAATAAAGCTTTTCATTATACCTCGGTACACGTGACAATAACAAACCTAAACCTATGCATGAGTACAACAGATCCCCTTCTGGAGAAGAAGAGACACAGAGTGCTGGAGTAACTCAGTGCGTCAGGCAGCATCTCTGAAGAAGCAAGATGGGTCGGATCTGAAAAAGGGTCCCGATCCAAAACGCCACCCATTCTTTTTCTCCAAAGATGTTGCCTGACCCGCAGAGTTACTCCAGCACTTTGTGTCTATCTTCTGTATATACCAGCAACTGCAGTTCATTTCTACATTCTTCTCGAACAGTATACCGAGAGTCATCATTCCTGGTGCAACGCTCTGTAAAGCTCAATCTTGGCCCAAGGAGATATGCAGCTTCTTAAATATATCACTTTAAGGACCATGGTCCTGGCGACACTAGATCGATGCGGTAGGGGTCGGCCATGCTTAATTATACTCTGCTGCTGTGCCACCATGACCCCATAATAAAAGGGGCTTCTTCCACTGAGACCAGGAATCCCTTTTCAATGTTCCGCATTGCGTTTTTCAACACTGCCTATCAAAAGCCCCTCGCCTGCATCCACCTATCACTCACCAGGCTTTGGCCTGCCCCTCCTCTCTTCCAGCTTACTTCCCCCCACCCCCCCCCACCCCAACCTCCATCAGGTTGTCTGAGGAAAGGTCCTGACCAGAAATGTCAACTATTCACGTTCTCCAGTGATGCTGCCCGACCCGCTGAGATATAGTCACACAGCATGGAAACAGGCCCTTCTGCCCACCTTGCCAATGCTGACCATTGTGGCCTATCTACACTAATCCCACCTGCCCACGTTTGACTCGTATCCCTCTAAAACATTCCTATCCATGTAACTATCGAAATGTGTTTAAAATGTTGTTATTGTACCCAGCTCAACTCCCTCCTCTGGCAGTTCGTTCTAAATACTAAAACACCCTGTGTGGAAACAGTTGCCACTCAGGTTCCTATTACCTTAAACCTTGTCACCAGGTTCTTGATTCCCTTACTCTGGGTAAAATATTCTGTGCATTTATCCTATCTATAGGTGGATACAATCTATTTGCACTATCTATCTGTAAATCTATACTTATTCACCTCATGATCTTGCACATCTGTATAAGATCACCCCTCATCCTCCGGTGCTCCAAGGAGTAGAGTCAAGACAATAGACAATAGGTGCAGGAGTAGGCCATTCAGCCCTTCAAGCCAGCACCGCCATTCAAGGTGATCATGGCTGATCATCCCCAATCAGTACCCCGTTCCTGCCTTCTCCCATATCCCCTGACTCCGCTATCTTTAAGTGCCCCATCTAGCTCTCTCTTGAATGTATCCAGAGAACCGGCCTCCACCGCCCTCTGAGGCAGAGAATTCCACACTCACAACTCTCTGTGTGGAAAAAGTGCTTCCTCGTCTCCGTTCTAAATAGCTTACCCCTTATTTTTAAACTGTGGTCCCTAGTTCTGGACTCCCCCAACATTGGGAACATGTTTCCTGCCTCGAGCATGTCCAAACCCTTTAATAACCTCATAATAAGATCCCCTCTCATCGTTCTAAATTCCCGAATATATAAGCCCAGCCGCTCCATTCTCTCTTCATAACACCTCATGTTATAAAGGCCAGCATGCCATTCGCTTTCTCCACTGCCTGCTGTACCTGCATGCTGACTTTCATTGACTGATGAACAAGGACCCCTGGATCCCAATAGTACTTACCCTTTTCCCAACTTGACATCATTTAAATAATAATCTGCCTTCCTGTTTTTGCTACCAAAGTGGATAACCTCACATTTATCCACATTAAACTGCATCTGCCATGCATCTGCCCACTCACCCAACCTGTCCAAGTCACCCTGCAGTCTCATAGCATCCAGAGAACCTGCCTCCACCGTCCTCTGAGACAGAGAATTCCACAGACTCACCACTCTCTGTGTGGAAAGAGTGCTTCCCCGTCTCCGTTCTAAATAGCTTACCCCTTATTTTTAAACACAGTTCACACTGCCACCCTGCTTTGTATCATCTGCAAATGTGCTAATGGTACTTGTAATCCCTTCATCTAAATCATTGATGTATATTGTAAATAGCTGCGGTCCCAGCACCGAGCCTTGCGGTACCCCACTAGTCACTGCCTGCCATTCTGAAAGGTACCTATTAATCCCTACTTTTTATCCTAGCCTACCCAACCTCTCCCTATAGCTCAGGCCCTCGAGTCCTGGCAAAGTGCTCGTTGCTTTATCCTTTTTTTTGTAAACCCGTACCTGCAGTTTCTTGTATCGACATTTTACTGCTCCACTGCAAAATATTTCTCAAAGGCTTTCTTGCCTCGTGCCCTCGAGTCTAACCCCCGTCTCCACCACAGATTTTGGTGCATTGCATTTTTGTCAACTATCGGGCAAATAAAGGTTCTGAGCTGTACCTGTACAAACTCAGGCGGGATACAGCTGTGGATATCAGTCAAGAGCTTCAGGTGATGCTCCGTATTTTTCGGAGAGAATTGTTGAAGTTGCCCCATTCTGGTTATTTATAATGGAATAATTTTCACGGAAGAAAGCAGAGCAGGTGTGACACAGTGGTGCAGCTGGTAGAATTGAAGGTTGTGGCAAGACTGGCCAAGATGTGGTATTTTTACTTCAGACACCGGTTTCCGATTCATTGAGAAGTTGAAACTAAGTTTGAGAAGTGGTGCAGTTTGGTAGAGCTGCGACCAGACACCCAGGTTTCGATCCAGACCTGGGGCGCTATGTGTGTGTATGTGTGTTTGCGCGCGCACGCGCGTATGCAGAGTTTCTGCGTTCACCCTGTGACACCGTGGGTTTCTTCCGGGTGCTCCGGCTTCCTCCGACATCCCAAAGACGCACGGGTTTGTAGGTTAATTGGCGTCAGTACATTTTTCCCTAGTGGTGGGGAAGAGCCTGCATCCATACTGTATCATTCATACAAATTTTAGCACCCAGAGAAAACCCACATGGTCACAAGGAGACCCAGCAAACTCTGCACAGACAGCACCCGAGGACAGGACCTCTTGCACTGGAGGCAGCAGCTCTCCCTGTTGCACCACTGTGTCGCCTTTTTATGACTTTAGTACTTCAGTGAAATAGTGCGGAAACCAGCCCTTCGGCACACTGAGTCCGTGCCGATCAGCGAGCACCTCATATCCTGCACTATCCTACACACTAGGGACAATTTACCATTTTTACTGAAGCCAATTAGCCTGCAAAAAGGTACATGTTTGGAATGTGGGAGGAAACCGGACACAGGGAGAACGTGCAAACTCCGTACAGGCAGAAACCCAAGGTCAGGATCTAACTGGGGTCTCTGGAGCTGCGCCACTCTGCCGCCCTTTTAATGAAAGCCAACAAAATCGTACTCTTTATAATTTTTGCTCTCCCAAAACGTTACTGTATCAAGACAAATCATATCGTGACATCCCTATCACCAGGTGCGACTTGAGGAAGCTCTACACCTCGTGCAGCCTCGACTCAAATACTCCCTTTGGATTGCTCAATAAAGTGTGGTTCGAGATCTGTATGTACTTCTGCACGAGGGGACGGGAGAACCAGAGGGAACTGGAGGAGGACTCGTTTGGCTTGGCCACGGACGAGGATGGTAGAAGATATGTCTACTATAAAGCCTGTGGACCTTACCATCAATCCCGCATGGTGACGTGGAGCAAGAAGAGAATGTACGAGACTGGCACGGAGTTCTGCCCGTACGCCAGTTTTGTTAAGTACGTCTCAAAGCGTAACCCTCTCTGTAAGGCGTTCTTTCAAAGACCTAGGGACCACTGCAGCGAAGGTGACGTGGCCTGGTTTGAGAACAAAGCCATTGGGAAAAATCTGTTGGGTACCCGGATGCAGATGCTGTCCAAAGCTGCCAAACTTTCCAAGACTTACACCAACCACTGCATAGGAGCGATCTCCATTGCCACCCTGAGCAGCATTGCGGGCATTGGCAGCAGGCTGGTGCCTCGTAGATCTCCCCAAAACACTCACGGTTCCCGTCCGCAGCGACCTTGCCCGTGCGCCGGGCGGGACCTCGGTGGAGGGGTTGTAGGGACGAAAGTGGAGCAAACCGCGACTCCCACTCTTTATCAGCCCGTCTCGTCACACAACGCGAGGCGTTCGCCAAAGCGACTATGCATCCGTTCCTCCGATGCCGCAGATTCCCAGAAGGTGATTCCACTTGGCAACGGCTCACAGGAATCCATGCTTCCGGAATCTGGTGACCTCCTTGGAGCCAATCCGTCAATAATCATATCGACTATCCAGGTAATGCTCGATGCTCACCGCTTTGGCGGGTCAGCTGATTTTGCAAGCCAACTTTCTTATTAAAAACAAAATCTGTGACAGATCTTGATTGTTACCAAAGTCGCTGTCTTCATTTAAAAGTAATGTAGTAGGTCCACAAATATATGGGTTTAATGGCATTTTAGGGTGAATGGGAGATGTCAGTGTGTATAAGCCGGGGTGACCAGTGTTCAGGGATCTGTGTTGGGTCCATTGTTTGTCCGATCTGTGCAGATTTTTGAGGAGAGATGGGCCATTTGTTGGAGGGGAATTAGTTTGACTTGAAACGCTTTTGACAGAAAGTTTGGGAACATTGTCAAGGATAGTGCAGCGTCTCGTGTAACAACGTACTGGGGGAACTCAGCACGTCAGGCAGCATCTGACCCGGTTGAGTTACTCCAGCACTTTGTGTCTTCTTTTGTAAACCAGCATCTGCAGTTCCTCGTATCCCCATCTCGTATTACAACCTAGACATCTCACTGTGGATGGAACATAGAACAGTACAAAAGATAGACATCAAAAGCTGGAGTAACTCAGCCGGTCAGGCAGCATCTCTGGAGAAAAGGAATAGGTGACATTTCGGGTCGAGATGCTTCTTCCAGAGATGCTGCCTGACCAGCTTAGTTACTCCAGCTTTTTGTGTCTATCTTCGGTGTAAACTAGCATCTGCAGTCCCTTCCTGCACATAGAAAAGCACAGCACAGGAACAGGCCCTTCGGCCCATAATATCCATGCCAAACACAACGTCAAATTAAACCAATCCCCTCTGACTGCACGCGATTCATCTCTCCATTCCCTGCATATCTATGTGATATCTAAAAGCCTCTTAAACACCACTATCGTATCTGCCTCCACCACCACCCCTGGCAGCATGTTCCAGGCACCCTCCACTCTGTGTAAAAAATAAAAATAAACGCCCCACACACCTGCATTAAAGTTTGCCCCTCTCACCTTAAAGCTATGCCCTCTAGTCTTTGACATTTCCACATTGGGTGAAAAAGTTCTGACTGTCTACCCTTTCTACGCCTCTCATAATTTTATATAAACTACCACGTTTCCCCTCGACTTCCAATGTTCCAGTGGAAACAATCCATATATGCTCAACCTCTCATTGTAGGTAATACCTCCTAATCTAGGCAGCATTTTGCTAAACCTCCTCTGCACCCTTTTCTACAGCCTTCGTGCAATGGGGTGTGCAGAACTGTATGTAATGCCATTAATGCGGTCTGACCAAAGTCTGCATCATGACTTCCCAGCTCTTACACTCAATGCCCCGACTGATGAAGGCAAGCATACCATACACCTTCTTTACCACTCTATCTATTAACGTGTGTTGCCACTTTCAGAGAGCTATGAACTTGGACCCCAAGATCCCTCTGCATATCAATGCTCTTAAAGGGTTTTGCCATTAACCATGTGCCTTCCCCTTACGTTCAACCTCCAAAGTGCAACACCTCACACTTGCAAAGTATTAAACATCATCTGCTGTTTTTCCACCCATTTCTGTAGCTAGTTACCCCATTACGGGAAGGATGTGGAGGCTTTGAGCGGTTCAGTAGAATATTGCTTGGATTACAGGGTATTAGCTATAAAGAGAGGTTGTAAAAACTTGATTTGTTTTCTCTGGAGCATCAGAGGTTGAGGGGCAACCAGATAGAAGTACAGTATATACAATTATGTGGCATTTACAGAGTAGACAATCCAAACCTTTTTTCCCCAAATTGGTGGAAATGTCAAAGAGTGGAGAGCATAAGGTGAAAGGGACAAAGTTTAATGTAGATGTACGAGTCCAGTTTTTTTTACACAGAGGGCGGAGGGAGCCTGAAACTGCCAGGGGTGGTGATGGAGGCAGATACGATAGTGGTATTTAAGAGGCTTGAAGATAGGCACGTGGATATGGAGGGAATGGAGGGATACGGGTCACAACCAGGCAGAGGGGTTAGTTTAACTTGGCTTCATGTTCGGCATGGACATTGTGGACTGAATGGCTTGTTCCTGTGCTGTGTTTTTTTTTTAGTCTAAAGAAGGGGTTCCACCTGAAAAGTCACCTATTCCTTCTCTCCAGAGATGCTGCCTGACCCGCTGGGTTACTCCAGTTTTGTGTCTATCTTTGGTGTAAACCAGCATCTGCAGTTCCTTCCTACACTGTACTGTTCTATGCTCTATGATATCTGCATTATCCAATTGAAATTTCAAACCAAGAGTTATGACATCGGATGGAAGCTGCATACCCAAATCTCGTTGCACTTATGTGCAATGACAATAAAAGATATTATTATATTTTTAAAATTTTCAGTCTCGTATCACTGCCTCTTTAGGGAAAGAGTACTTTCTGCCTTCGTGACTTGAGGGAGAAAACGGTTTAAAACAGTTGTCCCTCTAATTTTAAATGGAAGGTAGAGGTATATCAAGGCCGTTCCTCGGGGTGAGGTGAGGTGAGGTGGGTAATAACATTGATTTAATTATTAGCATGGCCATAAGGTTGGGTTAGGTCTATAACTATCATGTGCACCGAGGTGCAGTGAAGAACTTTGTTTTGCATGCTATCCAATCAAATCAGAAATACGATACATAAATACTTTTCGTTGAAAAGCTGCAGAGAAGATTTACGAGGATGTTGCCAGGACTCAAGTGCCTGAGCTATAGGAAGAGATTGTGGTCTACTTTTACGAAGTTCTCCTCCTCTAAGTCTGTAGAAGGATCGCGACCCAAAATATAATGTATCCATGAACTCCAGAGATGCTGCTTGAGCCGCTGAGTTCCTCCAGCACTTTGCAAGATTCCAACATCTGCAGTTTACTTTAGCCTTTAGAGATACAGCATAGACACAGGCCCTTCAGCCCATTGAGTCTGCACCGACCAGCGATCACCCTGTACACTAACACTATTCTACACACCAGGGACAATTTACAATTAACCTACAAACCAGTACGTCTTTGGAGTGTAGAAGGAAACCAGAGCACCCAGGGGAAACGTATGCGGTCACGGGGAGAATGTACAGACACCATACCTACATCACCTGTAGCCAGGATCAAACGTGGGTCTCTGGCGCTGTAAGGCAGCAACGCTTCAGCTGCATCACCTAGTACCTCGCGTCAACATTTTATTGTGCACTTACGAAGGTGATAACCATAATTTCTGTGCTAGGAATTGCTTCACTCTGGCAAAATGAATTCCCCCGTCACCTGCCATCTTCCCTCTGTGAAGCTACGTAATATAATAACTGGGAGGCTCAGCTGTGAAACATTTTGGGTTTTACTGAACAGTGTGAGTGGTGTAATGTAAATGCAAGTTCATTTCTTCCAGATGTGTTCTAAGTCCTTCACTGTAAGCACCTGTGGCGTTCCACCATTTTCAACTGATGTGTGGATTAGATGGCATTAGCTACTTGGGGTACCTTGGTGGGCATTATTGAGGGTCCGTAGGGCCCATGTCTATGCTGTATGACTCTAGAACTATGACAAGGAGAGAGACATGCAAATTGCTGGTGTAACTCAGTGGGTCAGGCAGCATCTCTGGACAAAAAGGATGGGTGACGTTTCGGGTCAGAACCCCTCTTCAGAATGCAAAATAGAGAAGGCCATTACAAAGCATGGCTGGAAACAGATGTACCTCTCATTTTAAATGGAAGGTAGTACTCAGGAAGGGTGGAGCCCATAATGGCCCATTGTTGGCTGGGGAAGTGAGGGAGGGTCTCACAGTACTCTCGTCAGAGAGAGGAGGAGATCTACTTCTTCTAGGTTACTAGGCATAACCTTGGCATACGGGGTGGCACGGTGGCATAGCGATAGATTTGCTGCCTTGCAGCGCTGGAGAGCCTGGTTCGATCCCACCTATGGGCGCTGTCTGTATGGAGTTTGTACGTTCTCCCTGTGGCCGCGTGGGATTTCTCCGAGATCTTCAGTTTCCTCCCACACTCCAAAGACGTACAGGTGTGTAGGTTAATTGGTTTGGTAAACATAAAAATTGTCCCTAGTGTGTGTAGGATAATGTTGATGTGCGGGGGTCACTGGTCGGCGCGGACCCATTAGGCCAAAGGGCCTGTTTCCGCGCTGAATCTCTAAACTAAACCTTGAGAAGATTTTGCCTTGGAGTAGACAAAATGTGTAGAAAGGATCTGGAGATGCTGGTTTACATCGAATATAGACACAAAGTGCTGGAGTAACTCAGCGGGTCAGGCAGCATCTCTGGAGAGAAGGAATGGGTGATGATTCGGGTTGGGACCCTCCTTCAGGAGATGTTGCACAAACCTGGATTGTTTTCTCTGGATTGAAGTTGATTGAAGTTTATAAAATGATGTGAGAAATAGAAATTAGGTGCAGGAGTAGGCCATTCAGCCCTTCGAGCCTGCACCGCCATTCAATATGATCATGGCTGATCATCCAACTCAGTATCCCGTACCTGCCTTCTCTCCATACCCTCTGATCCCCTTAGCCACAAGGGCCACATCCAACTCACTCTTAAATATAGCCAATGAAACTGGCCTCAAACTACCCTCTGTGGCAGAGAGTTCCAGAGACTCACCACTCTCTGTGTGAAGAAAGTCTTTAAGTTTATAAAATGATGTGAGACATGGATATTGAGAAGGGAGACATAAGAACTGCTGAATGCTGGAGTCTGGAGCTAAACAAGGGCTGGAGGAACTCTGAGGGACAGGCATCATCTGTGAAGTGAATGGAGGGGTGACTATTCTCTCTTTTGTTCGAGATGCTGCCTGTCCGTCCCCCCCCCCCCCCCCCCCCCCCCCCCCCCCCCCCCGAGTTACTCCAGTACTCTGTGTCTATCTTCTGTTGCTAAATGGGATTGGACACAGTGGGCCGATGGGCCTGTTTCTGAGCTGTATGACTCTTAAATGTGACACGAACGCAGGTAGTGAGACACTAGGAAGACAAGGGTCATCTGTTTGGGAAAGATTTAGATGTGGGCTCTATTTGGGTAGGTGGACAAGCTTTTTACCTTGCGCCTCCTCCAACCGTATCTACTGTATCCGCTGTTCTCGTTGCGGACTCCTACATGTCGGCGAGACCAAGCACAAACTGGGCGATCATTTCAGTCCGCCTTGGTCGACGCGATCTCCCAGTTGCCAAGAACTTTAAATCTCCTTCCAATTCCATCACTGACCTTTCAGCAGACACAAAGTGCTGGAGTAACTCAGCGGGACAGGCAGCATCTCTGGAGAGAAGGAATGGGTGACGTTTCGGGTCGAGCCCCTTCTTCAGAACATCATTAATCACGCTATCCAGAGTGGCCTCTTACATAATCCTGATTTTCATCACTCCATCATTGGCCTCAACTATCCAGGTTCTAAATTCTGGATTACCAAGTATTACTGATATCTCTCACTAATCTTTCTGTCCTGGGCCTCCTCCACTGTCAGAGTGAGGTCACACACAAATTGGAGGACAGCACCTCATATTTTGCTCGGGCAGCTTACACCCCAATGGTATAAGTATTGATTTATTTAACTTTGTGACCCTCTCTCTCCATTCTTCCCCCACCGTAGTTGCTGTACTAGTTTCACTGTCGTCCTACTTAGTTTCCCCACCATAGTCACTGTACTAGTTTCACTGTCGTCCTACTTAGTTTCCCCACCATAGTCACTGTACTAGTTTCACTGTCGTCCTACTTAGTTTCACTGTTTGTATCACTCGTTATCACCTTCTCCACAACAATGGACCATTGTGGGCTCCACTTTTCCTTGATCTGGCCGTGATTTGTCCTTTTGCATATCTTTCATTCAGTTGTTCTCTGTACCTTTTCATATCTCTCGTTTTCCTCTTCTGAAGAAGGGAATCGAACCGAAACGTCACCTATTCCTTTTCTCCAGAGATACTGCCTGACCCGCTGAATTACTCCAGCATTTCTAAGTCTGTCTTTAGATCAAAGACATTGGCTTTGCAGAATGTGGGAGAAGGCGGGATGAAGAGGTTTACGAAATGAAATCAGCGTTCATCAAATGTGGAGCAATAAACATCGGTGTGAATGGAGAGGAGATAGTCAGCGGAATGCAGAGACGACAGACGTTTGTAGGACTGGTGGAAGTTAGAGAAATTGAGAGACCCAGGGGATGAGAAATGAGGGCAGACGTGTATGTTATTTGCCTGACAATTATATTCTTCAGGGGTGTTGCAATTTACAACTGACTATCCCTTCAGAATCACCTTCATCGCTGATCAGAGGTGAGAGGGTCCTGACAAATACTGCAACTCACCAGACAGATATTCTCCCTCTCCCCCTCCCCCCCTCTCCCCCTCTCCCCCTCTCCCCCTCTCCCCCTCTCCCCCTCTGCCCCTCTGCCCCTCTGCCCCTCTGCCCCTCTGCCCCTCTCTATCATTCTCCCTCACTACCACTCTATCATTCTCCCTCTCTACAACTACCACACAACTACCACCGTCTCTATATTACTCTCTCTATCCCACGCTCTCTTGCTACCACCCCCCACCGCTCTCTCTTTTTCTCCCCATCTCTCTCTTTCTCTCCCCCACCTCTCTCTTCTCTTCCCCCTTTGCTCCCTATTCTGCATACAGCGTTATGAAAGAAATGCACTGTCGTCTATTTTTCTCTACGTACCTGGTGCACATAGCCAACATGAGCAGCTTCCCCAGCATAAACCAGCTGGTTATTGTTTCAACAAAGTGTTGGTTTTGAAATAAAGTTAGTGCAAAGATGAGATTGCCTTTTCCTATCTAGTTAGCTGACTGGTTCGCATGCAACAAAAGCTTTTCACTGTACCTAAGCATACATCACAATAAACTAAACTCAAATCTATATACCTGTCCAAGTGTCTTAAATAGTTACAGTATCTTCCTCAACTACCTCCTGTGGCAGCTCGTTCCAAATACTCACCACCTTCTGAGTGAAAACATTGCCCCTCAGGTTCCTATTAAACCTTTCCCATCTCACCTTATATACACCTCATTTTTGAGTTTAATAGGTGGATAGAAAGTCAATATATCATCTGGTTGGGTGCCTAAAACCAGGGGCACTGTCTCATATTTCACGTGGGCAGCTTACTACCCAGCAGTATGAATATTGATGTCTCTAACTTCAAGCAATCCTTGCATTCTCCCCCACCCCCTCCCCCCTTCCCTCCCCTTCCCCCTCTCCCTCTCTTCCACTAGTTTCACTGTTTGTATTAGTGCGGGTGTCGGAGGTTATGGGGACAAGGCAGGAGAATGGGGTTAGGAGGGAGAGATCGATCAGCCATGATCGAATGGCGGAGTAGACTTGATGGGCCGAATGGCCTAATTCCACTCCTCTAACATGACCAGCATTATGTGTCTATCTTTGGTATAAACTAGCATCTGCAGTTCCTACCTACACACAGTCTAGTTTAGTTTATTATTGTCATATGTCCAGAGATATGATGAAATCATACTGTTAATGAGTACAATAGATCCTCTGCTGGAACAGCAGACAGAGAGTCGCCACGTTCATCTTGCAACTTCCACGTCCCTGAAAAGACCGATCTTGGCCCAAGAGGTTCTGCAGTTTCTTATATATCTTACTTTAAAGCCTGGTGTTCTGGTGGTACTGGATGTATGAAGTAGGGATCTGCCTGACCTAGCACAATGCCGTCGCTCCTTCCACCACAGGCTGCGCTCGATCCGCTCGCTCGCCTGGCTGCTGTAGGGCCTCCCGCGGCCGTCGCCACCAACGCCACCACCCGAGGTTGTGAGGTTACCTAAAATTGGAGAATTCAGCATTCATATTGCTGGGTTGCCAGCGGAATATGAGGTGCATGTTCCTCCAGTTCGCATGTGGCCTCACTCCGGCAATGGAGGAGGCCCAGGATGGAAAGATCAGTGTGGGAATGGGAAGGGGACTGTAAATGGTTAGCAACTGGGAGATCCAGCAGGCCTTGGTGGGCCAAGCGTGCTAGTCTACTGGAGTTCAGAATGCCTGACCAGAGAATTCCAACCCATCTTAACTATTAGTGTACTATTAACTATGTGGCTGGCACAGTGACACAGCGGGTGGAGCTGCTACCTCAAAGCACACGAGACCTACCTTCAATCCTGACATCCTCTGCTGTCTGTGTTGAGTTTTCACGTTCTACCTGTGACCGCATGGTTTTTCTCTGAGTGTTCCCGTTTCCCCCCACATCCCAAAGACGTGCAGATTTGTAGGTTAATTGGCTTTGGTAAAATTATAAATTGTCCCTAGTGTGTAGGATAGTGCTGGTGCACAGGGTGATCGACGGTCAGTGTGGTGGGCCGAAGAACCTGTTTCCATGCAGTATCTCTAAAGAAAGTGTTCCTTCTAACATAGGAGTAGGCCATTTGGCCTCTCAGGTCCACACCAGTTCACAGCAAAATCCTCTTAATGTCCTTTCCCCTGCTTATTTCCCGATAAATTCCCGCCGTTTCATCACGGGTACTAACCTCCCCACCATCGAAGGGATCTACCGGAGGTGCTGCCTCAAGAAGGCAGACAATATTATCAAAGACCACCTAGTCCCATCTCACTGCTACCATCAGCAAGAAGGTACAGGAACCTGTGAACCGTGGCCTCCAGGTTGAAGGACAGCAGCTTCTTCCCAACAGCCATCAAGCTCTTGAACACTGTGCAACACTAACCACAACCCTACCTCAGCACTGACCCACGGACTGACTTGGCACTACTGAGGCTGCACTATGTACTGAAGTCTGGCTTACCTGGAATAATTCTCAAAGTCATTGTCATTCGGCATGGAAACAGGTCCTTACCCATGTCGACCAAGATGTCCCATCTACACTCGTCTCATCTGCCCGTGTTAGGCCCATATCCCTCTGAATGTTTCCTATCCAAGTACCCATCCAAATGTCTTTAAGATGTTATAATAGTACCTGCTTCAACTACCTCCTCAGGCAGCTCGTTCCATATACCCACCACCCAAAGATTCCATTAAATCTCTCCCCTCTCACCTTAAGCCTATGTGCTCTGGTTCATGATTCTTACTCTGGCTAAACGACTCCCAGAGTAAGAAGCATGAACGTTATAGATGCTGCCTCGCCCGCTGAGTTTCTCCAGCATTTTTGTCTACCGCCTATTCACTCTATCTATTCCCCTCATGACTTATACACCTCTATAAAATCATCTCTCATCCTCCTCTGAGCCAACTAATAAAGTCCAAGCCTGAATATTTTATTATTAGCCTGAGCTATAATTAGCCTAGAATAATTAATTGTATATTTATTTGGTTGCCTTAATGTGCCTGTAAAGCTGCAGCAGCGCAGATTTCGTTGTTTTAGTTCCGGTGCATATGACAATTAAACATTCTTGTCTCTTCAAATCTATTCTCTTGCACATTGCCATGGTCTTCAGATTATCACATGAGCTATGTACATGCTAAGATTGAATCGATTAATAGATTGAAAAACACAGCGTGGAAACAGGCCCCTTCGGCCCACCGAGCCCACGCTGACCATCGATCACCCGTTCACACTAGCTCTATGTCATCCCACTTTCACATCCACTCCAGACTTGAGAGCTTATCCACTTTGGTAGCAAACACAGGAAGGCAAATTACTATCTAAATGGCGTCAAGTTGGGAAAAGGGGAAGTACAACGGGATCTGGGGGTCCTTGTACATCAGTCTATGAAAGTAAGCATGCAGGTACAGCAGGCAGTGAAGAAAGCGAATGGCATGCTGGCCTTTATACCAAGAGGAATCAAATATAGGAGCAAAGAGGTCCTTCTGCAGTTGTACAGAGCCCTAGTGAGACCACACCTGGAGTATTGTGTGCAGTTTTGGTCCCCTAATTTGAGGAAGGACATTCTTGCTATTGAGGGAGTGCAGCGTAGGTTTACAAGGTTAATTCCCGGGATGGCGGGACTGTCATATGTCGAGAGAATGGAGCAACCGGGCTTGTACACTCTGGAGTTTAGAAGAAAGAGAGGGGATCTCATTGAAACATATAAGATTGTTAAGGGCTTGGACACACTAGAGACAGGAAACATGATCCCAATGTTGGGGGTCCAGAATCAGGGGCCACAGTTTAAGAATAAGGAGTAAGCCATTTAGAACGGAGACGAGGAAACACTTTTTCTCACAGAGAGTGGTGAGTCTGTGGAATTCTCTACCTCAGAGGGCGGTGGAGGCAGGTTCTCTGGATGTTTTCAAGAGAGAGCTAGATAGGGCTCTTAAAGATAGCGAAGTCAGGGGATATGGGGAGAAGGCAGGAATGGGGTACTGATTGGGGATGATCAGCCATGATCACATTGAATGGTGGTGCTGGCTCGAAGGGCCGAATGGCCTACTCCTGCACTTATTGTCTATTGTCTATTGACTGGCTGAGTTACTTCAGAATTTGGTGAATATCTTCGGCATCTGCTACACCTATTCTGTTGTGTTGCTGCCAGTAAGTATTTCATTGTTCCGTTTTAGGAACATATGACAATAAAACACTTTTGACTCTTGATTGTGCCTGTCTCAACTACCTTCTTTTGACTTTAGACCTTAGAGATACAGGGTGGAAACAGGCCCTTCGGCCCACCGAGTCCACGCCGACCTGTGATCACCTCGTACACTAGCACTTGTCCGACTACCCTCGGGACAATTTACAATTTCACCAAAGCCGGTTAACCTACAAACCTGCACGTCTTTGGAGTGTGGGAGGAAACCGAAGCACCCGGAGAAAACCATGCGGTCACAGGGAGAGCGTGCAAACTCTGTACAGACAGCACCCGTGGTCTGGATCGAACCCGGGTCTCTGGCGCGGTGAGGCAGCGGCTCAGCCGCTGCGGCCTCCGTGCCGTCCGTGTGTCTTGATCCTGCCTCCTCTTAAACGTATCAGTGCCACCCACCTTTAACTGATCCATGTTCTCGCCCTGTTTTGAAATGAGCCGCACTCTGAATTATTGACCCGCTGAAGTATTCCATTAACACTTAGACTAAGCCGTCACTGCCTGTGTATATCAATAATACAGCGGCATCGAACTCCAGCAGTCTTGTCGTTACCGCTCGCACCCTGAGGCCCTCATTACTCTCCTCTCCCTCTCTCTCTCTGTCTAGTAATGAGAAACCTGGGGGGTCTACCCATGACTAAAGCGCTCTCCAAAGTGACAATGCTGCTGAGTTTAGTTTAGAAATACAGCGTGCCCACAGAGTCTGCGCCGACCAGCGATCCCCACACACTAGCAATATCTTGCACACTATGGACAATTTTACAATTTTTTACCATATTTACCAAAGGCGTATTAACCCACAAACCTGCACGTCTTTGGAGTGTGGGAGGAAACCGAAGCAACGCGGTCACAGGGAGAATGTACAAACTCCCTACAGACAACGCCCATGGTCAGGATTGAACCCGCTGTAAGGCAGCAACTCTACCCCTGCGCCACTGCGCCATTGTCTTGCTAATGTTTATCTTTTAAATCCGTGCTTTAGTTTGATTTTGTTCTTGGTGGGAAGGTGTGAGTTTGGGTTCCTTGCTTGTGATGGTCAGCAGCAGGATAGGGAACACAAAATGCTGGAGTAACTCAGCGGGGGAGAAGGAATGGGTGACGTTTTTGGAGTTGAGACCTTTCTTCACCCACTCCTTCTCTCCAGAGATAGACCAACAGACAATAGGTGCAGGAGTAGGCCATTCGGTCCTTCGAGCCAGCACCGGCATTCAATGTGATCATGGCTGATCATCCCCAATCCGTACCCCGTTCCTGCCTTCTCCCCATATCCCCCGACTCCGTTATCTTTAAGAACGCTATCTAGCTCTTTCTTGAAAGTATCCAGAGAACTGGCCTCCACCGCCCTCTGAGGCAGAGAATTCCACACTCGCAACTCTCTGTGAGAAAAGGATGCTGCCTGTCCCGCTGAGTTACTCCAGCATTTTATGTCTACCTTCGAGTTAAACCAGCATCTGCAGTTCTTTCCTACACATAAATAGGGTGAATTCAAGTGGAAGCAGTAGATGACGTTGTGCACAAAGGCCCCCCTAATAATTGTGCTAAGGGATGGACAGACCATTCAGCCCTTCGAGTCTGTGCTAGCTGTTTATTTCCCACCATCGAAGGGATCAAAAAAGCAGCCAGCATCATCAGCCCACACCACCACGCCATGCTCTCATCTCGCGGCTACCATCGGGACGAAGGTATAGGGGAGGGGAATCAAGAACCAGAGGATAGAGGTTTAAGGTGAGAGCGAAAGGAGGGGCAACTTTTCCCGCTCAGAGGGTGGTGGGTGTGTGGAACGGGCTGCCAGAGGAGGTAGTTGAGGCAGGTACTAACTATAACATTAGTTTAGTTTTCTTTTAAGTTTAGTTTATTATTGTCATGTGTACCAAGGTACACGGAGAAGCTTTCTCATCGCGTGCTAACCAGTCAGCAAAAAGATTATACATCAAGCTGTCCACAGCGTACAGATACAGGGTAAAGAGAACAACATTTAATGCAAGATAAAGTCCTGTCAAGTCCGATTAAAGATTGTCCGAGGGTCTCCAATGAGGTGGATGGTGGGTCAGGACCGCTCTCTAGTTGCTGACAGGATGGTTCAGTTGCCTGATTGGGAAGAAACTCTCAATGGAATGTGCGTTTTCACACTTCTATACCTTTTTCCTGATAGGAGAATGGAGGAGAGGGATAGCATTTAAAAGACATTTGGACAGGTACATGGATAGGAAAGGTTTAGAGGGCCAAACGGGGGCAGGTGACTAGCATTGATGGAGCATCTTGGTCAGCAATGTGAGTGGAAGGGCCAGTTTCCCTGCCGTCAGTCTCCATGACTTTGTTTAAGCTAAGAATTGCCACTGCATCCACAAAACAAGACCACGGTAGTTTCACCTCTTTCAGGAGCGTTTTCTCTGAGTGTGTCCTATTTATGTGTCATCTGAATTTACTGTGAAATTAGATTTGAGGAAAGAATTTGCTTTTTTTTCCCCTTCAAAAACCCTATCTAATTCAAATAAAACTGGAGGCTATTCATTGTTTTACCGGCTGTTTTCAAATGGTTGCCTGTCTTGCTATCTGATAGTGCTGGAATTCACCAGAGGGGATAGCGAGAAATGGAGTCAGGGCTGGCAATTTGTCTTCCAAGCGAACGTTTGGACGAGGATTTAGTCGGGAATTGTACCGTGCACACGCTGGTTTCTCCGCTGGTTTCCTCCCCTGCGTCCTGGGGTGATGCCTTGGATTTGTGTCGATTATAACAGCCCAGAAAGAGAGTTGTTTAAGCAGATAGCAACTCGACCTGCATTTTTGTTCTTACAGAAGCCGTTGTCTTCCAATCATGAAAAATCACATCTATTTTTCATTATGCCTGCAACTTGTAACAATGCACGCGCATTCCAGGATTTCAAATTCATTCTCTTCATGGGCCCAAAGGCATATAAGTAATCTGTAGGGTATTTTTAAATAAAACACACATACACAGGACTGGAGACATTTTGTGCAAAGTACGGTGGCACAGCGGATGAGTTGCTGCCTTACAGAGCCAGAGATCCGAGTTTGATCCTGACCACGGGTGTTGTCTTTGCGGAGTTTGTACCTTGTGCCCTGACCTGCATGGATTTTCTCTGGGAGTTCTGGTTTCCTCCCACAATCTAAAGATGTACAGGTTTGTAGGCTAATTGGCGTGGGAAGATTTAAATTGTCCCTAGTGTGTATAGGATGGTGTGTGGGGATCGCTGACTCAGTGGGTCAAAGGCCCTGTTTCCACACTGTGTCTCTAAACTAAACTAAACTTCCCAGCCATCTGCGGATTTGCATCAAATCTACAGAGGGGTTGATGACAGCAGATGAGGTTATGCACAAATACTCCCTAAAATGTGTGATAAGGGACAGGCGCAGTCCATGCAACCCTTCAAGTCTGTGCTACCATTTGTTCTCCACCACCAAAGGGATCTGCAGGAGTCACTGCCTCAAAAAGGCAGGCGTCACCATCAGAGACCCACACCACCCTGGCCACGCTCGCATCCCACTCCTGCCATCAGGAAGAAGGTACAGGACTCTGAAAACTGTGACCTCCAGATTCAGGAACAGCTTCTTCCCAACAACCATCAGGCTCTTGAACACTACAAACACTAACTAAACTACCAGCTACAAACTGCCTTGGTTGCACTTGCGTCTTCGGGCATTTTTGGTACTAATGTCTGTTTTTTAATTCAGAGTCATACAGCGTGGAAACAGGCCCTTCAGCCCAACTTGCCCACACCGACCAACATGCCCCATCTACACTAGCCCCACCTGCCTGCGCTTGGCCCATATCCATAACCTGTCCTATCCATGTACCTGTCCAATTGTTCCGTAAACGTTACAATAGTCCCTGACTCAAGTGCCTCCTCTGGCAGCTCGTTCCATACCCCCACCACCCAATTTACTTTCTGTATGTTGAAGATTAACAATTTATTGAACTGTTTTGTTTATTATGTTGTTTTTGCATACTGTGTGTACAGACCTGTTATGCTGCTGCAAGGAAGAATTTCATAGTTGTGTTTCAGAATATATGACAATTAAACACTTGACTTGAAGTTTCTTCTTCCCACATCCAACCCTCCATTCCAACTCTTAATTATTCTGGAGGCACAAGCAGCCAACATAATCAAAGACTTGTCCCACCCTGGCCATTCCTTCTTCTCCCCGCTCCCGTCCGGCAGACAGTACAGAAGCTTGAAAGCGCGCACCACCAGACTCAGGAACAGGTTCTTCCCCTCTATTATCAGGCTTCTGAACGGTTCTTCCATAAACTAGAGCACTGTCCGATTCACCTCTACCCCAGTTGCGGACATCGGACTTTGTCTCTGGAACTGATGCGCTACAATGCTGAGAACTATACTCTGCACTCGGTCCCACCTAATGGTTTAGTTGTAGTTATGGACAGTATTATCTGATGCAAAGCATAGCTTGCACAGTATCTTGGTACATGACTATTATAAACTTCATCCTAAAGATTAGAGAAGCGGGGGCTGTACAGTGGAGCAGCGAAAGAGTTGCTGCCTTACAGCGCCAAAGACCTGGGTTCGATCTAGGCTAACGGGTGTGTTTGTACACAGTTTGTACCTTCTTCCTGTGACCGCGTGGGTTTCCTCCCACACTCCAAAGATGTAGAGGTTTGTAAGTTAATTGGCTTCTATAAAGTTGTAAATTGTTCCTAGTGTGTAGGTTAGTGCTAGTGTACGGGGTGATCGCTGGCCAGCAGGCCAACGGGCATGTTTCCATGCTGTACGTCTTCTGTGTTTTCACATTTCTGTATCTCTTGCCTGATGGGAGCGGGAGAGACTGGCCTGGATAGAGTGGATGCGGAGAGGATGTTTCCATTAGTGGGAGAGTCTAGGACCAGAGGCCACAGCCTCAGAATAAAAGGACGTACCTTTAGAAAAGAGGAGGAGGAGGAATTTATTTTGCCCGAGGGTGGTGAATCTGTGGAATTCGTTGTCACAGACAGCTGTGGAGGCCAAGTCAATGGATATTTTGAAGGCGAAGATTGGCAGATTCTTGATTACTACGGGTGTCAGGGGTTAAGGGGAGAAGACAGGAGAATGGGGATGAGAGGGAAAGATAGGTCGGCCATGATTGAACGGGGGAGTAGACTTAATGGGCCGAATGGACTAATTCTGCTCGTAGATCCTATATACTTGTGACCAGGGTGAGAGTCGTCCTTATTATGCTGGTGGCCTTGCCGGTGTAGCATGGAGTGTAGATGAAGTCAACGGAAGGGAGGTTGTCACTTCAGGGCGGTTTCAAATCTATTACCCCGCACCAATTTTCTTGTAATTTTGGAAATTGCCACTGGAATTCTACTCCTGCGGTTACACAATTATTTTATTCAGTTTTCCCCTCAATTGTATCACACCATTCACCCAATTAGTCCCTAGGCAGTACATTGCTTTTCCCGGCTGCTCTGAATTTTCTTCTGAATTCCCCCTTGCATATATTAATGACTGTCTTCTCATGGGTTCCAGGTTGGGACTCTTCTCAGGAGTGGGAACTCTGCTCTGAACCTGTCTTAACAATCCCAAGCCAATCGCAGAGGTTGCTAATCAGAACCTTCTTGCCTCCAACTCTTCCAGGAAATAGGACCATAGGACATAAGGGTGGTGCAGCGGTAGAGCTGCTGCCTCACAGCGCCAGGGAGCCGGGTTCGATCCTAACTACGGGTGCTGTCTATGTGGAGTTTGTACGTTCTCCCTGAGACCCTGTGGGCTTTTTCTCCCAGGTGCTCTGATTTCCTCCCACACTCCAAAGATTGACAGGTTTGTAGGTTAATTGGCTTGAGTAAAATTTGTAATTGCCTCTAGTGTGTAGGAAAGCGCTAGTGTACGGGGAAATTGCTGGTCGGAGCGAACTTGATGGGGCAAAGTGCGTGTCTCTATCCTGTATCTCTAACATCTAAAGCACCTCATGTTTTGATTGAGTAGCTTACAACCCAGAGGAATGAAAGTTGGATTATCTCATTTGAAGTAACTTCTATTTATGCTCCCCCCTCCCTCCTTGCCCCTTTCTTCACCCTAGTCGTTTTACCAGTTCCGCAGTTCTCCACATTATTTCCCACTTGAGATCACACCTTCCCCAGCCAAAAGTGGACCGACCAGGCATCGCCTTCCCTGAGGCCATTGGTCGCCAACCCTGATTTGTCCCGCTCTTCTCTCACCTTCAGCTCTTCACTCAGCCCCACTTTCATTTTGAAGAAGGGTCCCGACACGAAACACATCCTTTTTCTCCAGAGATGCTGCCTGACCTGCTGAATTACTCCAGCACTCTGTGCTTATCTTTGGTAGAAACCAGCATATGCAGTTCTTTGTGTGTGCATCATCTGTGTGCAGTCCAGCCTTTCAGAGTCATAGAGACTTACATCCTCAATGTAACAGACCCTTCGGCCCAACTTGCCCACACCCACCAACATGTCCTATCTGCACTAATCCCACTTGCCTGCGTTTGGCCCATATCCATTTAATCCTGTCCTATCCATGTACCTATCTAATTGTTTCTTAAACATTGCGATAGTACCTGCCTCAACTACCTCCTCCAGCAGCTCATTCCATACACCCACCACCCTTTGCGTAAAGAAGTTAGCCCTCCAGGTTCCTATGAAATTTTAGGTAGACAAAAATGCTGGAGAAACTCAGCGGGTGCGGCAGCATCTATGGAGCGAAGGAAATAGGCAACGTTTTGGGCCGAAACCCTTCTTCCCCCCTCACCTTAAACCTATGTCCTCTGGTTCTCAATGCCTTTACTCTGGGCAAGACACGATGTTTGTTTACCTGATCTATTCCTCTCATTATTTTGTACACATCTATAAGATCACCACTCATCCTCCATTGCCTGGGTCCCAGCCTGCTCAACCTCTCCCTATAGCTCAGGCCATTGAGTCCTTGTAAATCATCTCTGCACCCTTTCCAGCTTGACATCTTTTCTATAACTCGGTGCCCAGAACTGAACACAATGCTGTAAATGTGGCCTCACTACCATTTTATTTAGCTGCAACATGACCTCCCAACTTCTCTCCTCAATGTAGATGGCAAATGATGGGATTCTCAACAGGGTAAATAGCGTATAAAACAACGATGCTGCCTGACCTGCTGAGTGCTTCCAGCATTTTTCATTTTTATTTCAGATTTCCAGCACCTGCAATTTGTTTTTCTCTGTTTTCAGTAGTTGAACTAGTTGAAGTTCAAAACAGAAAGTGCTGGAGGAACTCAGCGGGTCAGGCGGCATCTGTGGAGGGAATGGACAGGCGACGTTTCGGGTCGGGACCTTCCTCCATTGCCAGAGGGAGGCCACACGCAAACTGGAGGAACAGCACCTCGTATTCCGCTTGGGTAGCTTACAGCCCAACGGTATGAACATTGAATTCTCCAATTTTAGGTACCCCCCCCCCCCCCTCCCCACCTCTTGTTTCCCTCCCTTTCCCATCCCATGTGCACATTTTCTCCCACTATCCTGCCCCCCTTTTCCTTCCTCCCATCCCTTTCCATCCATATCCCTCCCTCTGGCTTTACATTTCACTCCTTTTCACTCCATAGCTGACACCCTTTTGTCTCCATTCCATCTCTAGCCTTTGTCACTTCCTCCACCCATCTCCCAATCCAACTCCACCTCACCTGCACCCACCTATCACTCACCAGGCTTTGTCCTGCCCCCACCTCTCTTCCACATCTACCTCCCTGCTACAATCAGTCTGAAGAAGGGTCGCAACCCAAAACGTCACCTATCCATGTCCTCCAGAGATGCTGCCAGACCCGCTGAGGTACACCAGCACGTTGTGTCTATTGACGTTTATTGGTTTAGTGTAGTTTATTGTCACGTGTACCGAGGTACAGTGAAAAGCTTTTGTTGCGTGCTAACCAGTCAGCGGAAAGACTATACATGATTACAATCGAGCCGCCCACAGTGTACAGATCCAGGATAAAGGGAATGACATTTACCGCAAGGGTAGGATATTATTGTCATGTGTACTGGGATACAGTGAATAGCTTTATTTTTCGTGCTATCCACTCGAATCAGATTAAACCATACATGAACACCATCAAGCCAAACGCAGGTACAAAAGGTTTTGATCAATTCATTAAAAGATACAGCATGGAAACTAGCAGGCATCGTCTGGTGAGGGAATGAATCAATGGCACGGTGGTGCAGTGGTAGAGACCCGGGTTGGATCCTGCCTACGGGTGCTGTCTGTACGGAGTTTGTACGTTCTCCCTGTGACCGTGTGGGTTTCCCCCGGGTGCTCCGGTTTCTTCCCACGCCAAAGATGCTGGTGTTTGTAGGTTAATTGGCTTCTGTAAATTGTGAATTGTCCCTAGTGTGTGGAATAGTGCTCGGGTACAGGGTGATCGCTGGTCGCGTGGACTCGGTGGGGTGAAGGTCCCATTTCCGCGCTGTATCTCTAAATGAATGAATAAATACTTCATTGTCACATGTGACAAGTCACAGTGAAATGACACTTTGGGTCGGGACCCTTCTCAGATCAAACCACTGTCTGTCCATTCCCTCCACAGACGCTGCCTGTCCCACTGACTTACTCCAGCACTTTGTGTCCTACTTGTTGACCTCATACACTGACTGTTTCTCCCTCCACGGATGATGCCTGATCTCCCGAGTACTGCAGGCTTTTTCTGATTTTATGCTGGAATCAATTTTGGCGATTTTCCCTTAAGGAATTACTTTGCAGAGACATTTCTGCTGATTTGTAGCTCAGCTTTCTGTGCTGCTTCTTGCGTATGGCGTGCACAGCCTAACGCTGTTGGACAACTTGTTCCATTTGATCTTCCGTTTGTGCACGTCGAGTTGATTGCATTAGTTGAAACAGGGCGGACCACGTGAAGGTTGCAATCTCCCACCCCGGCTTTCTGTTCAACTACCTGTAACTAAAAGTGGAAGAGTGTAGGATCAGAGGGCACAGCCTCACAATAAAGGGTCATACTTTATAAAGGAGGAGGTATTTCTTTCGTCAGAGAGTGGTGAATCTGTAGAATTAATTGCCACAGACAGTGGTGGAGGCCAAGTCATTGGACATTTTTAAGGAGGAGATTGATAGATTCTTGATTAGTAGGGGTGTCAGGGGTTTTGGAGAGAAGGCAGGAGAATGGGGTTGAGAGGGAAAGATAGATCAGCCATGATTGAATGGCGGAGAGGACCTGATGGGCCGCATGCCCTAATTCTGCTCCTTTCACTTAGAACTACACAAAGAGTGAGTTTATTATTCACATAACCCAACAAGCAAACTTGGATTATCTATTAAATGCAGGAAGGAACTGCAGATGCTGGTTTATACCTAAGGTAGGCACAAAAACCTGGAGTAACCCAGCAGGCAGGCAGCATCTCTACTTTATTTTTAGTTCAGCAGTTCTGCACGTGTGCAGGAGGTAGCCCCGATGCAGTCTTCAATGTAGGGGAGTTCGGGGAAACGACCAGTGTGTGCCTGGAACACTGGTGTCAGAGGCTATGGGGAGAATGGGGTTAGGAGGGAGAGATAGATCAGCCAAGTATAGGAATGAACTGCAGATGCTGGTTTAAACTGAAGATAGACACAAAAAGCTGGAGTAACTCAGCGGGACAGGCAGCATCTCTGGAGAGAAGGAATGGGTGATGTTTCTTCAGACTGAATAAGGGTGTCGACCCGAAACATCACCCATTCCTTCGCTCCAGAGATGCTGCCTGTCCCGCTGAGTTACTCCAGCTTTTTGTGTCTATGATAGATCAGCCATGATTCATTGGTGTAGACTTGATGGGCCGGATGGCCTAATTCTACTCCAATCATTTACGATCTTATGAACAGGGATTGTTTGATGTAGCCTACGAAGATACCTGACCCGCTGAGTTACTGCAGCTTTTTGTGTCTATCGTTGGATTATTTATTGCTTTTAGCTGGGCCCGAGGCTTCTCCAGGGGTGGCTGTCTGTAAATCACCTTGGCAACGCAGTACAGTGAAGTGTTCAGCATTCCCAAGGGGGTTTCGGCTGTCTGAGCAGGGGAATGGAGTGAGTTGTTTTCGCACAGAGCCCTGACAGAAAGGCCAAGAAAAGCTGTTTCAACACGAGCAATCAAAAGGGATACTTAGAACTGTTGAATAATGCACATCAAAGGTAGATGCAGCAAAATCATGTCCTCTTCTCCAATTCTCCGTCGCCCGATTAAGTTTAGTTTAATTTACTTTAGAGATACTGTGTGGAAACGGGCCCTTCGGCCCACCGAGTCCGCGACGACCAGTGGGTCCCGCACAGTTACAATTGTCCTCTACACTAGGGACAATTAACAATTTTACCAAGTCAATTAACCTACAAACCTGTGCGTCTTTGGAGTGTGGGAGGAAACCAGAGCGTTGGAAACCCACGCGATATCCATGTATCTGTCCAAGGTGCTGTTATAGCATCTGCCTCAACTAGATATCCACCACCCTCATAGTCGCCCCTGAGGTTGGTATTAAATCTTTCCCCACTCACCTTAAATCTATGCCCCCTGGCTCTTGATTCCTTGGGGAAATAACTCTGTGCATTCACCCTCATAGACAGGTATTATGGACGAGTTGGACCAAAGGGCCTGTTTCCGTGTTGTATGACTGTGAATATATGCGCCAAACTCAGCTTCGTGGAACTAGCATGGATGGGGCATCTTGGCCGGCATGAATGAGTTGGGCTGAAGGGCCTGTTTCCTTGCTCAATTACTCTATGCTTCCCGCTCAGTCTCGATATTTTAACGTGCTAACCCAGAAACAATAATCCATACATGCTTGAATATGGAGCAATAATGAAAGAACTCAACAGGTCAGGGAGCATCTGTTGGGGGAATGGACAGAGCTCGAGATTGAGACCCATCATCTAAACTGAGAGAGTGGAGGGACAATAGCCAATATAAAGGGTTAGGGCAAGAGTTAGCATGCGACAGGGTGATGCCAGTGAAGAGGGGTTTCGTTAAGATAAGCCCAAGGTAGGGAAAGGTTCTAAAACAGATTGGAGCGCTGTGATTAGAAATCATGATGAGAATTATACCTCAAACATCGGGAAACCCTACACCAAGTTAGCAAAAGGACTCAAAGTGCTGGAGTAACTCGGCAGGTCAGGCAGCATCTCTGGAGCAAGTGACGTTCAGGTCAGGAACCTTCTTCAGGCCTCTCAATTAGCAATATCTTTTCCCAATTGCTGCATTGATTGATTTTCTGAGCATTTTAATAGTAATGTCTGCCGAATATGGTAATGAAGTTTGGGCGACATTACTCGTGTCAGTGCGTGGGGAGGCTGGTGTTTAAATCATCTACGGGGCTTTGTGCGAGAATGCTGTGGTGATTAGTTTGCTCAGCCTGTATTGGTTTTGCTTATAAACACTTAACAATAGGGGTTACCTGCATGAAGTTGACATATGAGGAGTGCACTGGAGAAGTAGTGAACTCCGGGAGATGTTACAAATGAAATTCTGAGCTGGAAGCTCGATGAATTTGTTCCAGCTCTTTGGATATTACTTCTCCTTCCGAATCTCTTAAACAGGTAATTACCAAAAGTAAAGCGGGTGGCACGGTGGCGCAGTGGTAGAGGTGCTGCCTCACAGCGCCAGAGACTTTGGTTTGATCCTGACTACGGGTGCTGTCTTTCCGAAGTTTGTACGCTCTCCCCGAGACCTGCGCGGGTTTTCTGCGGATGCTCCGGCTTCTTGCCACACTCCAAAGACGTGCAGGTTTGTAGGTTAATTGGCTTGTGTAAATTATCCCTAGTGTGTCGGCTAGAACTAGCGTACAGGTGATCGCTGGTCGGCGTGGACCCGGTGGGCTGAAGGGCCTGTTTCCACGCGGTATTTCTAAATGAAACTAAATTAAATTTAAATTCTTCTAATAATTTGGTTGGCAGTACGGCAGACACTCCCCGACTTATGTAATAGGCATTATCTCACTCTTACGTGAACAATTCTATACTCGGTCCCAGTGCAATCAAGGCAGTTTGTAATTTCCACAACACTGTACGATCACTCCAGGTTACATTGGTAAACATTGTAAATTGTCCCTAGTGTATAGGATAGTGCTAATGTGAATGGGTGATCGATCGCTGGTCGGCGTGGACTCAGTGGGTCCAAGAGCATGTTTTTGCACTGTATCTAAACTAAACTAAATGCTCACGTCATGCTACTCTAGGGACCATGTACAATTTACAGAAACCAAACAACCTACAAACTTGTACACCTTTGGTTTGGGAGGAAACCGGAGCACCCAGAGAAAACCGTACAAACTGCATACAGACAGCACTGGTAGTCAGGATCGAACTCGGGTCTCTGGCGCTGTGGGTCAGCAACTCTACCACTGTGCCACCCTATGCACAAGTTCTCTTTGAAGAACAGTAGTCCAACTCTCATATCTTCTCCCCAATTCCCCACCATCACCGTTTGTCCTGCCGGTACAGTTATAGAGCTGTACACTGTGGAAACAGGCCCTTCGGCCCAACCTGCCCATCCCGTCCGATGCCCCGTCTACACTAGTGGCATCTGCCTGCGTTTGGCCCATATCCCTCTAAACCTGTCCTATCCATGTACCTATTTAAATGTTTTTTAAAGTTGCGATAGTGCCTGCCTCAACCACCTCCTCTGGCAAATCTTTCCTTACACTACCATTTGTGTGAAAAAGTTACCCCTCAGGTTCCTAATATATATTTCCCCCTCACCTTAAACCTATGTTCTCTGGTTCTCAATTCCCCTACTCTGGGCAAGAGACTCTGTGCGTCTACCCGATCTAGTCCTCTCATGGCTTTATACACCTCTATAAGTTCACCCCTCATTCTCGTGCGCTCCAAGGATAAGAGTCCAAGACTGCTCAACTTCTCCCTATAGCTCAGGTCCTCAAGTCCTGGCAACATCCTCCTGAATCTTCTCTGCACCCTTTCCAGCTTGACAACACTGATGCCACTGCCTATCTGTTGTAATCTCCCTGCTCCACTTTTATCTCGATTAATAAAGTTTAGTTTCAAATGCCATCTGTTCTAGTTTGATTTCCAAATTCATCTAGTAATCCCTGCTAACTCTGTGCATTCCAACGTACCAGCAAGTTTCACTGGGAATGTAGTGTTAGTTGGGCCTCTACCCCTTTGAGGACATTGGCCTTTGTCTATTTTCACTCAGAAGGTGGTGGGTATATGGAACAAACCGCCAGAGTAGGTAGTCGAGGCAGGTATGTTTTGTTCTGCCTCTTCCATCTGCCAGCTTTCTTCTTCCTGCTCTACGATCAGTCTGAAGAAGGGTCGGAGCAGAAACATCAGCTATCCATGTTCACCAGAGATGCCACCTGACTTGCTGAGTTAATCCAGCACTTTGTGAACTTGAATTAGTCTTGATTTATTTATAAATTGTATTTATTTATGGTATATCTGACCAATTTGGGTAGGTTTATAACAACATTTAAAAGACATTTGGACAGATATGTGGTTCAGAAAGGTTGAGAGGGATAGGGGCCAAACACGGGCAGGTGGGATTAGTGTAGATGGCATTTGGTCAGTGTAGATGAGATGAGTTGAAGGGCCTGTTTCTGTGCATCTCGATTAATTTGATTTCTCAAAACGTCACTCATTCCTTCTCTCCAGAGATGCTGCCTGACCCGCTGGGTTACTCCAGCACTTTGTGTACTTGAGTTTGCCTTGATTGTATTTATGTATGGTATATCTGACCTGTTTTGGATAGCATGCGAAACAAAGCTTTTCACTGTGGAGGGAATGGACAAACTATGTTTTGGGTTGGAACCCTTCTTCAGAAGGCAGGTACAGTCTGAAGAAGGGTCTCAACCCGAAACATCACCTATTCCTTTTCTCCAGAGATGGTGCCTGGCCTGCTAAGTTACTCCAGCATTTGGTGTCTATCTTAAGCATTTAAAAGACACTTGGACAGGTACATGGATAGGGAAGGTTTAGAAGGATATGGGCCAAACACAGGTAGATGGGCCTAGCTTAGATGGGGCAATTATGTATGGTATTTGTGATATGTTTGGATAGCATGCAAAACAAAGCCTGTCCTCTGTACTTCAGTACATGTGGCAGTAATAAAACCAAACCTGACCACCTTGGTTACTAAACTGCAACCTTGCTCAGTTCCTTTTAAGTTTTTTCCTTTAAAAACTTTTTCTAAACCCCAAGGTACTTGTGAGGGAGAAGCTCCAAAGTGAAATGTATATCAACCAAAGGCTGCAGGAGAAATAATCTCCCACTCTTGCCTGCAGTGAAATGGTGAATATTGAATGAGACCTTGTTCTAATATGAAAAATAACTCCTCGGGAAATATTTCAAGGTTTTGATCAGCCTTTGCTTGAAGAGGCGTGAATTTAATATTAATAAATCAAAAGGAAGTCTGATAACAGTCTAAAACAGGGGAGCTGCACATTCTTAATCATTGATAATAAGTAGGGCACAATTATAAATTTATTTCGAGTTACACTGGGAGTGAACATGCTAGTGTGTGAGCAGAGGGGACACAGCGTTTAGAAGTTGAGAGGTCATGTTGCACTTATAAAAGACGTTGGTGAGGCTGCATTTAGAGTATTGTGTTCAGTTCTGTGGGCACCATGTTAAAAGAATACGCTTAGAGTCCCTTGCCCAGAGTAGGGGAATCAAGAACCAGAGGACATATTTTGAAGGGAGAAAGATTTAATAGGAATCTGAGGATTCATTTTGTCGCACAAAGGGTAGTGGGTGTATGGAACGAGCTGCTGGAGGAGGGAGTTGAGGCAGGTTCTCTGTCTATGTTTCGGAAACATATGGGGGGGTGGTACATGGATAGGACAAGTTGAGAGGGATATGGGCCAAACACAGGCAGGTGGGACTAGTGTCGATGGAACAGGTTGGTTGGTTGGTTGGTGTGGGCATGTTGGGCCAAAGGGTCCGTTTCCCGTCTGACGATGACAAAGTACCCTGCAGCCACTGAAACACAAGCACCTGCAGACGCTGCCTCGGCAAGGCCACCAGCATAATCACGGACCAGTCTCACCCCGGCCACTCCCCCCTCTCCCCTCTCCCGTCAGGCAAGAGGTACAGAGGTGTGAAAAACGCACACCTCCACATTCAGGGACAGTTTCTTCCCAGCTGTTATCAGGCAAATGAACCGTCCTGAACTCCCATCTACCTCATTCGAGACCCTCAGACTATCATTTATCGGACGTTACTGGACTTTATCTTGCACATGTTTATCTTGCATTAAACAATGTTCCCTTTGTCACGTATCTGTACGCTGTGGGCGGCTCGATCATGTATAATCTTCCGACTGACGATAGCCACAAAGTTTCTCACTCTACCTTGGTCCTCATGACAATAAACTAAACTAAACTACAATATGGTACTCATGTTTCAGACAGTCTGAAGAAAGGGTCGTCACACGAAACGTTGTCGGTCCAATCCCCTCCGCAGATGCTGCCTGATCTGCTTTCACAGCACATTGTGCTGTGCATTAAGATTCCAGCACCTGCCGTTCCTCGCGTCTGCATTTTGACATTACACTCCTCTTCTCTCCTCTTCTCTCCTCATCTCACAATGCTTTGTCTTGTTGATCACCTGGTAGGGGTGAAATGTGAGCATGGCAAGGGTGGTGTGTTTCTTCGATGATATTGGCTGACTGTCCCCCTTCCCCCCCCCCCCCCCCCCCCCCCCCCCCCCCCCCCCCCCCTCCCCTCTCCCCAGTCAATGTACAGTCTTTTGGCCAGAGTAAGGGAATGGAGAACGAGAGGACAAAGGTTTAAGGTGAGGTGGGAAAGATTTAATAGGAATCTGAGGGGCAATTTTCTTACCCAAAGGCTGGTGGGTATATGCAAAAGGCTGTCGCAGGAAGTAGTTGAGGCAGTTACTATCATAGTGTTTAAGAGATAATTAGACAGGTATATGGATAGGGCATGTTTAGCGGGATATGGGCCAAACGCGGGCAGGTGGGACTAGTGTAGATGAGGCATGTTGGTCGACTTGGGCACAAAGGGCCAGTTTCCACCCTGTATGGCTGTCACCCTTCCCCTATCCTCCTGTGGTAAACCAGCATCTGCAGTTCCTTGTGTCTCCAGGTCGTACCACCCGCTGTTGTAATGAGTGCCTTGATGTTACTCGTGTTTCAGACAGTCTGACGAAGGATTCCGACCCATTCTGTCCATTTCCTTCCACATAAGCTGCCAGACCCGCTGAATTCCTCCAGCACTTTGTGCTCTACAGCATCTGCAGTTCCTTGTGTCTGCATTTTGACATTTCACCCCGCGTTACATTACACTTGTGAGATACAGCGTGGAAACAGGCGCCGCGGCCCACCGAGTCTCCGCCGACCGTACACTCGCACTATCCCACACACTGGGGACAATTTACAATTTACACAAACCAATTAGCCTACAAACCTATACGTCTTTGAAGTGTGGGAGGAAACTGGAGCAAAGAGAGGAAACCCACACGGTCACAGGGAGCACGTAAAAAGTCCGTACAGATAGAACCCGTCGTCAGGATCGAACCCGGATCTTTCTACCGCTGCGCCACAGTGCCGCCACTGGAATAGTATAGGTGGACATCTGAGACAGCATGGATGTGTTGGGCCGAAGGGCATGTTTCCGTGCCATATGACTACGAGTAACTGGAGGCTGAGATTGAATGGTGATTTATATTCCCAACAATGAAAGGCAGAACCATCAAAACAATGGTGATGTCAGGAAGCTCCTTCCACCAAGGGCAGTGGAACCATGCACAGCTCTCTCTCCACCTCCCACCCCAACCATAGGCTGAAATGGCAAAGGCGCAGCCTCAGAATTAAAGGACGCCCCTTTACAGAGGAGATGCGGAGGAATTACTTTAGCCAGAGGGTGGTGAATCTGTGGAAGCTGTGGAGGCCGTTGTTGGGTGTTTTTTAAGACAGAGATTGGCAAACACGTCATTGATGAGGGTTATGGGGAGAAGGCAGAAGAATGGGGTTGAGAGGGAAAGATAGAAAGATAGACATGGTTGAATGGCAGAGTCGACTTGATATATCCCACTTGAGATCGCCTCCTCCCTCGCAGCGAACCGCTCTGCTTGAGGTCATCTGTGGCCGGCTCTGATTTGTCCTGGTCTTTTCTCGCATCCAGTAGTCTCCCTTACTTTCAGTCTGAAGAAGGGTTACAACATGAAATGTCACCCAGAAATGTCACCCATATTTTCTCCAGAGATGCTGCCTGACCCGCTGAGTTACTCCAGCATTTGGTGTCTATCTTTAATATCAAAGCTAAGTTTGCTAGATTTCTTAGTTTAGTTCAGTTTATCATCCCGTGTACTGAGATACAGTGAAAAAGCTTGTGTTGCGTGCTAACCAGTCGGCGGAAAGACCATACATGATTACAATCACGCAGTATTGTAATGCAATTACAATGTACGATACACGATGAAGGGAATAACGTTACATATGCTTTGTTCAGCATATTTATAGGTGCAGAATCAAGGAAGCTACCACATCCGTGATCCATGTGAATTATGGAACTGGTTCAAGGAGTTTAATGGTCCTATCTCTCACCCCATCCCTTTTGCTGCGATTTATCAACCGGTCTCCACAGGATTTGTGCAGGAAACGGCTCGAGATAAGCTGATTAAAGCAAGCCTTTAAATAGTTTATTTGACCTATATTACAGCCTCCTGTGTGATCCACCAGTTTTAACAACGGCAGTTGAATTTAAATGATGTTTTTCCCTTAATTCAGGGACAGAGTCATCCAGCACTCTAGTTTGGTTTATTATTGTCACGTGTGCCGAGGTAGTGAAAAGCTTTTTGTTGGGTGGAAAGACTATACATGATTACAATCGACACGTCCACAGTGTACAGATACCGGATAAAGGAAATAACGTTTAGTGCAAGATAAAGTCCAGTAAAGTCTGATTAAAGATAGTCCAGGGGTCTCCAATGAGGTAGATGGCAGTTCTCTAGTTGGTGATAGGATGGTTCAGTTGCCCGATAACAGCTGGGAAGAAACTGTCCCTGAATCGGGAGGTGTGCAGATTCAGGGCAGAGTTGGCCCAACTTGTCCATGCCAGCCAAATTGCCCAACCAAACTAGTCTCATATCCCTTCAGATAAGAGTCATCGACTCATTGAGTCATGCGGTACGGAAATAAGCCCTTCAGCCCAACTCCTCTATCCCGGCAAAGATGCCCCATCTAAGCTAATCATTTAAGGGCTGTCCCACTTGGGTGTCATTTGCGCGTCACGCAGGTGGCGCGCGAGGATTTTGAGAATCCCAATGTCTACGCCACCACGCCTCACCACGCGTCATGCGATGCGTAATGCACACCATGCGCACGTCACGATGCGTAAATGATGTTGCGTCAGGCCCTTAATGTTCCCATGTTTGGTCCATATACCTCTAAACCTTTTCTGCCTCCACCAGGTACAATTACGCCCCGGGTTAACCTGCCTTCTCTGGCAGCTCTTTCCGTATACCCACTGCCCTCTGTGTGACAAAGTTGCCCCTCAGGTCCTTTATAAATCTTTCTCCACTCACCTAAACCAAAGCTATCAGTTTAGAATTGCCTACGGAAATGACTGTGGCTATTCATCTTTTAAATGCCCCTTATGATTTTATAAACCTCTGTTAGGTTATCCGTCAACCCCCTACGCTCCAAGGAAAAAGGACCCAGCCCTACACCAGCTCTCCACCACTAGTCCCACAAGCTCACAGTATCTTCCAGGTGCAATCCCAAGGAAGGTTGTTGAAATTGTTTGCCAATTCTACCAGTAGATTAAACTTCATGCAACTGTGAACGCACAGTGGCGCAGCGGTAGAGCTGCTGTCTCACAGCGCCAGAGACCCAGGTTCGATCCTGACCACGGAGGATGTACGGACTTTGTATGTTCTCCCTGTGACCACACGGGTTTCTCTGGGTGCTCTGATTTCCTTCCACATCCCAAAGACTTGCAGCTTTGTAGGTCAATTGGCTTCTGTAAATTGCCCCCAAGTGTGTAGGGAGTTGATGAGAAAGTGGGATTACATGGAACCAGTGTGAATGGGTGATCGCTGGTCAGTGTGGACTCGGTGGGCCGAAGGGCCTGTTTCCATGCTGTATCTCTAAAACTCAAAACTAAACTAAACTAAAAGGAATAACATTTAGTGCAAGATAAAGTCCAATAAAGTCCGATTAAGGATAGTGTGAGGCTCTGCAAAGAGGTAGATAGTAGTTCAGGACCACTATAACTAACTAGAAAGAATCGAACTCTACTGGACTTTATCATGCACTAAACATATTCCTTTTACCCTGTGAGTGTACACTTTGGACGGCTCGATTGCAATCATGTATAGTCTTTCCATTAACTGGATTGGATAGCACGCAACAAAAAGCTTTTCACTGTACCTCGCAACACACAAAAATAGACTAAAGTGAAACTCGGTGAGCTTTTGGGTTTGGACCCTTCTTCGGACTGCTTGTAGTTGGGGGCGGGAGAAAGCTGGAAGAGAGGTGGGGTGCGACAAAGCCCGGCAGAAGACAGAACGCAAAGATCAGGAACCATACACAAAACTCCTGACCCCTTTTCATCTTATCCTGTTCCTTTTTCTTCCGAGACGCTGAGTTGCTCCAAAGCTTTGTGTGTGTTTTTTTTTGTGTAAAGCAGCATCTGCAGTTGCTTGTGTCTAGGTGTCGAGCCCATCAGCTTGGCTTTGCCTCACTCTGACCTTTCTTTGCCTTGCAGGATTATCGGCGTAATATGTCCCGGCCGATGCTGACTCGCTCTCCCGTGTCCCCGCTGGGAAACCAAGGCATCCCAATGCCAGCACAGCTGACCAAGTCTAACGCTCCCGTGCACATCGATGTGGGAGGCCACATGTACACCAGCAGCCTGGCCACTTTAACTAAGTTTTCCGATTCAAGGTAAACGCAACGGCAGTGTTTGGGGCGGAGGGAGGTGGGAGCTAGGAGAAAGTCGCAGAGTCATACAGCATGGAAACAAGCCCCTTCGGCCCAATTGTCCACTCAAACAAGATGCCTCATCTACGCTTGTCCCACCTGCCCGCGTTTGGCCCAGATCCTTCCAGTCATAGCAGAACAGCATGGAAACAGGCCCTTTGGCCCAATATGCCCATGCCTACCAAGATGCTCCATCTACCCTAGTCCCACAAACCCACATATCTCTCTAAAACTATCCTATCTATGTACCTGTCCAAAAGCTTTTCAAATGCTGTTATAGTACCTGCCTCAACTACCTCCTGTGGCAGCTCGTTCCATTTACCCACCACCCACTGAGTGAAAAGGTTGCTTCTCAAGTTCCTATTAAATCTTTCTCCTCTCATCTTAAACCCATGTCCACTGGTTCATGGTTCCCCTGTATATTTTCTCCTCTCAACCCCATTCTCCTGCCTTCTACCTACAAACTTTGATGTCCTTACTAATCAAGAACCTACAACATTTCAAAAATGCCCAATTTCTTGTTCTCCACAGCCGTCTGTGGCAATGAATTCCACAGATTCACCACCACCCTCTGACTAAAGAAATTCCTCCTCATCTCTATTCTGATGGTATGCAAAGTGCTGGAGAACATGGATAGGTTCAACGAACAATATGTCTGAAGAAGGGTCTGGACCCAAAATGTCACCTATCCATGTTCTCCAGAGATGCTCCCTGACCAACTGAGTCACCCCAGCACTTTGTGTCTTTTTGTGTATGAACGAGCATCTGTAGTTCCTTGTTTCTGCTTTAGTATGTCCTTGTATTCTGTGCCCTCTGGTTTTGGACTCTCCCACGTGGCGTGGCTCGATTGATCTTTGTAAGCACATACCTGTCGGTGCCGTCGCATAGGTTTAAGGCGAGGGAGGGAAGATTTAATGGGGATCTGAGGTAACCTTTTCACACAAAGGGTGGTGGGTGTATGGAACAGCGGCAGGCAGAAGATAAAACTGTTCAATGAACTTTTGTAATGTTGCCAGTGCGAGAAACGAGGGGACTCTTGTGTACAGCCTAGATGAGGTCTGCTGTATGATTTTATCAAAGCATTTTGTTGTAGCTAGGTTTAGTGTAGTTTAGAGATACAGCGTGGAAACAGGCCCTCCGGCCCACACCGCCCAGTGACCCCCACACGCTAACACTATCCTACACACACTGGGGGACAATTTACAATTTTACCGAGCCTATTAACCTACAAACCCGAACGTCTTTGGAGTGCGGGAGGAAACGGGAGAAAATCCACGCAGGTCACGGGGAGAACGTGCAAACTCCGTACAGGCAGCACCCGTGGTCAGGATCGTACCTGGGTCCCTGGCGCTGTAAGGCGGCAACTCTACCGCTGCACCACTAGGTACACGTGACAATAAAGTGCCATTGAACTGAATTGACTGTGCAACCTGTTTCCTGTTGGTTGTTGTTGCAGGATCGGCCGGCTCTTCGATGGCACGGAGCCCATTGTCCTCGACAGCCTCAAGCAGCACTACTTCATCGACAGGGACGGGCAAATGTTCCGCTACATTCTCAACTTTCTCCGGACGTCCAAACTCTTTATTCCTGACGACTTCCAAGTAAGTCGTCACGTTGATAAATCCGCGCTGGAAGCACAATTTAAAGTGCGCGGTGGTATCGGAATATTTCCCCAAACCGTGGAATTAAATTGCCAGCGAGGCGTGAGTGAATTTGGATTGAAGCAAAAACAAGACCATAAGGCAAAGATCAGAATTGGGCCATTCGGCAAACCATCATAGATCATGGCTGTTCTATCGTTCCCTCTCAACCCCATTCTCCTGCCTTCTCCCCATAACCCCGGACACCCATACTAATCTACCTGTCAATCTGTGCAATAAAAATACCCAATGACTTGGCCTCCACTGCTGTCTGTGGCAATTAATTCCATAGATTCAACACCCTGTCTAAAGAAGGAACTAAAAAGAGTCGGGAATGCACCAGCCAAAGTAGGGGCAGCACAGTGACGCAGTGGGGAGAGCCGCTGTCTCACCAGTGGCGCCAGAGATCTAGGTTCGATTCTGACCTCCGGTGCAGTCTGCGTGTGGAGTTAGCACATTCTCCCTGTAACAGTCGTGCAGGTTTGTAGGTTAATTGGCCTTGGTAAATTGTTCCTAGTGTGTAGGGAGTGCACCTTCTTCTTCTTGCTTTGAGGCAGCAGAGATTATGCAATGCCCTCCAAGTGCTGTAGCCAGTTCAATGTGCTGTTGTCGAGGTCCGTGAGGTCTACCCCTCCAACGGAGGTCGAAAATGACGTGCTGCGCTGTTTGCTGGTCTGCCCCACACATGCAGGCTGCTGCTGAACGCAGCCCCCAGCACTGTACCTTGTGACAGTGTGACCATGTGACAATACTAAACTAAACTAAACTAAAATCTATACACTAAACTCTAAACTAAGGACTAAGTGGAGCGTTTTTATAAAGAGCCAGCTAGACAATGGTTGATTGGATGATTCCTGTTATTGAAAGTTTCCAAATAATCTGACTCACTAACTACCAAAGAATATAGACACTAAATGCTGCAGTAACCCAGCGGGCCAGGCAGCGCCTCTGGGACAGAAGGAATGGGTGATGGTCGGGTCAGACATGTCTAGAGAAGGGTCTCGACCCGAAACGTCACCCCTGAGTTACTCCAGCATTTTGTGTCTATATGCGGTGTAAAGCAGCATCTGCAGTTCCTTCCTGTGTATGTACAAAGACAATATTGCCCCTACTGCATTGATTCTGTGACTGTGTGTCTCTGGGTGCCTCTGTAACTCTGTGTAATTACTGTGACTGTGTGACTGTATCTGTACAACGGTAGGACTGGGTGACTCTGTGACTGTGTGACTGTATAACACTGTGACTCTAGGACTACAGCCTGCTATACGAAGAGGCTCGCTACTTCCAGCTGCAGCCTCTGCTGGCCGAGCTGGAACATTGGAAGCAGGAACAGGAGCTGAGCCCCTTCTCGCGCCCGTGCGAGTGTCTGGTGGTGCGCGTGGCTCCGGACCTGGGCGAGCGCATCACCCTGAGCGGGGACAAGGTCCTGATCGAGGAGGTCTTCCCCGAGATCGGAGACGTCATGTGCAACTCCATCAACGCCGGCTGGAACCACGACTCCACACACGTCATCCGCTTCCCCCTCAATGGCTACTGCCACCTCAACTCCGTGCAGGTGGGTTACCGTGGGGGGCAGGGGTCGTCACCCCTCTGCCTGCCGCCCCTCCCCACCCATCACCACCCCACCCGTCACCCCGCCCTGCCCATTGCCTCAGCAAACTCCATCTCGTTCACTTGTCCCGCTCGTCAGAAACCCACGGGCCCCAAATACTCTGCCACTGTGACTCTGCCCACCGAACACCCCGCGATCGGCCGTCCACACCAGTCCCTGATGGAATGACCCTTCATTTTACACCACTAGCTTTATCTGCACTCTCTCCCACACGGGTTTTATCCGGGGGTTCTGTTTTCCTCCCACATTCCAAAGACATGCAGGTTTGTAGGTTAATTGGATTCTGTAAAAGGTCCCTGGTGTGTAGGGTAGTGCTAGTGTATGGGGATTGTTGGTCAGCGCGGACCCGGTGAGCCAAAGGGCCTATTTCTACACTCTATCTCTAAACTACATTTCTGTAGCTGGGTGACCAGAATTGCACACAGTGCTCCAAGTGTCATCTCACCATCGGCTTGGAACGCTGCATCATAATGTCCCAACCTCTGTACTCAATATTGGTTGATTCATAAGATCACAACCATAAATGATAGGAGCAGAATTAGGCCATTCTGCCCACGAAGTCTACTCCTCCATTCAATCATGGCTGATTTACCTTTCCTTCCTAACCCCATTCCCCTGCCTTCTCCCCATAAAATATGACACTCGTGATTGATGGGTGGGTGGGTGGGTGAGTGGATGAGTGGATGGATCTATGGGTGGAGGGATGGGTAGGTAGATGTGGGTGAGTGAATGGGTGAGTGGATGGGTGGATGAGTGGATGAGTGGATGAGTGAATGGATCTATGGGTGGAGGGATGGGTGGGTAGGTGTGGGTGAGTGGATGGGTGGATGGATCTATGGGTGGAGGGATGGGTAGGTAGATGTGGGTGAGGATGGGTGAGTGGATGGGTGGGTGGGTGGATGAGTGGATGAGTGAATGGATCTATGGGTGGAGGGATGGGTGGGTAGGTGTGGGTGAGTGGATGGGTGGATGGATCTATGGGTGGAGGGATGGGTAGGTAGATGTGGGTGAGTGGATGGGTTGAGTGGATGGGTGGGTGGGTGGATGAGTGGATGGATCTATGGGTGGAGGGATGGGTGGGTAGATGTGGGTGAGTGGATGGGTGGGTGGATGGGGGGGTGGGTGAGTGGATGGGTTGGTGGGTGGGTGGGTAGATGGATGGCTAAATGGGTGGTTGGAAGGATGGATGGGTGGGTGGGTGGGATGGGTGGGAGGGTGAGTTGGTGGGTGGATGAGTGAGTGGGAGGGTGGGTCAGTGTGTGGATGGATGGATGCGTGGGTTGGGTGGATGGGTGTATTGATACTATATTGCCAGACATATCTATGAACCTAGGCACAGTGAAATTCTTTGTTCATATCAAAAGATAAGCAGAATCATAGATAAGTACAATAGTGCAAGGATTGTGGTGTAATAGTGGACTTTACCGAGACAGTGCACAAGGGGACTCCACATTTCTAGCGCCAACCAAGTTTCAAAGTTGGTAAGCGTGCAGAGACTTTATGTCAGGGCGGCACCGAGCCTCTCCTCCATCTGCCGCCATCTTGAAAACGTCCCATCGTATCCCATTTTTTTCCAGTTGTTCGGAGGTCACTTAGCAGTTATATAAGACTTTGGTGAGCCATATCTAGAATATTGTGTTCAGTTCTGGGCACAATATGTTATAGGAAAGATGTTGCCAAGCTGGAAAGGGTGCAGAGAAGATTTACAAGGATGTTGCCCGGGCTAGAGGGTGTGAGCTCTAGGGAGAGGTTGAGCAGGCTGGGACTCTGTTCCTTGGAGCGCAGCAGGATGAAGGCTGATCTTATAGAGATGTACAAAATCATGAGAGGAACAGACAGAGTTAATGGACAGAATCTTTTACCCGGAGTAGGGGAATCAAGAACGACAGAGCTTAGGGTTAAGGTGAGGGGGGAGAGATTTAATAGGAAACTGAGGGCCAATCTTTTGTACACAAAGGGTGATGGGTGCATGGAACGAGCTGCCGGAGGAGGTGGTTGCATCGTTTAAGAAACATTTAGACAGGTACAGGTTGAGGGATATGGGCCAAATGCAGGTAGGTGGGACTAGTGTAGATAGGACATGTTGGTCGTTGTGGGCAAGTTAGACCGCTCTATCTCCCCGACTCTTTGCTTGATCTCTGTTTTTGTTTTCTCTCGGCAGGTCCTCGAGCGGTTACAACTGAAGGGCTTCGAAATAGTGGGATCGAGCGGTGGCGGCGTTGACTCTTCCCAATTTAGTGAATACGTACTGAGGCGGGAAATCAGGAGACTATCTCGCATCCCGCCAGTCATTCGGATAAAACAGGAACCATTGGACTGAACTGACACATCCATGAATTGAAAGAGAGAGAGAGAGAGAGAGAGAGAGAGAGAGAGAGAGAGAGCGAGAGAGCGGGAGAAAAAAAATCTTTAAAAAAATAAATTTTAAAAACAAATTTCCTGTGCATTTGGTTAAAGGTGTTGAATGTCGAGCATATATCCTCACCTCTCGTAGACTGAATTGGTTTGGAGCTTGAAGGACACCTGTAAACGGCTTATCAATCTGTCTGTGGTGGACTTTCCAAATCCGGAAATCATTGTATCTATGTTGGTGAGGCCACGTTTTAGTTACTGTGTTCAGTTTTGGTCACTGCTGTAGGAAGGATGCCAGTAAGCTGGGAAGATTTCAGAGAAGATTTACAAGGATGTTGCCAAGACTCGAAGGACTGAGCTATAGGGAGGGGTTGAGTGGGCTGGGACTTTATTCCCCAGAACGCTGGAGGATGAGGGGTGATCTTATAGAGGTGTACAAAATCATGTGAGGAATAGATCAGGTAGACGCACAGAGTTTCTTGCCCAGAGTAGGGGAATCGAGGACCAGAGGACATAGGTTTATGGTGACGGGGAAACGATTTAATAGGAATCTGAAGAGTAACTTTTTCACAAAAAGGGTGGTGGGTGTATAGTGAAAAACTTCAATGTTGCATGCTATCCAGTCAGTGGAAAAACTATACAGGGGCCACAGTCTTATAATAAAGGGGAGGTCATTTAAGACTGAGGTGAGAAAAAACGTTTTCACCCAGAGAGTTGTGAATTTGTGGAATTCCCTGCCACAGAGGGCAGTGGAGGCCAAGTCACTGGATGGATATAAGAGAGTTAGATAGAGCTCTAGGGGCCAGGGATATGAGGAGAAGGCAGGCACGGGTTATTGATTTGGGACGATCAGCCATGATCACAATGAATGGTGGTGCTGGCTCGAACGGCCGAATGACCTCCTCCTGCACCTATTTTCTATGTTTCTGTGATTACAATCAAGCTGTCCACAGGTACAGGATAAAGGGTACAACATTTAGGACAAGAAAAGTAGTCCAGTAAAGTCCGATTAAAGTCTAATGAGTAGATGGGAGGTCAGGACCGCTCTCTAGTTGTTGATAGTTGTTCAGTTGCCTGATAACAGCTGGGAAGAAACTGTCCCTGAATCTGGAGGTGTGCGTTTTCACACTTCTGTACCTCTTGCCTGATGGGAGAAGAGGGAGAGTTCGGGGTGAGACTGGTCGTTGATTATGCTGGTGGCCTTGCCATGGCAGCGTGAAGTGTAGATGCAGTCATTGGAAGGGAGGTTGGTTTGTGTGATGGTCTGGGCTACATCCATAACCTTCTGTAATTTCTTGCAGCCTTTGATGGCACTGTGTCATCATTGGTGGGCTGCATTTGCACTGCTATGTTCAGTTTTAGTCCCCTGCTATAGGAAGTATACTGTTAAGGTGGAAAGCGTGCAGAGAAGATTTACGAGGATGTTGCCTGCACTTGAGGGTCTGAGCAACAAGGAGAGATCGTCAGGCTAGGACTTTATTCCTTACAGTAAGGGAGGCTGAGGGATGATCCTCTAACGGTGTACACCATTATGAGAGGAACAGGTAGGGTGAATGTACAGACTTTTAGGGGAACCAAGAACTAGAGAGCTTAGATTGAAGGGTGGGGGGGGAAGGAACCTGTGGGTCAACTATTTCACACAGAGTGTTGGGTATATGGAACGAGCTGCCGGAGGAGATAGTTGAGGCAAGTACTGTAACAAAATGTAAAAAAACATTTCAATAGGTACATGGATAGGAAAGGTTTAGAGGGATATGGGCCAAACGCAAGCAGGTGGGATTAGTGCAGATGGGGCATATTGGTCGGTGTGGGCAAGTTGGGCAAAGGACTTGTTTCTATGCTGTATGACTCTATGACTCTTAAGACTAATATTTACAAAAAATATCTGAACAGGTACATGGATAGGAAGGGTTTAGAGGAATACGGGGCCAAACGCAGGTAAGTGGGGCGAGTGTAGTTGGGGCATCTCGGACGAGTTGGGCCGAAGGGCCCGCTTCCTTGCTGTATCATTCTACGACTCGGAATAAATTAATTAATTCTCCAAACCTTTCTTTAATACACCCTGCACAAATTAGCAACACAAGACTGTTCACATGCTTGACTTCATCCAAAGGTAGACTCTTGATACCGGGAGGCTTGTTTTTGCAGCTGCTTTGGTAATGCTTATTTCTGCTTAGAGGGAAGATTTGATGGGAGGGGAATATCAGTACAAAATAGCACTGACCTCATCCAATTTCAGTTATCCGCTCAAGGCTAGTTGTTGCATTTTGTCCATACACGGAGCATAGAACAGTACAGCACACCAACAAGCCCCTTGGCTCTCAATGTATGTGCCAAATATGATGCCCACTAACTCTTATCTGCCTCCACCCTCTTTGTTCCCTCTGACTAACTTTACTCAGGCTTTACTGGCCTTTATCTTGTACTGAATGTTATTCCCTTTATCCTGTATCTGTACACTGTGGATGCTCACTTGTAATCATGTATTGTCTTTCCACTGACTGGATAGCGCGCAACAAAAACATTTGTAACTGTACCTCAGTACACATGACAATAAGTTAAACTATACTAAAGTAAGTTCAGAAGCCATACGCACAGAGTTTGGCCATTCAGCCAACCAAGTATACTCTGCCATTCATTAATTATTTGGGAGTAGTGTAGATGGGACGGACATGTTGGTCGGTGAGGACAAGTTGAGCCGAAGGACCTGTTTCCACACTGTAAGTCTAAAACTTTAATACAACCTCCCCTTTTCCCTGCACCCAACTGGATACCTACATATTTCTCCAACCATCCCCTGTCCCTTCATGTATCTCCCTTCTTTTTTCACACAGAGAGTGGTGAGTCTCTGGAACTCTCTGCCACAGAGGGTAGTTGAGGCCAGTTCATTGGCTATATTTAAGAGTGAGTTGGATGTGGCCCTTGTGGCTAAGGGGATCAGAGAAGGCAGGTACCTGAGTTGGATGATCAGCCATGATCCGGTGCAGGCTCGAAGGGCTGAATGGCCTACTCCTGCACCTAATTTCTAAGCTTCACATCTGTCCTCCACCACCACCCCTGGCAGTGCGTTCCAGACACCACCCTCTGTGTAAAAAACAAAATTGCCCCACACATCTCCTTTAAACGTTGTCCCTCTCGTCTTAAAGCTATGCCCCCTGGTATTTGATATTTCCATCTGTCTCATAATTTTATATACTTCTATCAGGTCTCCCCGCCACCTCCCAGCGAAAACAATCCAAGTCTGTCCAACCTCTCCTTTGTGCTAATACCCTCTGATCCAGGCATCATTCTGCACCCTCTCCAAAGCCTCCACAGCCGTCCTGCAATGGGGCGACCAGGACTGCACGCAATACTCCAAATGTAGCCTAACCAAAGTACTATAAAGCTGCACCATGAATTCCTGCCTCTTATACTCAAACAGATAAAGGCAAGCATTCCATATGCCTTTAGAACAATGTGCTGGAGTAACTCAGCAGGTCAGGCAGCCTTTCTGGAGAACATGGATAGGTGACGTTTCGGGTCGGCAACCTTCTTCAGATTTAGGAGTCTTAAAGTTCTTGACCCGAAAGGTCACCTATAAATGTTCTTCACCACTCCATCTAACTGTGTTGCTAATTTCAGGGAGTTGTGGACTCAGGGAGTGGGTAGCATGGTGGCACAGTGGTAGAGTTGCTGCCTACAGCGCCAGAGACTCGGATTAGATCCTGACTACGGGTGCTTGTCTGCAGGGAGTTTGTGCGTTCTCCCTGTGACTTGCGTGGGTTTTCTCCAGGATCTCCAGTTTCCTCCCACACTCCAAAGACGTACGGGTTTGTAAGTTAACAAGCTTGGTATAATTGTAAAATTGTCCCTAGTGCGTGTAGGATAGTGTTAGCGTGCAGGGATCGCTGGTTGGCACGGGTCTCGGTGTGCCGAAGGGCCTGTTTCCACGCTGTACCTCCAAAGTAAACCAAAACTAAACTTGGACGCCAATGTCCATCTGCACATCAATGCTATTAAGAGTCCTGCCATTAACTGTAAGGTGAATGTACACTATCGTCACAGATGATATGAAGCAATGCCCGACTGTGAAATATTGTAAACACTCAGCGGGTCAGGCAGCATCTGTGGAATGAGAAACCTGAGCATAAATAACATTATGAGAGGGATAGAGTATAAACAATTATGGAGGGCAAGAGAGTCAAGAGTGTGTTATTGTCATATGTACCAAAACACGACAATGACATTCTTACTTGCAGCAGCAGCACATTAGGTTTGTTAACACTGTACCCAATAGATAATATCATTAAAAGGCAAAAATATTGATTCAATACTTCGCAGGGACACGAGGGCCTGAGCTAAAGGGAGAATTGATGGCTAGGACTCTATTCCTTGGAGCGCAGGAGGATGAGGGGTGAACATTAAGGTGTAAAAAAATCATGAGAGGAATACATCGGGTAGACGCACCGTCTCTTAGCTAGAGTAGGGGAATCGAGAAGCGGAGAACATAGGTTTAAGGTGAGGGGGGAAAGATTTAATAGGAACCCCAGTGGTAACTTTTTCATACAAAGGATGGTGGATGTATGGAACGAGCTGCCAAAGGAGGTAGTTGAGGCAGGTACAATCGCAACGTTTAAGAAACATTTAGAAAGGTACATGGATAGAACAGGTTTAGAGGGATCTGGGCCAAACGCAGGCAGGTAGGACTAGTGTAGATGGGACATGTTGGTCGGTGTGGGCGACTTGGGCCGAAGGGCCTGTTTCCACACTGTATGACTCTATGATTATAACTCTAAATTTAAAAAAAAACAATGTGAGTGCAAAAGAAAACAAAGCCCAAAGTCCCTAGTGAAACCCAAGCCGTTCGTAATTTTACGTTTAGTTGGTGTTCGTAGTGTTTAATAGCTTGATGGTTGTGGGGGAAAAGCTGTTCCTGAACCTGGACGTTAATTTTTAAGCTTGTGTACCTTCCTCCCGATGGTAGGAGTAAAATGAGAGCTTGGCCAGGGTGGTGTGGGTCTCTGCTAATGCAGGCTGCCTTTTTGAGGCAGCGACTCAAGTGGATCCCTTTGATGGTGGGGAAGTCAGTACCCGTGATGGACCGAGCATAGATAGGGTAGTTAGTCAGAAGCTTTTCCTCAGGGTGGGAAAATCATAATCTAGAAGGCTTAGGTTGAAGGTGGGAAGGGCATGTTTGAAAGGAGATGTGAGGGGCAAAGGTGGAACGCACTGTCAGGGGTGGTGGATGAGACAGATACGATAGTGGCGTTTCAGAGACGTTTGGATTGACGTATGGATGTGGAGGGGTATGGATCATGTGCAGACAACTGGACCATCCTCCCACCAACTAGAGAGCGGTCCTGATCTCCCATCTACCTCATTGGAGACCATCAAACTATCTTTAATGGTTTGATGGTCGACTTTCTCTTGCACTAAATGTTATTCCCTTTCTCCCGTGTGTGTACGCTGTGGAGGGCTAGATTGTAATCCTCTACAGTCTCATCGCTGCCTGGATAGTACGTAACAAATAGTGCTGTAAACTAAAGGAAGTAAGAGTTGGTGTTGACATTATGTTTGGCACTGACATTGCGGGCTGAGATGCCAACCCTAAATTTAGTTCACAGTAACATTCAACCCATTTGTCCGTAACAAATGGGGTTAAATGCATTTCTCTCCGTAACATACTCACTTGGGGTTGTTGCCGGCGGCTATGCGCCTGCGCACTGGTGCAGATCAGCGGGCTGCCGGCGGGCGGGTGCGGCACATGCGCACTTGGCAAGGTTGCCGGCGGGTCTGCGCCTGCGCACTGGGTGGGGGTGGGGGTGGGGGTGGGGGTGGGGGGGAGGCCCGGTGATGGGGCTGCCGCGAGCGGCCGGCTGGCGGCAAGAGAGTGCCGCTGATCGCGCGGGCCGGCGCCGCCCGGGCTCTGGGCCGGGCGTGGCTGCGAGCTGCCGGGCTGGCAAACCGGGGGCACATGGCGCCGGCGTTCACCACGGGAGGAACACCGGCGCGGCGGTGTTCCGTAACAGCATGTTTGGCTGCCGGAACACCGTAAAAAGGTTATTTCGCCGGGACAAAATACGGCGAATCCGGGACACTTGGCATCTCTGCTGACATTGCGGCCTGAGGAGCCTGCTCGCATGAGGAAGTGTTGAAAATCCAAGGCTCCCATTTAACCTTCTATCAGCATGTATAATCTGAGCTGTAGTCTGAACTACCGGTAAGTGGGATGAAATGAGGCAACATTAATCTCAGAAAATAACTGGTAGCTTGCTGAGGTAGTGTGAACCACTCTCAGCTTGCTGGCATTTTCTCCACAGACACCAGTTTCCAATTCACTGACCTTTAGATGTTAAAAATAAGTCTGAGAAGTGGCGCAGTTGGTATATTTGCTGCCTCGCAGCGCCAGAGACTTGGATTTGATCCTGACCTCGGGCGCTGTCCAAGTGTGGAGTTTGCACGTTCTCCCTGTGGCTGTGTGGGTTTCCTCCGATTGCTCCGGTTTCACTCATTTATAAATTATAGGACCAGAATTAGGCCATTCGGCCCATCGTCTACTCTGCCATTCAATTATGGTCGATCTATCTTCCCTCTCAACCCCATTCTCCAGCCTTCTACCCATAAATCCTGACACCCTTACTAACCAAGAATCTGTCAATATTTGTCTTAAAAGTATCCATTGACAGCCTCCATAGCTGTCTGTAGCAATTAAATCCAGATTCACCACCCTCTGACTAAAGACATTTTGCATCTCCTTTCTAAAGGTGTGCCCTTTTATTCTGAGGCAATGGCTTCTGGTCTTCGACTCTTCCAATAGTGGAAACATCCTCTCCACATCCACTCTATGCAGGCCTTTCACTATTTGGTAAGTTTCAATGAGGTTCCCCCTCATCATAAACATAAACCTTTCTTCAATCTTTCTTGAAGATAATTCATGTTTAAAAAGATAGTTGCCCTCCCAGTTGGTACAGAGAGGGAAGAGGTCACACTGGTGCACCTCAGCGTCCGGTGCTGGCCTATCGCTATTTGTGGTGTGTATCGACGATTTGGATGAAAATATACAAGGCATGATCAGTGGGTTTGCAGATGACCCTGCAATAGAAGGTATTGTAGACAGTGAAGATGGTTATCAAGACTTAAGGCGTGATCTTGATCAGCTGTTCTAAGTTGGTCAAGGAATAGCTAATAGTGTTTAAGAAGGAACTGCAGATGCTCGAAAATCGAAGGTAAACAAAAGTGCTGGAGAAACTCAGCGGGTGCAGCAGCATCTATGGAGCGAAGGAAATAGGCAACATTTCGGGCAGAAACCCTTCTTCAGACTAGCTAATACAGATAATGTTTAATACAGATAAGAGCGAGGTGTTGCATTTGGAAAGTTAAATCTGGGTTGGATCTTCATAGTGAACAGTAGGGCCCTGGGGAATGTTATAGAGCTGAGGTATCTACGAGTATGTACAAAGTTACCTGAAAGTAGTGTCACTGGTAGATAGGGTGTAGAAGGCGACATTTGAAACACTGGTCCTTTCCAGTCAGGGCATTTATCAAAGAAGGTAGACGCAAAATGTTGGAGGAACTCAGCGAGTCAGGCAGCAACTCTGGAGAGAAGGAAAAGGTAACATTTCGGGTTGAGACCATTCTTCAGACCGAGAGTCAGGGGAGAGGGAAGCGAGAGGTATGAAAAGATACAGAGAGCAAATGAATAAAAGCCAGCAATGATGATCAAGGAAAAGCGGAGCCCACAACGGTTCATTGTTGGCCGTGGAGGCGGTCTTCTTCTTGTGTGTGGCGTGCACAGCCTAAGGTTGCAGGTCAGCTTGTTCTATTTGATTGTACACGTTGGGTTGATTGCAACCTTCACGTGGTCCACCCTGTTTCGACTAATGCAATCTCCCACCCCATGGAAGCGGTGATAATGAGTGGTACGGTGAACCTCAGCAGGACAACAGTGAAACCAGTGTGTAGGACGGAACTGCAGATGCTGGTTTAAACCGAAGAGAGACACAAAAAGCTGGAGTAACTCAGCGGGTCAGACAGCATCTCTGGAGCAAAGGAATAGGTGACGTTTTGGTTCGAGACCCTTCTTCAGACACGGGGGGGGGGGGGGGGGGGGGGGGGAGAAAGGGAAACGAGAGATATAGACAAGAGATATTGAGAGATATAGAACAAATGAATGAAAGATATGAAAAAACTATATAAAGGAAAGAGGCCATTGTTAGCTGGGTGCTTGGTGAAAACGAGTTACAGAAAATGAGACTCAAGATGACTGAAGCAAGTATGACTTGCATGGGGGAGGCATGGTGAGAGAGGGGATGCAAGAGAGTTACTTGAAGTTAGAGAAATTAACATCATATGCTGGGGTGTAAGCTGCCCAAGCAAAATATGAGGTGCTGTTCCTCCAGTTTGTGCTTGGCCTCACGCTCACAGTGGAGGAGGCCCAGGACAATGGTGTCTAATACAGATACGTGCAAGGTGTTGCATTTGGAAAGTCAAACCTGGGTAGGTCCTTCATAGTGAATTGTCGGACCTTCTTGTAGAGCAGAGCAATCTAGGAGTAAACAAGTATAATGTTACTTAAAAGTGGTGTCACAGAAGGGTAGGGTGGTGAAGAAGGCTTTCAACACACTGGCCATCCGTTAGGGTATTTAGTACAGAAGTTGGGACTTCATGTTACAGTTGGTGGTGAGGCCACTCTTGGAGTAATGTGCTCTGTTCTGGTCATCTATGCCCTCATTCTTGAACCTACGCATTCCCCCAACTAGTCCCCCCCATGATTCTATACACCTCACTCAGTAAGATCACGCCTTATCATCCTGTGATCCAACTAATAAAGTCCTAGCCTGCCCAGCCTCTCCCTATAACTTAGGGCCTCGAGTTCCGACAGCCTGGTAGCAAGTTTATTATCATTAAAAGGGTGCAGATGAGGATTTTATGGGGATGTTGCCAGGTCTCTGTACTCCAGGGAGAGTTCATGGAGTTTGCCCTTGACTCATACACGCAGCATGGTCGTCACAAGGTCGTAGGTAGGTCGTGATGCTAGTCGTGGGCACTCGTGGCATCAAGTAGGTCGGGGCGTTTTTTCAACATTATGAAAAATGTCCATGAGTAAAAAAGGTCGTGAATTAGGTCGTGGAAGTGGGACAGTCCCTTCACAGGTGTATAGAATCATGAGTGGGATAGAGAGGGTAAATGTACAGAGTTTTACCCAGATTAGGGTCATCGAGAACCAGAGATGATGGGTTTAAGGTGAGGGGGGGGGGGGGGGGGGGGGGGGGGGATTTAATAGGAACCAGAGGGGTATTTTATTTTGTACACAAAAGACAGTGGGTATATGGTTCAGACTGCCGGAGGAGACAGTTGAGGCAGTTACTAACACAATGTTTAAGAAACATTTGGACAGATACATGGATAGGACAGGTTTAGAGGGATAGAAGCCAAATGCAGGCAGGTGGGACTAGTGTAGATGGGGCATGTTGGTCAGCGTGGGGCCGAAGGGCCTGTTTCCACATTGTATGACTATGACTTGCTTATCGCTGGCAAGAAAACTAACACGCAAGCTCACGGAGGTCAAAATGACACCCTATGAATAATAATTCTAATCTTTAGCCCCAAGGTGTGTAATAATAGTAACTAGAGTGAATAGATTAGAAATGGGCAGCCTGGAGATGGTCACCAGGATATCAGCTTGTGGAAAACTAAACGACAAGAGCACATTCCAGCAAAACAACACTGATAAGTTCTAGCAGCAGAATTAGGCCATTTGGCCCATCAAGTCTACTCCGCCATTAAATCATGCCCGATCTATCTTTCCCCCTTAATCCTACTCTCCTGTCTTCGCCCCAGAGCACCCTTACTAATCAAGAATCTGTCAATCTCCACCTTTAAAATATCCATTGACTTGGTCTCTATAGCTATCTGGGGCAATGAATTCCACAAATTCACCACCCTCAGACTAAAGAAATTCCTAATCTCCTTTCTAAAGGCAAGTCCTTTTATACTGAGACTGTAGCTTCTGCTCCTAGACCCTCCCACGAGTGGAAACATCCTCTCCACATCCACTATCCAGGCCTTTCACTATTTGAGCCTAGAACAATAATTCCTTTGAATTTAGTTTCCACATGGAACAGAATTCCAAGGAGCCAACAGATCAAGAAAAGTCCAACACCACCACACTCTTGTTTAAATCACACCTGATGTTTGGGGCATTGAGTGTAAGAGTCACAAACACATGTTGCAGCTCTCTAAGACTTTGGTTAGGCCACATTTGGAGCATTGCTTGCAGTTCTGGTCTCCCCCATTACAGGAAGGATGTGAAGGCTTTGGAGAGGGTGCAGAGGAGGTTTACCATAATGATGCCTGGATTAGAGGGTATTAACTACAGGGAGAGGTTGGACAGACTTTGATTGTTTTCTCTGCAATGCCAGAATTGCGTGTAGACCTGATAGAAGTATATAAAATGATGAGAGGCAGACTAGAGGATATCTCTTTAAGGTTACACACATACACAGCGCCCAAGATCATGTTCTCACCCAGGTCTCTGGCATTGTTGAGAGGCAGCAGTTTACCCACTGCGCCACTGTGCAAATGAATATGCCTTGTACAAATGAAATCACTAACATTCGACACAGAGTGTTGTAGTAACTCGGTGCGTCAGATATCGGAGAACATGGATAGACGCTGCTTCGGGTCGGGACTCTACTCCAAGAATCCATTTCAATAAAAACAATACAAATACAATCACATTCTGTGTCTTTATTATTTATGATTTTTTAAACTTTGATATGCAAAACCAAATATATATATATATAGATATACACAACATTCATCCAAATTTTCATTTGAGGATACTTCAATTCTGGCTCAGAAATTAACAAAAATATGTCTTACAAAAATGCGTACAAAGCTCCATTAGTTACCCAAAAAATGCATCTTATATACATATTACTTAATAAAAATAAGCTTTTCACAGCATGTGCATCAGCATATATACAAATGAAAGGACCTGATATCACTGGATGCACATGGGCCCAAGATTATCTTTATTTATCTTTATATTTATATATATATATATATATATATATATATATATATATATATATATATATATATATATAAAGATATGTTTATTTATATAAATATATATATATTTATACATTTCTAATGTCTTGCATTTTACTATTTACACCTGGATCCATAACCGAGATGTACAGGTTCAAGAAGTTATGTCTGTATAAATAAAGACAATTATATATTGTCAGACACTCCCTGTTACATTCCCGTTCTCACCCGTGTTTGAAGGATACCCATGCCCATCATTGGAAAAATAATATCAATTTGCTCTATATATTACTCAAAATGGCAACAAAATTAGACGATTATAGTCGAATACCTCCCCCCAGGAGCTTTATAAAATATAAAATGTCTTCCAACCCACGACAGGACACTGCCAAAGTGGGCAGACATTGTTTCGTACATCACTTTATCAATGCAATGGCGGCAGCTTTACTTTATGTCAAGTTCGCTCGAAGGGAACTGGGGAAAGGGACAGGGAGATGGAGCACAGGCAAAACTGGTAAAGCTTCAAATTAATGAGGGGTGTTCTGCAAATGTTTCTGTGGAAAGTTTTTGGGTGGAGCAAGGCTGCGGGAGAAGGGTGCAGGCGCAGGGAACGGTCACAAAGAGATGCCAAGATGCATCAACCATGACACCAACAAGGGCTTCTCTTACTGCCTTGGTGTCCCACAACAGTGCAGTGTCTAAACTACCCCCACCCCTAATCAATATCCTCTGCATTATTGATTGCATCATCCTTGATTGAATGGCGGAGTGGACTTGAAGGGCCAAATGGCCCAATTCTGCTCCTATAACTTATTAATCACAAGTGGAATTGGAGTCCTCCCAAACAGAAGCTGAGAAACTATTGCTCAGAACAACAGGCCGAGTGTCAGGAGAGGGAAAATCCTGCACTGATTGTAAGCAGGGGTATTCCTCACTTCCGCTCTCTCAGATGCAGCAGTCTCCCGTTTGCTCACTCATCCTACATGGGGCACGGACCTGGGTAGACACCACTCTCAGGTGTTGGAGTCGTCCCGCCACCTAATTTGTAAACGAGTAGGTTTGTCACGGGCAGGACCTCCACTGACTTGGCATGAGGACAAATATACAACATCAGGAGGGCAGCATTCCCAGAGAGACCAAAGCAAGTAAGACAACAGCTTACAGACTGAACGATGTTCCTTTGCCTTTCCAACCAGGGGACACCAACAGAAGACTTCATCCACCTGCGCGGAAATGCAAAGCCTTAGACCGTCAGCGAGTTACACTATAATGGCTGACAACCATCCCACCATGGGACCCCTTTCTCCAAATGAGTTTCCTTGTTTGCTTGCAGAGGGAACTCCGTACTTGGCATTTGGTGGGATCTCACGCACATCCGTGTTGGAAGCCTTTCCTGGCTTTGCATCCGGCAGATGGCTCTAAACCAAGTTGGCATTACCCACTGCCTTGAGATGTCCAGAAACATTTCATTCTCCGAGCACAGACTGGTATTTGAGACCAGGTCCCACCAGCAGTAAATATTGACCGCAATACGCACACTGCTCGAATTTAAAAACAGTCGGGTACATTCAATGGTACCTGAACAAGCCCTACCTGATCACACCTCAAGAGACCATGGTCAGTAATGCAATGATTAAGACTTGCTCTAAGCCAAGACATGGACCCCAACTGTATTCTACAGATAATGCAGACCACAAATAATGCAGCAAATGCAAGGATTTATTGCAAACATAGTCCTTGTCCCCCAATCTCCCCACCCATCGGGCAAAACAAACCTAGAATGCTCTGCGCAAATCCAGTGGAAAGGGGCAGTTGTTTATTCTGATACAACAAATTCCTACGTGCTTAATTTAGTTCAGTTTTGAGATACAGCACGGAAACAGACCCTTCAGCCCAGAGTCCGCACCAGCCAGCAATCCCCGCACACTAACACTATCCTACAATTTACAATTTTACCAAAGGCAATTAGCCAACAAACCGGTACGTCCTGGAGTATGTGAGGAAACTGGAACACCTTGAGAAAACCCACGCAGATCACGGGGAAAATGTACTAAATCCATACAGGCAGCAACTGTCCGGATCCCTGGCGCTGTAAGGCAGCATCTCTACCGCTGCACAAGGTCGCAAATGCTAAGCTGGTGTGGCTAATGCGATTTCTGTTCCCCTTAAAGAGCTGCATCCAGAGGGAGGACCTTGTATGGCAAAAAAACGGAACTGAGATTATTGTTCACTGCCTGAAATTAATAAATCCATATGGGGGGGGGGGGGGGGGGGGGGGGGGGGGGGGGGGGGGGAAAAGGCGATGATGTGCTGTTTATCTTCATGACTTGAGTGGGACCTGTCATGATGTTTCTGGTTCAGGATGGGTACCCAATGTGCATCATTCAGTTTGGGTTAGGCGGCTCTGCAGACGATAAATAAATGCACTGTTCACACACACACTTTGGCAGCTCTCTTTGCCAGCTGCGCAGACAAACGCCTCTCAATATTACATCCCGCTCGATTTGCGTTACCCCACGCAATGCCAATCTGCAAGGCTAGCGTGAAAGAATCTCCAAATGCACGACCGAGATCATATCTACCGCAATGGATGGGCAGTGGCTGGGAATTGTACAGATCTTCGGGCAAGGAGTTGCCATGGCATTGGGTAGGGTTTTAATTCTATACCCAATTCTATACCAATTGCAGAAGTAGCTGGGATTGGTGTAAACCCTTGCGTCTTTATTGCTAATCCAATTCAAGGTCAGGATTAATTTTGAGAAGGGTGGGTGGGGAAATTCAGTACCCCTGGCTGAGAAGCGACGTTTCATCCAATGATGTTCAGCAGGCAAAGAGCACGGCCAATACTTTGCTCATTCTGGTCGAATTAAGTACGCACTTAAAAAAAAAAATTCACATCCTTCTGAAAGTTTAAACATCAAGGCTTGGAAGACAAGGTTGTGAGAGAGAGAGAGAGAGAGAGAGAGAGAGAGAGAGAGAGAGGAGTCCCTGAGAAAGGAACAGACAAAAACAAGCTGCACGTAATGAGAGGCTTTTCTGCTGTTGAATGAGGAGGAAGAGATGATGCAGGCCACTCAAATGGTTAAATAAATCCTGAGAAATCAACCAGTTGAAACACAAGACATACCATTTGTTACAGAAACCCAACTTGCCAAAGAGGGGTGTAACAATGTTAGCAAAATGAAACGGATTGTTTTACCACAAATACCGAATTTGCCAAATTGGGTAGTGACAACCTCAGCACAAAGAATCAGATTCTTATAACCACATAAATCTCTAATTTATCCTGTGTCGGGAACTTATACCACAGTAGATGTATTTAATGAAAAATAAATTGCATGCCATTCACATTTTAAAATGATTGGGAGTGCTAATTTAGATACGGATCAGAGATTTTCTTTCATGTACAAAACATCAAGATCCTGGAGTTCGGCATCTTTGAACTGGAGGGAATTCATTTTCACAAGTGACACTCGAAGTTCAAATGAATTCAGTTCTTGCTGAAACCAATATTGTACCCGTCAGATCGGTTTTTTTTGTTTAAAAAAAAGTCAGAATAGTAAACAAAGACAATAGTGTCTGGAGCCTGGAAGCAACGCACCGTTTTGCTGCTAATGTCCATGCGGCCAGCTTGCTCCGGACTCTGTGTACAGGTGCAGTCCCTGGCACTGGCTTCATTTGAGATAGGCTCGGTACAGGAGAAGGGAGCGCCTGGCCGCTCGTTCTTGCTCTAGGCACAGCAGCAGATCCCTGAGGCTGACGCGTGTTACTCTGGGCCGCAGGAACGGTCGAGGCCGTGTGACACCAAGTGCGCTCCCGCCTCCGCTTACTCCCTGCAAAGGGGGAACAAAATGTTTCGGTTTTGAGAGGAGGATCTACTAATTGAGCTAAAATGTAAATTTGAAGCATGACATCACTGCACAGTTTGGGAACAGCTCAAGGTCCATCCGAGACCGCAAGCAATTGAAGAGCTGTGGACACAGCCCAGGCCATCACACATACCTACCTCTCTTCAATCAACACCAAGCTGCCTTGGCAAGGCCATCAGCATAATTATGGACCAGTATCACCATGGTCACTCCTCCCCCTTCCATCTGGCAAGAGGTACAGAAGTGTGAAAACGCACACCTCCAGATTCAGGGACAGTTTCTTCCCAGCTGTTCTCAAGTGAATGAACCAACTAGAGAGCAGTCCTGAACTACTATCTACCTCGTTGGAGACCTCAGACAAACTTTAAATCAGACTTTACTAGGCTTTATCTTGCACTAAAAGTTAGTCCCTTTATCCTGTATCTGTACACCGTGGACGTCTCGATTGTGATCATGTATAGATTTTCCGCTGACTGGTTGGCACGCAACAAAAGCTTTTCACTGTACCTCAGTACAGGCGACAGTACTAAGGGAGTACAGCGAGTGCAACTCACTCCATGGTCACCCATTGTCATTCTGTCCCCAACAACTCATCTTTAAAGTACTAACCAAGGCTTTCCAATTCAATCTCACCCCGCCCCATCGACTACCCTCAAGCCGTGGTGCGGTGGGTCGTGTTGCTGCCTCACAGCGCCAGAGACCTCACTTCCATCCTGACCTCGGGTGCTGTCTGTGTCTGGAGTTTGCATGTTCTCCCTGTGACTGTGGGTTTCCTCCAAGAGCTCCGGTTTTCGACCACATCCCAGAGACGTGTAGGTTTGTACGTTAATTGGCCCTCGGTAAATTGTCTCTGGTGTGTGGGGAGTGGATGAGACAGTGGGATAATGTAGAACCAGTGAGAGTGGGTGATTGCTCGCCCGCGGGGACTTAGTGGGTCAAAAGACCTTTTTCCTTGTTGTATCTTTATATCTCTAAGCTAAACTAATGAGGGTAGAAAAAAAAAGAGGCCGCGATACTTGGGTAAAACACTTCCACCCCCCCCCCCCCCCCCCCCCCCACCCATCGAGATACGATTTAGCGGCATGTTTAGGAACTTCACATACAAGGTTGCAATTTAAGGTGTTTTTCCTGGTTAAAACTATAAAAGCAGCAATTCCTTGGGTTGAAACATCAAACTGCACCCAGAGCTTCATCTAACAGCGAGGCACATAACAAAATACTTTGAGCAGTGCCCCACGAAAGATGCAGCCTTTATTTTCATCGATTCGTAAAAGTCATCCGTCAACAAACTTCAAAAAGGTAAAGTGGACCCATGTGGTGGAAGCTACACAGATCTAACGCTCCCAAACACTTCCAGGCATTTCTGACCCAGAATAGATTCACGCGTTGTGAGATAGGAATAAATGTACACGGCCAGGTTTTTAAAACGTATACAAGCATATTTTTACAATCAAATCTCAAACTGTAGGCTTCAGCCAGCTGTTAATTACTTTTATAAAATGAGGCATAGTGGTAGAGTTGCTACCTATCAGCACCGGAGACCCAGGTTCGATCCTGATGATGGGTGTTGTCTATATGGAGTTTGCACGTGCTCCCTGTGACCGCATGGATTTTCTCTGGGTGCTCCAGTTTCCTCCCACGTCCAAAAGACGTACAGGTTTGTAGGTTAATTGGCTTCAGTAAAATTGTAAAGTGTCTCTAGTGTGTAGGGTAGTGTTAGTGTACGGGGTGATCGCTGGTCAGCACGGACTTGGTGGGCCGAAGGGCCCATTTCAGTGTTGTATCTCTAAAGTCAGAGATGCAGACCTTCAGCTCACTGAGTTCACACTGACCATCGATTGCCCATTAACACTGGTTCAAATGTTATCACATCCACTCCCAACACACTAGGGACAATTTACAGAGGGCCAATTAACCTACAAACCTGCACGTCTTTGTGGGGGGAGACCGGAGCACCCGGAGGAAACCCATGCGGTTACAAGGAGAACATGCAAAATCCACGCAGACAGCACCAGAGGTCAGGTCAGACCTGGGTCTCTGGCGCTGTAGGGCAGCAGCTCTACCAGCTGCACCACTGTGGGTCCACTTTCATTCACTAGCTTGAGGTCACAGTGAAGATGGGTACAGATAGAACATGGAGCGGTACAGCACAAAAACAGACCACGTGGCCCACCAGTCTGAAGAAGAGTCCCGACACAAAATGTCACCTATGTTCAAATCTACAGTGCCCTACATAATGTTTGGGACAAACCCATCATTTATAGGAAGAAGGGTCTCGACCCGAAACGTCGCCTATCTCCTTCGCTCCTTAGATGCTGCTGCACCCGCTGAGTTTCTCCAGCTTTTTGTGTACCCATCATTTATTCATCTGTACTCCACAATTTAGATTTTTAATAGAAAAAAAATCACATGTGGTTAAAGTGCACATTGTCAGATTTTATTAAAGGCCATTTTTAAACATTTTAGTTTCACCATGTAGAAATAAGAGAGCTCACAGCACCTAGTCGTTCCTCCACTTTCCATCATCTTTGGAAACTTTTACTGCTGTTTATCAACATGAGGATCAAAGTTGTGCCAATGAAAGTCAAAGAAGCCATTATGAGTGAGAAACAAGGATAAAACTGTTAGCAACATCAGCCAAACCTTAGGCTTACCAAAATCAACTGTTTGGGATGTCATTAAAAAGAAAGAGAGCACTGGTGAGCTTACTAATTGCAAAGGGACTGGCAGGCCAAGGAAGACCTCCATAGCTGATGACAGAAGAATTATCTCTATAAAGAAAAATTCCCAAACATCTGTACAACAGATCAGAAACAGGTCAGGAGTCAGGTGTGGAATTGTCAATTACCAATGTCCACTGAAGATTTCATGAACAGAAATACAGAGGCTACACTGCAAGATGTAAACCACTGGTTAGCTGCAAAAATAGGATGGCCAGGTTACAGTTTGCCAAGAAGTACTTAAAAGAGCAACCACAGTCTGGAAAAAGGTCTTGTGGACAGATGAGACGAAGATTAATGGCAAGAGCAATGGAGGGAGAAGATCCAAAGCATACCACCTCATCTGTGAAACACGGTGGTGGGGGTGTTAGGGCTTGGGCATGTATGGCTGCTGAAGGTACTGGCTCACTTATCTTCATTGATGATACAACTGCTGATGGTAGTAGCATAATGAATTCTGCAGTGTATAGACACATCCTATCTGCTCAAGTTCAAATAAATGCCTCAAAACTCATTGGCTGGTGGTTCATTCTACAGCAAGACAATGATCCCGAACATACTGCTAAAGCAACAAAGGAGTTTTTCAAAGCTATAAAATGGTCAATTATTGAGTGGCCAAATCAATCACTCGATCTCAACCCAATTGAGCATGCCTTTTATATGCTGAAGAGAAAACTGAAGGGGACCAGTCTCCAAAACAAGCATAAGCTAAAGATGGCTGCAATACAGGCCTGGCAGAGCATCACCAGAGAAGACACCCAGCAACTGGTGATGTCCATGAATCGCAGACTTCAAGCAGTCTTGCATGCAAAGAATATGCAACAAAATACTAAACATGATTACTTTCATTTACATGACATTGCTGTGTCCCAAACATTATGGTGCGCTGAAATTGGGGGGGGGGGGGGGGGGGGGGGGGGGGGGGGGGGGGGACACTATGTATAAACACTGCTGTAATTTCTACATGGTGAAACCAAAATGTATAAACATGGCCTTTATTAAAATTTGACAATGTGCACTTTAACCAGATATGTTTTTTTTCTATTACACCTCTCAAATTGTGGAGTACAGAGGCAAATAAATAAATGATGGTTCTTTGTCCCAAATATTATGGAGGGCACTGTATGTGGACGGGGTAAATTCATGTCATAGAAGCAGAATTAGGCTATTCAACCCATCAAATCTACTCTGCCATTCAATCATGGCTGATCTATCTGCCCCTCCCAACCCTATTCTCCTGCCTTCTCCCCATGACCCCCGAGGCCCTTACTGATCAAGCACCTGTCAATCTCTGCCTTAAAAATACCCATTCTTGGCCTCCACAGATTCACCATCTGGCTAAAGAAATTCTTCCTCATTTCTTTTCTAAAAGAGCGCCCTTTAATTCTGTGGCTACGACCTGTGGTTCTAGACTCTCCCACCAGTGGAAACATCCTCTCCACATCCACTCTGTCCAGACCTTTCACTGTTCGGTAAGTCTACAAGTGACGCAGCCAACAACAGAGCAGTGATAAGGAAACTGCACTCTGCACAAGAGTCGGCGTAGGGTTGAAAAGGTCACAAGCAGGATGGAGTGAGAGCCAGGGGCAACGTTATAAATGAAACACAACCATTGGGGATTCTCTGTGACACATCAGTACTGTCCTTTACCAATTCACAGTCACTGCCTGAACTGCAGGGAACTGACAAGCAGAGGCTTGGATAAACGCAGCCATTAAAAGCGCCCATAATTTCTGTCAGAAATAAATTAACCCAGGGAAAGGGGAGAGCAATGATACACTAGTCTACCCAGTGCATTACTGTCTCTGGAACTGATGCGCTATGATGCAGAGAACTATATTCTCTACTCGTATCTTCCCCGTTGTTATCAGGCTTCCGAACTGTCCTTCCATAAGCTAGGGAATGGGTGACCCTATTCACCTCTACCCCGTTGCAAGTATTTACAGAAGTATTTGCAGCAAGAAAGAATGTAATTGTTCAGTCTTTTGGTACACATGACAATTTTTAGGGCACTTTTACACTTGAAATCTCCTCTTTCCACCTCTTGCCCTCCACTCCAACTCTTAATTATCTTGGAGGTACAGTCAACATAATGAAATGCCTTGTGTGTTGGAAGGAACTTCAGATGCTGGTTTAAATCGAAGATAAGACAAAAAATGCTGGAGCAACTCAGCGGGACAGGCAGTATCTCTGAAGAGAACGAATGGGTGACATTTTAGGTCTTCTTCAGACTGAAGAAGGTTCTCGACCCGAAACGTCACCCATTCTTCCAGAGATGCTGCCTGTCCAGCTGCGTTACTCCAGTATTTTGTGTCTATCTTAATGAAAGGCCTTTCCAACCTTGGTCTCTTTCTTTCTTCAGGCAGAAGGTACAGAAGCTTGAAAGCGCGCACCACCAGGAACAGCGTCTTCCCCTCCGTTGTCAGATTTCTGAAAGGTCCTTCCATAAGCTTGGGTATTATCCAACTCACCTCTCCGCCATTGCAGACATTGGGCTATATTCTGCACTCTGTATCTTCCCCTTTGTTCTACCTATTGTACTCGAGTTTGACCTGATTGTATATCTGTGTATAGTATCTTATGTATAGTATATTGGATAGCAGCACACCAAATATGTAAACACAACACTCAGTAAAACCCATAACAAACCACAAAAAAAGTTCAGTATAAATTAATAATATACCATCGATTACCCATTCACACTAGTGCTACCCTCTCCATATTGGCAATTTATAGAGGCCAATTAAGCTATAAACCTGTACGTCTTTGGAACGTGGAAGGAAACCGGAGCACCCGTAGAAAACCCATGCGGTCACAGGGACAACGTACAAACTCTATGCTTGAGTATATGGCAATAAAACTCGGCCACTTGATATTGAAGCATTCATGCATGGTGGAGGTATAATGTAGTCATAGAGTGATACAGTGTGAAAACAGGCCCTTCAGCCCAACTTGCCCACACCCGCCAACATGTCCCAGCTACACTACCTGCTTTTGGTCAACATCCATCCAAACCTGTCCTATCCATGTATCAGTCTAATTGTTTCTTAGATGTTGGGATAGTCACTGCCTCAACTACCTCCTCTGGCAGCTTGTTCCATACACCCCCCACCCTCTGTGTGGAAAAAGTTATCCTTTAAAGTTACCTCATAAAAAGACTTTAAACAATAAACATTGAAATCATACTTCTACAATGCACTAAAACATGATTTTAAAACATCAAATTTAAAAACGTTCCTCCCGTGGGATACCCTCCCCCCACTAGGTTGCTCCACTGCCTCTCCGGGTATCCACAAGGCCAGTGATCGCTCAGTCCCCCCACTTTCAAAAACGCTCCGTGGCCCCTGCTTCAGACGGAGAGCATTGCCAGATGTGAGCGGGAAACCGAGGCCAGTTGCCCGTGATGTCTGGATCCTAATGCTCAGCGAATAGTACTAGGTGTGCAGTCAAAGCTGGGACAATGGGAGTGTTCAGCACTGGGAACCTAAGCAGGTAAGCAGCTATGATCAGGGTAGAATAGGGGGGCATGTGTCAGGCTGGACTCGGGGTCAGGAATGAGAGAAGGTATGCAAATAGAGACAGGGTCAGGAGTAGTACCAGGTGTGCAGTGAGACTCAGGTTGGTCAACATGGGCCAAGTGCTTGATTATAATCTGATTTCCATACATGAATACACTAAGATCATTCATGTGCTGCACCTGTTGATCAGAGCCTGGCTCTACTGTGGAATGTAATTAGGAATGTAATTTAGCCTAACCTTATTCATAGCTAAACCAATTTAAAGCATAAATATTGCTTTCAAGTGTAGGTTAAAAGACAGTATGCACCAGATTGCACAATTTCAAGCTGAAAAATGCAAAAGCTCCCACATCCTCCCCCCCCCCACCCCCCCTCGGTCGCTACACTAACCCGGGCTTGGTCTCTCACAATTTCTCACTCCGAACTCTCACCCCATGTTGGCAGTCCTGCATCTTCCTGCCAGGTAAGTTTACATCAATCTATCTTTGTACCTCCACAGCTATTGTTGCTCTAAACATCGTTTCAACGAAATGATGGAGCATAATTTATCAAATTGTGCAAGGATTAAATAAATTAATAACCAACCTTTAATGCGCAGGGATTAAAGATTACCAAAAATTACTATGTACAGGCCAATGTCTAATTACATTCAAACTCACAGCTTCAGGGAACGTGGGCAGGAGAGCGTAGAGATATTCCAATTCACAGCTAGGAATCACTCACATGCAGTTGGTATTCTCCTCTGGTGAATGCAAGCCTTTGCCAGTAGACAATCCACAGCGATTGGGAGGTCATGTTGCAGTTATATAAGACGCTGTAGAGTATTACTTTCCTTCTGGGAACCATGTTATGGGAGAGATGTTGTCAAGCAGAGATTTACGAGGATGTTGCCAGGACCCAAGGACCTAAGCTACAGGGAGAGGTTCAGCAGGTTAGGACTCTATTCTTGGAGTACAGGAGGATGAGGGGTGATCTTATAGAGGTGTACAAAATCACGAAAGGAATAGATTGGGTATACGCACACAGTCTCTTGCCCAGGGAATAGAGAACCCGAGGACATAGATTTAAGCTGAGGGGGGAAAGATTTAATAGGAATTCGAGGGGTTGGTGATGGGTGTATGGAACGGAGTAGGTTGTTGAGGCAGGTACTATCGCAATGTTTTGGAAACATTTAGGCAGGTACATAGAATAGCTTTAGAGGGATATAGGCCAAACGTAGACAGGACGAGTGTAGATGGGGAATGTTGGCCAGCGTGGCAATTTGAGCCGAATAGCCTGTTTCCACACTTCATGACTATAAATAGACTGATGGTGGTTGGCAGATGTGTACAGCCAGCTGCCACAGATGGCAGAGTGATAGCCAGCTTAGAGATTCAGCACGGAAACTAGCCCTTCAGCCCACGTGACCATCGAACACCCATGCATGCTAGTTATCCCACTTTCTCATCCACTCCCTACACACTAGGGGCACCTCCAGATTCAGGGTCAGTTTTTCCCCAGCTGTTATCAGGCAACTGAACCATCCTATCACCAACTAGAGAGCAGTATTTGCCTCATTGGAGATGCTCGGACTATCTTCGATCGGATTTTACCTTGCACTTAACTTTATTCACATTATTCATTTATCATGCATCTGTACACTGTGGATAGCTACATTGTAATCATGTACTGTCTTTCCGCCGGCTGGTTAGGAAGCAGTCTGTACCTGGTAGGCGTGACAATAAACTAAACTCAAGTCAGAGGGCCAATTAACCCACAAACTCGCACGTCTTTTGGGATGTGGGAACACCCGGAGGATAGCCACGTGGTCACAGGGAGAATATGCAAACTCCACCCGACAGCATCCTTTGGGATGTGGGAGGAAACCCGCACGGTCAGAGGGAGAACAAACAAACTCTACACAGAGAGCACCCAAGGTCAGGACTGAACCTGGGTCTCCGGCACTGTGAGGCGGTGCCACCGTACCATGCTGTACTGTTCTATGTTTATAATCACTGCGCACGCATAGAGTAGGAGTTAACATTTTGCCTGCGCTTTTTACCTCTTTACTGCAAATCCAATTAAAGACACACACTGCAAATACAAGTTTCAATCGACTTTTAAACTGGTTAGCTTCACTGTCATGTGAATTGATATTTCAGTGTTACAGATCTATCAAGAACTTCAAAACCATGGTGACAAAGTGGAGAGAGCTGACAGCTCAAGGAGTGCACTGAACTCCACACAAGAAATATAAAAGGACAAATCAATGCCACGGAGACAACCTCAATTCGACATTCTTCTTATCGGAATTTGAGATAATTACTTATCAGGAACATGGGAATAGGAGACGGACAGACATTCAGCCCCTTGAGCTTGTTCTGCCAATTAGATTGGAACGGTGGTGCAGCAGTAGAGTTGCTGTCTCACAGCAGCAGAGACCCGGGTTTGATTCCGGCTGCGGGTGCTGTTTGTACACAGTTTGTATGTTCTCTCTGTGACCGTGTGGGTTTTCTCCAGGTGCTCTGGTTTCCTCTCATGTTCCAAAGACGTACATGTTTGCAGGTTAATTGGCTTCAATATAATTGCAAACAAAAAAAATGGTCTCTAGTGCAACTGCATGGGGATCGCTGGTCGGTGCAGACCATGATCAGTCCATCATTGGCATTGGGAATTTGCTAGCTGAAAGCACACAAGTTCTGGAAAATTATCTTTAATTACTTAAAACCGTTTCAACCGGCAGGCACACAGCACAAAAACAGATACTTCACCCAACTCGTCAATACTAACCAAGATGGGGGCAGAGAGAGAGGCGGCTACACGAAAGGACAGAGGGATCCTGCTGTACCTCGGCAGAGTATCCCTAGGAGCTTCCGCCCGAAGACCACAACCTGCCTGGTCGGCCCGACTTGCCCGCCGTGGACCTGGGACTCGCCCGTCCAGGACCCGGAGGCCCGGCTAGCCCGCCCAGAATGGAGGGAGTCAGACGGAGCTTCCGGTGAGCGGACAGGCTGTGGGAGGGAGTGCAGTGCCTCGACAGTGGAGTGGACCACAGGAGGCCCTGACACGGCAGGGGCTTGGCTGGACAGGGCGCCACTCCAAGGCTGCGCACGTGGACCAGACGTAGCCTACAGCAGCGGAGGACGCCATGGCTGCGCTTGGCCAGGCTGGGACTGTGAACTTGATTAAATGGTGTCAAACATGGCAGTGCTGGCATTATATGCAAAATGATCAATAAATAAATAAATATCGAGATACCCTATTTAAGCTAGTCCTATTTGCCTGTATTTGGTTCATACCCCTCTAAACCTTTCCAATTCATTCAACTGTTCAAAAGTATTTTAAATGTTGTTATTGTACCTGCCTCAACTACCTCCTCTGGCAGCTCGTCCCATATGCCCAGCAACCTCTGCAAAATATGCCCCTCAGATACCTATAAATCTTTCTCCTCTCACAAACCTATGCCCTTTGGTTCTTGATTCCCATATCCTGGGTAAAATATTGTGCATTCGTCTCATCAATTTCATTCATGGTTTTATACTCTTTTCCTTGCTTTTGGTTACAGATTTCCGCGTGTCAAATAATGCCTTGGGATACTTTTCTTCATTGAAAAGGGATAGTTGTTGACTGGAATAGTCTTAGGCAATACACAATAGGTGCAGGAGTAGGCCATTCAGCCCTTCGAGCCAACACCGCCATTCAATGTGAGCATGGCTGATCATCCCCAATCAGTTCCATGGTTCCTGCCTTCTCCCCATATCCCCTGACTCCACTATCTTTAAGAGCCCCATCTAGCTCTTTTTGCTGATCGAACGTGGGAGGATTGTAGCAACGACTAAAGATACTCAACAGCGGCAACTGAATATTATGTTACTAGAACACATTCCACTGCCAACTTTCAGGAGACTAACAAAGACAGTCCTGTTCAAGATCTTTTGTTGGCGTGACAGCAAGCTACAAAAGATGCAAGACAAAATACTAGTTTTTACCCACTGCCTACAGGTCAAACTCACGTTACAAAGTGCAGACGAGGGGAATACTTGTGATTGCTCATAAATCATAGGAACAGAATCAGGCCATTTGGCTCATTGAGTCTACTCCACCATTGAATCATAGCTGATCTATCTTTCCCTCTCAACCCCATTCTCCTGCCTTCGCCCCATAACCCCTGATACTCGTATTAATCTAGAATCTATCAACTTCTGCCTTAAAAAATATCTATTGACGGTCTCCACAGCCGTCTGTGGTAATGAACTGCACAGATTCACCACCCTCTGACTAAACAAATTCATTTTCATCTCATTTCTTAAGGTACATCCTTTTATTCTGAGGCAGTGGCTTCTGGTCAAGACTCTCCCACTATTGGAAACATCCCTATTCAAAGTGAAAGGAAGGGAAAAGAATGAGAAGAATACGTCGACAGGATTGAATAAAAATTGTTCAGCCCTTGTTTTTATTAATTCATCAATACTAGCTACATAATTACATTAATTACACATCGTGCAAACTCCATACCGACAGCACTCGAGGTCAGCATCGAACTCCGGCTCTGTAAGGCAGCAATTCTACCGTTGCACCACTGTTTGTACATGTTTATATATAAGCCTGTAACTTCTTGTTACCAGTATAGTATACAGCAACTTAGTGTACTATATACTTTATTACTTTAGGTTTAGATTTTAATATTGTGTTCAGACCAAGTACATTTCCCACAAGGAAGTAAAGAACCAAATAGCAAACGACTTTTTTGTTAATGTTCACCTGTTGGTTATTAAATACATGATTTATCACCAAGCCTGATTGCCAACAATTTTATTAAAAACCTTAGTACACTGCAGGGAAAGTTGCAGTAATTTGCTCTTATTGAATATCAAAGGTAGACTGACCTCATGGAATGTGCACACGATCATGGTATTATAGGTTGCAAATAACCAAATAGGAACAAAAACCTTTTGGGTTCAGTTCAGAGATGCAGCATGCAAACGAGGCCCTTCGGCCCACCGAGTCCACGCCAACCATCAATCACCCGTTCACACTAGATCTATGTTGTCCCACCTTCTTACCTTCTTATCAACTTCCGATACCAGAGGCAATATTCTGCCTGCATATTGTCCATATCCCTCCATATCTATGTGCCTATCTAAAAGCCTCTGAAACACCACTGTCATACCTGCCTACACCACCACCCGTGGCAACCAGTTCGAGGCACCCACCATTTTCCAAAAAAAAAACCACTGCTTCGCACATCAGGCAAGAGGTGCAGAAGAGTGAAAACACACCCCTCCAGATTAAGTGACACTTTCTTTCCAGCAACAGGAGTCAAGGAAAGAGCGTTCACGTCGTTGCCCTGTTTCCACCAATCTTTCCACCACCACGCACAAGAAGCGACATGACAGATACCATTGTATGCAGCTGTGGCTCAACAACTTTGAATCTTGTGTGTGGACTCGATAAGAAGATCAGGCAACAGAACCATCCTATCACCAACTAGAGGGCACTCCTGACCCACCATCTATCTCATGGAAGACCCTCACACTATCATGAATTGGACTTTACTGGACTTCATCTTGCACTAAACATTAACCTTTATTCTGTATCTGTAGCCATCGGAAATCGAAAAAATCGTGTCGAAAATGCATTTAATACACCTAACCTAACAAACACACTCTCTCTCTTCTGATAAGGCTGGAGAATAGTGGGCGAAGGCACTGGGGCATCAACACTTGTTGATTGTTTAGCAGGCATAGTGTTATTCAGGAAGTTATCAATTTTTGACTGTACAGTTTCTAACCGCTTTCTCCTCTTCCCCGGTTATTTCCCAGCCTTGCGCTGCGGGGGGCAGCGGTGCTTCACTCATGAGCACCGCTCGGTCAGTAGGCGGACTCAGGTCGGACTGTCGGGTCGGAGTGCTGCGTCCGGCCTCGCCTCACCCGTCCTGAAGTAGTGCAGCCCATGGAGTGCAGCAGCAGCACCTCGCCCGTGGCCCCGTCAGTCGGAAGCCCTGCCAGCTGTCCGACCTTCGGAACTTCGCTTACCGCCCACACCACCACTCCTCCTTCTCATGGCCAATCACTGAGTTGGATGGGGTGCTGGAGTTCCAATGACTTCATAACACGCAACAAAAAGCTTTTCACTGTACCTCGGTACACATGGCGATAAGCGAAACAAAAACTAAGATCACCAGAAAACCGACACAAAGTGCTGGAGTAACTCAGCGGATCAGGGAGCATATCTGGAGAAAAAAAGATGGGTGAGCTTTCGGGTCGGAACCCTTCTTCAGACTGAAAGTAGAGGGGAGGGGACTGGAGGTAGGAAAAGACCAGAACATATCAGGGTCGGTAACAGATGACCAAGGAAGGATGGAGCCCATAATGGCCCACTGCTGGCTGGGGTAGAGGTGATAACGAAGGGATACATATATTGCTGATGTCCCAATCTACGCGACCTCATCGTGACCCTCACACCGCTTTAAAATGTGCACTTTGTGTCTAACTGTTCTACACTGTTTCTTCTCTTTTGCAATTATCTGTTGTACTCATGTATTGTATAACTGCACTCATACATAACAAGCAAATCAAAGTAGTTCGCTATATCAGTGGAGTTGACAATAAAGTAATACCAGTCTATTCTCTCCTGCCCATTAACTAACAGCCTCCAAACACCACCAGTAAGTTTCAAATCGACAATTTTTTTGAAATGTGGGAGAAAACTGGAATAGAAATAAGGGTCAGACAAACACCAAAGCCTCACTAGTGAACAGAAATAAATCTGCAACTGCAAGATGGGGAAGAGCCCATTTGTATACAAAATACAAGATATTTAAATTGCTAAAAATAGAAAAGAAAAATGGGATACTGATTGAATTATTGATCAGAGCACAGAAACAGGCCCTTCAGCCCAACTTGCCCATGCTGACCAAGATGCTCCATCTCCACCTGCCTGCATTTGTCCCAGATTCCTCTAAACGTTTCCTATCCATGTACCTGTCCAAATGACTTGAATGCTCTAAAGCACCTGCCTCAACTACCCCCTCCGGCAGCTCGTTCCATGCACCCACCACCTCTGTGTGAAAAGGTTAACCTCAGGTTCATATTAAATCTTTCCCCTCTCACCTCTGTGAAACTCTCTCTTCAACACAAACCCATTAAGAAAGGTAGACACAAAATGCTGGAGTAACTCAGCGGGTCAGGCTGCATCTCTGGAGAAGGAATGGGTGACGTTTCAGGTCAAGACCCTTCTTATAACCATTAAGAAAGGCAGCTGGGATGAGGGTTCATTTGAAAGCAAGTTATTCTAACCTCAAGGACCTATGTAATGCTGAATAGCAATCACTTCCGAGCAACCTTGCTTTCAAAAGCACCGTTCTCCCAACGCCATCCAGGATAAAAATTATTCCAAGATTTAGGTTCCATTTTAAATGGAAAGAAAAAGGACCGTTGGAACTAAATGTTTTCCCTTTGGATTTGGAAAAGGCTAGAGGGTTTGTGGGGGTGGAGGCAAGATGATCGAGGTCCTTTTGGATGCTGAGAGGCACAGATAATGTAGATGTAAGCAGGTTATTTAATTTGGACTAAGCGCGCAGAACTAGAGGACGAATATAAAATTAGCTGGCCTTGGGCAAGAGAAGAGATTAGAAAAAAAATATTTTTCCCACAGAGCGGTAGGAAATGTGGAACAGGCCTCCAGCGAAAGCAGTTAATGGCTTCTCGATTAACTCTTTCACAATGGAGAGATTTTGCAGAGGTTTTGGCATTGATTGGAACTCGAGGTTAGGGGGAGGGTAGAGGAAAGAAATGTGACAAAGTGATTTGCAGCGTAAAAGTTTCCCCCCTAAATTCACGACGGCACCGCAAGGATGATATCTGAAGCAAAATAATTTTAACATTGATAATTCACACTAGATATCACAGCTGTGGGGTTGAAATCTAACAATATTGCACCCACAAGGTTAGATCAAGACTGACACTACCAGGTAGATTATAAGAAAGCAGCCCCGTTTTCAAAACCAGCATTTGAAAATTGTCCAGGAATCTCCTGGTCTCCCCAGGAACTTAACACAAAATTGCTTTGGCAGATCAGAACTTTTTTTCTAGGGTGGAAGTCAAGGACTCGAGCATAGCTTCAAGGTGAGAGGGGCAGAGTGTAAATTAAATCTGCAGGGCAAGTTTTTTTTTTAACAACAAGGGTGGTGGGTTTAGGTTAGTTTTTGTCGCCTGTCGGTACAGGTACAGTGAACAGCTTTTGAGTACGTGTTATTCAGTCAGTGGTAAGACTATACACGATTACAATCGAGCCGTCCGTGGTGTACAGACACAGGGTAATGGGAAGATATAGTGCAAGATAAAGGCAAGTACAGTCCGATTAAAAATAGTCCGTGGGTCTCCGATGAGGTAGGTCAGAACCGCTCTCTAACTGGTGGTAGGATGGTTCAGTTGCCTGATAACAGCAGGGAAGAAACTGTCCCTGAATCTGGAGGGGTGCATTGTCACACACTGTACCTCTTGCCTGACGGGAGAGGGGAGAAGAGGGAGTGACCGGGGTGAGACTGGTCCTTGATTATGCTGGTGGCTTTGCCGAGGCAGTGTGAGATGTAGATGGAGTTGATGGAAGGGAGGTTAGATTGTGCAATGGTCTGGGCTACATCCTCTGGCCTGCTCCCTCTCTCTCGACTGATGCCGGTTACCTATTGATTAATTTGCATCCGTTTCTGTTCCAATTTCCACAAAAATTACCAACGGTTAATTTTACTTCCAGCATGCACCCACTGCACTTCAGTCGATGCGCACTCTCCTGCTTAGATTCCTAGATCCTGCAATAGGTCCTGGGAATTTGGGGCTAGTTCATACTACAGATCAAGGTAGTCCGCCCACTTACTCTTAGATTCACAGTGATGGCTGGTCATAGAGTCACACAGCATGGAAACAGGCCCTTTGGCCCAACATACCCACACGGGCCAACATGTCCCAGCTACGTGTTCATCTCAGAATAAAGAGAGACGACGCCAGAGAGAGTGAGTGCCAGAGACGTCAGATTAATGATCAATATGACCTACAAAATGAGCAGAGGGTCAGTCTCAGAGAGCAAGGCGGCAGGTTAGAGGGATATGGGCCAAACATGGGCAGCTAACTAGTGTAAATGGGACAGGTTGGTCATTATGGGCAAGTTAGGCCGAAGGGCCTGTTTCCACGCTGTATGACTCTATGTAAGGTACCCGGTGTCTCTCTGGATGAAGTAGCAGAAAGCCAGTACTGAAGGATTTGCGAGTCGTAATATTAAACCAGGTGGGACGAGCAAGAATTATCCCAAATTGCAACAGCGCAGAATGTTTCTCACCGACTCCCATTCAGTCACCTGACGAGGCGGAAAGGGGTTTTCATTTTAAAAACAAAAATTGTACTCGGGAATAGCCATGACGTTGGTTTGAAGTCAGTCCATGTTGAGTTTTATATTTCACCTGTGCAAGGAATGGACTAAATGACTACTAGATCCACCCTTCCTCTGAATTTAACACCAGCGGCTGGTGTTAAATCTACCTCCGCACAAGGCAATGCTTTTCAAAATGAACCTGTGGTTATTTGAACAGCCAAAAAAGACGGCAAATGTACGAGAAAATAAAATCAGGTCACACATTCCAGCTGCAATATTAGCACAAAAGTCTTTTTTTTTTTAAAGTTATAGGTACACCAATCGTTATTTTTAGCAAAGAGCTATACAAAAATTGGTCAGAAATAGATTGCAAGTGGAACACAAGACAAAAAAAATGTATGCAATGAAAGATTTCAATAACACAGAAGGAACCTCACTTCCATTTGTTTGTTAATCTACTCACCTCATTTAAGATGCTTGATCTTAAAAATTAATTCGATTTCAAAGGACGGTTCCAAGAGATACCAGTCAAACGCAGCCGCAAAAAGGGTGACACAGTGGTGCAGCTGGTAGAACCGCTGTCTCACTGCACCAGAGACCCGGGTTCGGTGCTGTCTGAGCAGGGCATTGAAGTCAGTTGGTTAGGCCACATTTGGAGTATAGCGTGCAGTTCTGGTTGCCCTATTACAGGAACAATGTGGGGACTTGAGAGGGTGCAGAGGTGGTTTACTGGAATGCTACATGGATTAGCGGGTGTTAGCCAACAGGCCCTTCAGCCCAACACGTCCACTTCAACCATGCTGCCCCATCTATGCTAGTCCAATTTGCCTGTGTTTGGCCCACATCCCTCTAAACCTTTCCTACTCATGTACCCATCCAAGTGTCTTTTAAATGCTGTTACAGTAGCTGCTTCAACTAGCTCCCCACACGGCTCGTTCCACATATCCATCAATCTGTGCGAAAGAGTTGCCCCCCAGGTTTCTATTAAATCTTTCCCCTCTCACCTTAAACCTCTGTCCTAGGTCCTTGATTCTCCTACCCTGGGCGTGGGACAGTGCGTTCACCCTATCAATTCCCCTCATGATTTTATACACCTCAATAAGATCAACCATCAGCCTTCTGTGCTCCAAGGAATAAAGTTCTACCCTGCCCAAGAGGCTTTTATATCAGCACTGGGACATGAGGGAGAAAGGAGGGAAATGGATTGCGTGCAGGGCAGAGGAGATTAGTTTAACTGAGCATCATGTTCAGCTCAGATATTGTGGGTTGTTCCTGTGCTCTGCAATTCTATGTTCTAATAAGGGCACCAATCTGAGCTGGTTGGATGGTTGGGTGGCCCATATCCCCCAAAACCTGTCCTATCGGGTTAACCAACTTTAACGGACTGGTTAGCACGCAACACATGCTTTTCACTGTACCTCAGTACACGTGGCACTAAACCAAACCCCTAAAACTAAACCTAAAATGACAAAAGACTAATTCAACACTCAACCTGGGGAGACAGATAGCCAATAGGAATGAGAAATATTGACTGTTGAAAAGGCACAGAACACAGGTAAAACAAAATTATTAATGAGGAAGGGCTCAGCCTAATGCTACAAGTGGACATGTGTAGGAAGGAAATGCAGATACGGACGTTGGCTTGCACCAGACAAAATGCTGCAGTAACTCAGCGGGACCGGCAGCATCTCTGGAGAGAAGAAAGGGGCCTTTCAGGTCGAGACCCTTCTTCAGACAGTCAGGGAAGCCCCCCCTCACTCTGAAGAAGATTCTCAACCCAAAAGCCCCCCTTTCCATCTCTCCAGAGATGCTGCCTGTCCCGCTGAGTTACTACCAGTAGGATACCAGGTTGTGATGCGTACCTCGTTTCCTGCTCCCAGACTCGGCGAATCAGGAGTTTTTCTCTTCCTCGGTCCGATGGCCGCCAGAGCCGCTAGATTTGCATCCCGCTGCGCCAGTTGTGCAAGTTCCAGTTGTTTCATCTGGTAAAAAAGGTAAGAATTGTGATTTACTACCAGAAATGGTCAGCCTTTGTTTATTGGGATGCATCACATAACAGCATGGTTGGGGAACAGCTCCAGCCAAGGCCGCAAGAAATTGCAGTTATGGATGCAGCCCAGACCACAAACCTCCCTTTCAGTGACCAGCTACACCTCACGCTGCTTCAGCATAATCAAGGACCAGTTTCACCCTGGTCACTCCCTCTTCTCCTTTCTCCCATCAGGCAAGAGGTACAGAATTTTGAAAACGCTCACCTCCAGATTCAGGGACAGTTTCTTCCCAGCTGTTACCAGGCAGCTGAACCACCCTCTCACCAACTATCTGCCTCATTGGAGACCCTCAGACTATCTTTAATCAGAATTTACCTTGCACTAAATATGATTCCTTTTATCCTGTGTCTGTACACTGTGAATGGCTTTCCACTGACTGGACAGCACGCAACAAAAACGCTTTTCACTGTACCTCTGCACACGTGACAATACAGTAAAGTATAGAAACGCGTCATTTTGCAAAATGGTCCACACCATCCTTGTACACCACGATTTTGGTTTATTTTTGTCACAGTACTGAGGTCCAGCGAAAACGTATGTTTTGCACACTTACCCAAGCAATTATACCTCACATAAATTGAATTGTCAAACTCTATTACAATAAGCTGCAAGATACAGGGGAAGACACAGCACTGTAGCGCACAGAGACTGTTTCACTATAATTCTTTGTTTACATTATATATAGTGAAAATGTCTAAATGCACAAAAATATACATAGACACATACATATACGTGTATATGTGTGTGTGTGTGTATCTATATATATATTTCTATATTTCTATATCTATCTATCTATCTATCTATACACACACATACATACATATATATTATATACACACACACATACACATGCATATATATATACACACACACACACATATATATATATACACACACACATATATATATACACACAATATATATACACACACATACACACACACGCATATATATATACACACACCCATACATATTTACACATACATATATACACATACATATACACACACACATACACATATATACATATACATATATATACACTCATACATATACACACACATACATACACGTACATACATGCTCACACACACACATAAATGTGCATATATATATATACACACACATGTATATATACACATGTATATATACACACACACACACACATATATATATTTTATATATATATATATACACACACACACACACACACAGTTTTTCTCATTTATCTTATGTTCATATATTCTGTTGTGCTGCTGTAAGAATGTCATTGTTCTGTCTGCGGACAAATGACAATAAAACACTTGCATCAGCTCCAGAGGCAAAATCCAATGTCCTTCTATCTCTTCGATCCTCAAAGCTCTGAGATCACTTTTGCCCTCGAGTTCATCCAGCTTCTTTGAAGTCTGCTGCTCTCCCTAAAACATCAACTGTGGAAGAGTGTGCCACATCCTTGGTAAAACTGCTCCCGAACTGTAATTGTATTTATTTCATGTAGTCATACAGCGTGCCCACACCGGCCAACGTGCCCCATCTACACTCGTCCCACCTGCCTGCGTTTGGCCCATATCCCTCTAAACCTGTCCTATCCATGTACCTGTCTAAATGTTTGTTTAAATGTTGTGACTATCTATTCATGATCCCTAGTTTCAGTGTGTTCTTTCCAGAAAAGGTAAAAATATCTCCACTGTTGCCACATTATACCACTTAATCTTAACGGCCTCAATCTTCAATTACAGCCCCTTGTTCACTCTTGCACTTAGAACAGAATAATACTCTTCTGTAATCTCCAACACAACCAGAAAATCATCTGCCTTTTGAGAATGAGCTTGGGGAATATAGTCACCCTTACCCACAGCTGTTTTAATTTAATTTGGTTCATGTTCTAAAAGCATTCACATGCACTATCAGGTATATTCATGTTTGAATGGTGAATTGAGTATAAACCGGCAACTGTAGACTTTCGAGAGACAGCCTAAAGGCACCGAGTCTGTGTGGACAAGTGATCACCTTATACACTATCCTACTTTTACTTGCCTATGGCGTGCACAGCCTAAAGTTGTAAGACAACTTGTTCGGTTTGATCTTCTGTTTGTGCACGACAGGTTGATTGAATTAATCGAAACAGAGTGGACCACGTGAAGGTTGCAATCTCCCACCCCACTATCCTACTGACACACCAGGGACAATTTTGCAACCTAACAAAGGCAATTAACCTACAAAGCTGTATGTCTTTGGAGTGTGGGAGGAAATTGGAGCACTCGGGGGGGGGGAGGAAAACCAACGTGGTCACGGGGAGAACGAACAAATCCGTTCAGTCAGCACCCGTAGTCTCGCCACTGTGCCGCCCTTATTGTATTGTAAAGTACAATTAGCCAGAGTTCGCAGTTGCATTTTTTTCGCTATCTACTGATGACTGCCCTTCAAATCCAAAACTCAAGAGAATTAAGTGTTTTATTGTCGTATATACCAGAACAGAACCATGAAATTCTTACTTGTAGTAGTAGCAGCACAACAGGTTTGCAAACACAGATAATATAATAAACAGACAAAAATGTCCAATCTACAAAACAACCAACGCATTGCAAAAAACAAACAAAGCCCAAAGTCCCTAGTGCTTTCGGAGTTTAGTTGGAGTTTATGCTCAATAGCCTGATGGTAGTTGGGACAAAGTGTGTGGTAAGTACCTAGAACACGTGGTGAACGGTTTGGAGAACACGCTGAGGTGATGTTTAGTTTAGAGATACAGCACAGAAACAAGCGCTACAACCCACCGAGTCCGTGTCAACCAGTGATCCCGGCACACTAAAGGGGCTGTCCCACTTGGGCGACCTAATCACGAGTTAAGAAGAGTGTCTTCGACCTTCAAGCTCGAGGGCACTCGCCTGGAAAGCCTCGAGCTGGATCGACCGCCCGCGCTAAAACCACGAGCTGGATCGATCAATCGATCGATCGACCACACACACATCGCAAAGGCGGGGGTCAGGGAAAGCGGGGGAGCGCTGTCTAAATAGTGACCCCACTCCACTGCACTACGAGTTCAAAAGAACCATGCCGACCAAATTTTACTTGCAGAAAATTTTTCAACATGCTGAAAAAATGTCCACTATCTAGCTAAGGCCATGAGTATTCGGGAACTTCCCTCGAGCATGAAGGAGAGCTCCAGCGGCCTCATAGGACCTCCTAGCACCACGTGTCGACCATGCTGCGAGTTTGAAGGTCGAAGACACTCTTCTGAATTCGCAGATTAGGTCGCCCAAGTGGGACAGCCCTCTAACACTATCCGACACACTCCAAGGACAATTTACAATTCTACCAAAGCCAACCTACAAAAAACTGTATTTCTTTGGAGTGTGGAGGGAAACTGGAGCACCCGGATAGGCAGAATCTGCTGCGCCACTGTGCTGCCCTATGTTGGCCGCTCACATTGGAGCATGAGGAAAGGAAAGAGTTGGGGAAGTGGTGAAATAGGTGTGAATCTAGGTGGGGGCACAGGAAAGAGTGAGATGGGAAGGAAAAAAGATGGGGGGGGGGGAGATTGTTTGTAGGTCCCAAAAATTGGAGAATTCAATGTTGATACTGTTGGGTCGTGACAGTGGAGGAAAAATAAAAAGAAAGCTATCCATTCGAGACAAGCATTTCCCATGGAGAATATCAAAACAGAAACAGCTACTTAAAAAGTTGCTTTATTAGCTAGGGGAGGGAGGCTGGTGTTAGTGATGGAGTTGGTGGCCATGGAAACTAATTTCTTCAGCTCCTCAGCTTTCATCAAACACTTGCATTGTCTTTATTAGCATCTGTCGTCAAATCTTTAATCATGAAACGCGAGCTGGCTTGATGATTTATTCAGCAGGGAGAAAGAATCTGTAGGTCAAGTGAAAGATTTCACACACAGCACGAACGTTGGGTACTTTCATTTGTTTCCATTCACCGAGTGCCGGGAGCAAGCACTAGCGAGCACCAATATTAAGGCTCAATTAAAACTGGGTCCAATTAGTGGAGATTTTACTCCCGGCAACCAGAGCCAGGAAATGGATATTGGGAGGAAAAAAAATGTAAAAGTGGGCTACCGTTCATCAACAACAGCAGACATGAAATGAAGTTATTTGTTGGTTTCATCGGTTGCTGTGTAGGACCCTCTGGGAACAAAAGCTTAAAACAGTCTAAGCTATAAAATAAAAAGCCCTGGAGCCAAAAATGAACTGTGTGAAACAAGGGCTCCGTCACAGAACAGAGAAGAAAAAAAAACTGCTGGGTTTAGAAAATTAAAAGCCAGAGGCTTTTTCCATTTACAACTAAATCCCAGTTCCGCCTCCGAGCTAAAGAATTATAAACAGTAACAGATTTACAAAATGAGCATTTATCCTGAAATATGTAACCCATTGTGATATTCCCAAATAACAAATCCCGAAGTTTAATGCAAGAATTAAATTCAGTTCTCAATTATAGCTGGGATTCTTAAGATAACTTTTTAAAAGAGAGACTGAACAGAGAAACCTTCCAGCCACAAAGAAACACCATTGCCTCCTGCCCGCCGTGATCTTGCTTCACCAGTTGACCTTGATTCACAAGCCACCATCGCCTTCGGCAGTTCCTGCCCTTGCCGGGAGCCTCCGACCTCCGCATAGAAGGCGGCGTGCAAATGACGGCAGAAACGGTGACCTAAATACCTGGAGATTGATGCCCCCAGAAAAACTTCCATGTGCAAATACAAAGAGAGGCAAGGAAAAAGCAAAGAGCACTCAACTTACCTCTTTGGCTCGTTGCTTCAGTCGAAGTTGTTCTGGATCTTCATGCTTGGATCGACTCTGGTGGTTAGAAAGAGAATAAAGAGGAACTAAATCAGAAGCATTTTTTCCATACTCTGTGAATTACCTCCAGATTACCCATTAATATTTAGCAACTGCAGACTCCAAGTAGTCATTCGCACGGCAGTTACAACATACAAAAGATTTGTTTAGTTTAGCGATATAGCGTGGAAGCCCCGTGTAAATCCCCTTTAACATGTATCTGTACGTGGACGGTTTGAATGCAATAACGTATTGTTGTTCCGCTGACTGGTTAGCACACAAAAGCTTTTTACTGTTACTTGGTACACGTGACAATAAACTAAACTCAACTCAACTCAAGCAAGCCCTTTGGAACCATGAGTCTGCGCCGACCAGCAATCGCCCCGTACACTCGCACTATCCTACGTACTTGGGACAATTCACAAGTATCTTACCAAAACCAATTAACCTACAAACCTGCACATCTTTGGAGTGTGGGAGGAAAGTGGAGCACCCGGAGAAAACCCATACGGTCACATGGAGAACCTACAAATTACATAGGGGCAGCATCCGTCATAAGGATTGAACTCTGGTCTCTGAGGCAGCAACTCTACCACTGCGCCACTGTGCGGCCCAGCACGGGCACGAAGTACAGCATAGAAACTGGCCCTTCAAACCACAATGCCTGCACCAAACATGACGGCAAGTTAAACCAATCTTAACTGCCTGCATGTAATCCAGATTACTCCACTCCCTGCATATTCATATGGCTATTTATGAGCCTCTTAAACACCACTATCTACCTCATTGGAGACCCCCGGACAATCTTCAATTGAACTTTACTCACGTTATTCCCTTTATCCTGTATCTGTACAGTGTGGATGCGGCTTGATTGTAATCATGTATAGTCTTTCCGCCGACTGGTTAGCACGAAACAAACGCATTTCACTGTACCGCAGTATACGTAACAATAAACTAATCTAAACAAGGACACTGACTGAGGACGAGTGGACTTGACTGGAGAGACTGGATAGGCTGGGACTTCTTTCCCTGGAGCAATGGTGACCAGGGTACATAAAGTAATGAGGGGCATTGATAAGGTGAATAGGCACAGTCTTTCGCCCAGGCTTGGGGAATCTAAAACTAGAAGGCATAGATCCAAGGTGAAGGGAAAAGATAGGAACCTGATGAGCAAATCTTTCCAGATGGTGGGTGGTGGGTACATGGAACGAGCTGCCAGAGGAAGTGGTGGAAGCAGGCACAATTAGGACATTCAAAAAACATTTGCACAGGTGTGCGAATAAGAAAGGTTTAGAGAGATATGGGGCGAACAGAGGCAAATGGGATTAGTTTAGATAAGCAGGAGCAAATGGAGCAATGGTATTTACGCAAAGTGTATACTATCCAAACAGATCACATAATACCATATATCAAGTCAAACTCAAGTGCAATAGATAGAGCAAAGGGGAAGATACAGATTCCAGAATATAGTTCTCAGCAATGTGGCGCATCAGTTCCATAAAGTCAAATCCACAACGGGGTGGAGGTGAATCGGACAGTACCCTAGCTTATGGAAGGACCGTTCAGAAACCTGATAACAGAGGGGAAGAAGCTGTTCCTGGGTCTGGTGGTGCGCGCCTTCAAGCTTCTGTACCTTCTGCCAGACGGGAGCAGGGAGGAAGAGTGAATGACCAGGGTGTGACAAGTCCCTTATATTGAAAAAAGACGGAGTAACTGATCACGTCAGACAGCATTTCTGGCACACATGGACAGGTGGCGTTTCAGGATATTGGCTGCATTTCTGAGGGCAGTGTGAAGTGTAGATGGAGTCGATGGTGGGGAGTCTGGTCTGTGTGAGATGGACTGGGCTACATCTGCAACTCTGCAATTTCTTGCAGTCTTGGGCAGAGCTGTCCCCAAACCAAGCTGTGATGCAACCCGACAGTATGCTTTCTATGGTGCTTCTGCAGAAGTTAGCAAGTCACTGGAGACATGCCGAATGTCCTCACTCCCCAGCAAGTGGAGGTGTTGGTTCTTGCCTGTCGCGTCAATATGGTTGGTCTACGACATATCGTTGGTAATATTAAACGCCAGCTCTCAACTATTTCGACTTTGGCACCATTGCTGCTGATTGGGACAAGTACTGCACCACGCTTACTGAAGGCAATAACTAGCTCCTTCATCTTGCTGACACCGAGGAAGAGGTTGTTGTCCTGACACCATGTTCTTTTGACCTTTCTGCCCTGGGCCTCCTCCATTGTCAGAGTGAAGCTACACGCACATTGGGGGAACAGCACCTCATATTTCGCTTCAGCAGCTTACAACCCAGGGGTATGGATATTGATTTCTCAAATTTCAAGTAACACTTGCAAACTCCCCTCCCCCCCCCACCCTAGTCATACTGCTAGTTTGACTGTTCGTATCCCTTCTTTATCACAACTACCGCAGCCAACAATGGACCATTGTGGGCTCCACCACTCCTTGGTCATCGGTTTTGGCGGTGTTTGTTCTGAACCTTTTCTTACCTCTAGTTTCCCTCTCCCCTGACTCTCAGTCTGAAGAAGGGTCAAGGCCAGAAACACCAACTATTTCTTTTCTGCAGAGATGCTGCCTGACCAGCTGAGCTACTCCAGCATTGTGGGTCTATCTTTGGTGTAAACCAGCATTTGCCGTTTCTTCTTATACACCATATTTAGGAAGTTCTCTACCTACCTCTTGTATTGCAACCCCCCACCCACCCAAATCTCTACAGGTACTCTAGTTTCCATGGTTCCAACCTACTCCCTCCCATCTTCAATATGATATTTAAAAGACATGCTGCGTGCAGGAAGTAAAAACAGAAGCAAGGGGATTTGAGAGAATTAAATAATTCTGCGCAGCCAGGATTTTTAAAATCATTGCAGCTCTTTCAAGATATTCAGCAGTCATATTCGTTCAAAAATAGAATCTGTTTTTACCCACCAGGGATTCAGCCCCAAGGCAGGAAGAGGAGCAGAAACTACAGATGCATTTTGGATTTACGTGGTGCAAGGACAACATGCAGTGCAGTTTAGTTTACCTCCAAAATATAGCATGGAAACAAGACCTTTGGCCCACTGTGTCCGCGCCGATCAGAATCTCCGTACACGAGCACTATCCTACACACTAGGGGAAATTTACAATCTTTACCAAAACCAATTAACCTACAAACCTGTACGTCTTTGGCGTGTGGGAGGAAACCAGAGAACTCGGAGAAAACCAGGGAGAAAGTTAAAACTCCTTACAGACAGCTTCTGCAGTGAGGATCGAACCTTGATCTCGGGCACAATCAGGTGGCAACTGTACGGCTGCGCCACCCCAGACATCCTGTGCCCCCCAGTATCATGGCAGAAAGAAAAGACAGTTTGTAATGAGGCACAAACACATGGAACCTGAAGGCTGAGGTATGTTGACCCATAGCAGGACATTATCTTGCCCAGCCAGGCGCTGCAGTGAGAATTGGGAATGGTTAAATGCTTTTAGTATAACTTAGCTTAGAGATGCAGCATGGAAGCATGTTCTTTGGCCCATCATGTCCATGCTGTCCACCCATCACCCATTCATATTTGATTTATGTTATCCTAATGTGTAGGGGGCAGCTGAGTGGGATAACATGGAACTAGTGTGAACAGGTGATCGATGGCCGATGTGGACTCAGTGGTCCGAAGGGCCCTTTTCCATGCTGCATGTCTAAACTGAACTAAATCAAGCTTTGGTAATAAAGCAACAAGCAAATTATTTCAAAAACACACAAACCAAAGGCACGATAAACACGAGGTGCCTTGCATATGAAAACATTTCATGCAACTAGCAGGACTATACTAGTATCATGAAGCTTCCTTCAATGATACTATACTAGTATCATTTCAGCACTTCAACTCCCCCTCCCATTCCACATCCGACCTCTCGGTCCTGGGCCTCCTCCACGGCCAGAGTGAGCAACACCGCAAGCTGGAGGAACAGCACCTCATATTCCGCTTGGGGAGTCTGCATCCTTTGGGCTTGAACATTGAATTTTCTCAATTCTGTTAACCCTTGCTGTCTCCTCCCCTTCCCACCTCTCCCTCAGCCCTCGGGCCCTGGCATTCCCTCTATCTCTATCTCCCTCCCCCACCCCAGTCGCACCAGCTTCTCATTTTCACACCACAAACAGCTTACAATGGCTTGTTCCCTTTTATCACCGATACTTTTTTGCATATCTTTCATTCATTGTTCCTTATCTCTCCACATCACCGTCTATATCTCTCGTTTCCCTGATCCCTGACCAGTCTGAAGAAGGGTCTCGACCCGAAACGTCGCCTATCTCCTTCGCTCCTTAGATGCGGCTGCACCCGCTGAGTTTCTCCAGCTTTTTGTGTACCCTCGATTCTCCAGCATCTGCAGTTCCTTCTTTAAGCTTCCTATAGCCGCCTGAAGATTTAGGTGTAAGCTTTATAAGTTCTTACTTTAGCCAGTCGTAGCATCGTTTCCCTCTCGTCCTCATCCTTCCGCTGCTTCTCCAGTTGATCCAACTGCTCAAAAAACCTCAGCTGTGACCGCGCGTCACTTGATAAGCTGTACTGGTCATCGCCCTGCGGGGTGGGAGGGAGAAAAGATCAAGTCACAAGCTGGAAAACACCCACCCACCTGTCTCTTGAATTGTAGGAGCACAATCAGGCCATTCGGCCCATCAAGTCTACTCCACCACTCAATTGTGGCTGGTCTAGCTTTCCCTCTCAACCCCATTCTCCTGCCCTCTCCACATAACCCAACACCCGTACTAATCAAGAACCTGTCAATCTCCATCTCTGAAATATCCATTGATTGGGCACCTTTTCAGCTTTAGCTCTGCTCCATCCATCTGCCCATCAACCCCTGACCCCCCTCCCCCCTTCATCTGTGCCCACCAGTCATTTGTGGCTGGCCCCGACTGGTTTTGGTCTTTTCACACCTCCAGCTCTTTGCTCTTCACCCTCCCCCTCTCCAACCTCTACTTTGTCTGAAGAAGAGTGCCTGATCCGAAACGTCACCCATCCTTTTTCTCCAGAGATGTGGCCCTGCCACGCTGAGTTACTCCAGCACTTTGTGTCTATCTTCGGTATAAACCAGCATCTGCAGTTCCTTTTTATTGCCTTTTTGCAATCAACCCTCCCCAACTGTATCCACCTCTCACTTGCCCAGGCTTTGTCCCACTCCAACCTTACCTGCAGCTTTCACCACCCTGCTACATCAACCCGAAATGTGTCCCGACCCGAAATGGTGTCTGTCCATCTCCCTCTGGAGATGCTGCCTGACCGGCTGAGTTACTCCAGCATTTTGTGTTTTGCTCAACTATGTGAATGGAAGTTTGTGAAAAAACATACGGCAACTGATTCCGAGATTTTGGAAAAGGGAGGCTATTTCTCCTTCGAGCCCAGTGAAGAGCTGGAGGCGAGAAAAGTGCTGCGCCAATCAGGCTTGGTCACAAATAACCTCAGGTAGGGCTTCGGGAAAGCAGCCAACATAATTATGGGTCATGTCCCAGTCATTCCTTCCTCCCCCTCTCCCATCAGCAGATGATGAGAAAGCTTGAAAGCGAGCACCACCAAACTCAGGAACAGCTTCTTCCCCTGTCATCAGGCTTCTGGATGGTCCTTCCGTAAGCTAGGGTACTGTCTGATTCACCTCCACCCCATTGTGGACATTGGACTTTGTCTCTGGAACTGATGCGCTACAATGCTGAGAACTACATTCTGCACTCGGTATCTTCCCCTTTGCTCTGCCTTTTGTACTTAAGTTTGACTGGATAGCATGCAAATGAAAACTTTTCACTGTACCTTTGCACATGTGACAATAACAGTAACGCAAAACTACCTCATTGCAGCCACTGCACTCTCTTTATCTGCACTCTCTCTGTTAACCGTGGCACTATATTCTGCACTCTGCTTCTTTTCTCGTTGCACTACCTGTTGTACTTGTGCATAGCTTAATTATACTTGTGTATGGCAATGCTTTGAAGATAGACAAAGCGCTGGAGTAACACAGCGGGTCAGTCAGCATCGCTGGAGTAAATGGATGGGTGCCACTTATATGGGCGGACTTCTGCGGAGGGTTTTCAAGTGTGGTCTCGTAATGTTGTTCAGATTAAAAGGAGGTGCCGGACCAGTTCCAGTTGCTGGAAAATCGATGGTGGACCTGTACCCGCCACTATAATAAACCGATACCAAGACCACAAAACAGAGTACATCGTTGCGGTAAACACATTCTGTCGCCGAGGGTACCTAGGGCCCTCCCCCCACAAGCCAACAGTCTGGCATCTCCTCCTTTCCATCCAATTAACCCTGAAGGATGACAGCTTCGCTCCGAGTCAGCACAGAAGCCACCACCATCTTCTCAACTAGTTTCTCCCCTGAGCTCAGAATCCTTCCGTTCCATTTCCACCCCGACCTTCATTACTGATGCTTCTCTCTCCACCACACTCCTTGCACTTAAGGCTGGCTGATGAAGTCCTCTTCCCCTCTCGCACTCAGCCCAAGTAACTTCACACTTAGCCAAAGGGACCTGTATGCGGAATGTTCATTGTGTCTCTCCAGGAAATCTACACAGTGCTCAGCGAGGGCTTGGGGTTAGACAGCAGCCTTTCCAATCACAAAGGATGTATGGCCACAGTATAAGTGTTCAGACACCACTGCAGTAATATTCACCATATTCATGTTTATCTTCTCTTCTGCGTTACCTGATGCACTGGATAATACCCGACAGTAGCTAATATTAAGATGTACACGTTTGTAGGTTAGCTGGCTTCTGTAAATTGTCCCAAATGTGAAGGATAGTGCTAGTGTACGGAGTGACTGCCGGTCGGCGCAGACTGGGTGCGCCAAAGGGCTGTTTTCACTCTGTACATTTAAAGTCTAAATGAGGTTGACTCTGATTGCCACCTAATGTACTGGATTTGGGTGGATAGGATGCAGCTTGAAGCTTTTTCATTGCATCTCAGTGCACGTGACAATAATAAACCAATACCCCTTGATTAAAAGCATGCCTGATGAATTCCACAGCCCAAAACCAGCTTTCCCCTCACCCCATTTTTTTTAATCTCCTGCTGGTGACAGATCTTTCCTCTTCATTCCCGTGTATTTATGCAGCCTCTCCTCAAAATGCAACCCCGTGGGAACGGGTTGCCTGTTCTCCCCTGCTGAAGCTCCTCCTGAACTCCCAGCAGAGTTAATTAGCGAGCGTCCTGTACAATATGGCCTAAAGTGCTGCTCTTTCGCGCAAAATGGATACACCGCCATCCTGTGTACCCTACTGAACCTTACAATTATTTCGACAAATTAGTGACACTGTATTATAAACAAGAGCTCATATTTATTTATTCTTTTCCTGGCAAGGTCAGTGTGCACCGGAGACAAACAAACACAAGACCAGCCCTGGCCACATGGGGCAGAATGCATGACCCCATTAAAGGCACTTAAACAGCCCCCTTCTGAAGTTACTTAAACTTTAGACTTTACTTTAGAGATTGGGAGCAATGGGGTAGTTTGGCAGCAGGTAAAGTACCAAATTCATGGTTTGGTATTTTACATTCTAAAATATTTAAAGACCATCAAAAATTACTATAAGATTTAAAAAAAAAGAAATAAAAATATTTACAATTTTAAAAAATGCATTCATTTAAATTAGTTTAATCGAATCAAAATCAGAATACTTTGGACCACTCTTTGCAGTAGGTTTATATTAACTAGTGGACTACACTTTAGAGATGCAGTGCAGAAACAGGCCCTTTGATCCACCACATCCATGCCAACCAGCCTTCAACACCAGCACTATCCTACTCACTAGGGATAAATTGCAATGTTTACAGTAGATAATCAACCTACAAACCTGTATGTCTTTGGAATGTGGGAGGAAACCGGAGCATCCGGAGAAAACCCCATGTGGTCACGGGGAGAACGTACAAACTCCATACAGACAGCACCCATAGTCAGGATTGAACCCGGGTCACAAGCAGGAACTCTACCACTGTGCTGCCCTAAGCGTTACAAATTATTTCAGCCTGATGTTAGAGTCATTTAAACTTAAAAACAAATTACTCCTCATTTGGAATATTGTGTTCCGTTTTGGTCACCCTGTTACCTCATTTGGAATCTTACGTTCAGTTTTGGTTTACCTTGCTATAGAAAAGAGAATGAACAAGGAGATTACAGAGTGGTGGACCTTACAGCCAAGCAGTATGAACATTGAATTCTCTAATTTTAAGTAATTTAGCTACAAATACCCCCCCTTTTTTTATTATGTAGTCATTTTGTGCAGGAAGGCTTGTAGTTCATTATTTTACTTATCCTCCTCCCCACCTGAATTCACTACTCTCGCATACATTACTCTCCTTCATCCTATATCCCTTCCTCCGGCATCACAATTCACACTCCTAAGCTTATCTCGCACTTATTGCCTTTTGATCTCTGAGCTTTGCCCAGCCATTCGCCTTTCAACAAACACCTATCACTCACCGAGCGCTGTCCTGCCACCCCTCTCTTCCAGCTTTCTCCCACCTCCACAACCAGTCTGAAGAAGTCAGAGTCATACAGAGTGGAGAAATGCCCTTCGGCCGAACTTGCCTACGCCGACCAAGTGCACTGGTCCCACTTGCCTGTGTTTGGCCCATATCATTCTAAACCTACCCTATCCATGTACCTGTCCAAATGTTTCTTAAACGTTACGATTGTGGCCTGAACTGCCTCCTCTGGCAGCTCTTTCCATATATCCACCACCCTTTGCATATAAAAGTCACTCCTCATGTTCCAATTCAATCCATTCCCCTTATCTTCCAATTAAATCTCCCCCCCCCCCCACCTTAAAACCATGTCCTCTGGTTCTCGATTCCCCTACTCTGGGCAAAAGACTGTATTTACCCAATCCATCCCATTCATGATTCGATACACTGTATTAACGTAGAGCATTAAATGATCGGAATGGATGGCATGCATGACCCTCATTTTACTGTTGCTCGGTACACGTGACAATAACAAACCAAAATCTAATTTGTCTTCAAATGATTAAACTTTAAATAGCGTGACAAACCTTGTACATCATCATACGGTGCTGTGCAATCACAGTGATCTTTTCCACGAGTTCTCGCAAGTGCTCTTGCGTTGCATGAGATATGGTGCTCAACACTTCAGAGTCCACCTCCGTCACACCATGTTTCTTACCTGCGGAAAACAAGCAATGACTCATTTATCACCGGCCCTGCACAACTCAAAACATCTTCATTCCTTCCCAGAGTTCAGAAGCCACGCATACACGCGCACACACACCGAGTCCCGACCCAAATTGTTCCTTATCCCTGGCCATAGGTTCTAAGAGCAGAATTAGGCCATTCAGCCCATCAAATCCACTCTGTTATTCAATCATGGCTGATCTATCTTTCCCTCTCAACCCCATTCTCCTGCCTTCTCCCCATAACCCCGGCCGCCTTTACTAATCAAGAACCTGTCAATCTCCACCTTAAAAATACCCAATGACGGCCTCCGGAGCCATCTGTAGCAATGAATTCCAGATTCATCACCCTCTGACTAAAGAAAATCATCTATTTTCTAAAGGTACGTTTTATAGGTACTCTCCCACTAGTGGTCACCCTGCTATAGTAAGGATGTCATTAAGGTGGAAAGAGAGCAGAGAATATTCATGAGGACGTTGCCAGGACTCGGGGCTCTCAGCTACAGGTTGGGCAGGCTAGGACTTTATTACTTGGAGCGCAAGAGGCAGAGGGGTGATCTTATAGAGGTGTATGAAACCATGAGGGGAACCGATAGGGTGAACATGAAGTTTTTTTACCCAGAGTAGGGGAAACCCGGAACCAGAGATTTAGGATGAAAGGTGTAAGATTTAATAGGAACCCGAGAGGCAACCTTTTCACGTAGTGTGGTGGGTATATGGAACAAGCTGCCAGAGGAGGCAGGTACAAAACAAACATGTAAGATACTTAGGCAGATACATGTATAGGATTTGGGCCAAATGCAGGAAAATGGTCAGTCTGAAGAAGCGGCTTGTCCCGAAATGTCACCTATTCCATTTCTACAGAGGTGCTGCCTGACGCGCTGAGTTACTCCAGCATATTGTGTCTATCTCGCAGGGAAAATGAATGTAGGCTTGATGGGGCATGTTGTGAGGTAAATGAAACTTTCACTACTTGTAATTTACTTAACTTTATTTAAGATTTAAGCAACTTATTTCTTTAATACATTACTCAGAAACGTCTGGCAAACATGGCTGATTCCGCAGGCCTTTCCCGCCCAAAATACTTTGCACATGCGCACACTCCGGGAATGTCCTGTGCATGCGCACACTCTAGAAGAGCCCCACACATGCGCCCACTTCATCCTCCCCTCCTATTTATGTTGAGACGGTCAGGAGGTTTAATACATCTTGATGACCGTCGCAGAACTGGAGCTTCAGGAGGTAATGGCGTTTCAATAGCTGGTGGTAGATATATTGCTTGGTCATCAACTTCACTCATATTGTTATTTAGATTTACAATTTTAGAATTTCTTATAGAAGTTTCCATAGAGGATGCTGGAAGTGTTGGAGGAAGTTCTCGATTAGTGTTATCAAGAAGTGACGGAGCTGATGGAGAAGACGGACATGGTGCAAGGTCACGAAGTGAGACAGTTGACTGGCATCCATCCGGATACTTGGATGGGTTGACATCAGTCAGTTCAACTTCATCCTCCTTGATTTAATGTTGCTGCTACTGCTAAATCAGAGGCATCACATTCAACAACAAAGGGGAGATCCTCGTCGATGGCATGTAATGTCGCAGATTCCAATTGTTTCTTTAAAGAAGTAAAAGCACCAATTGCTGTAGAGTCAAGGGGGAAAGATTTTGCTCTAATCAAAGGCTGAATTTTGTCAGAAAAATTTGGTATCCATTTTGCATAATATGCAAACATCCCAAGGACCCTTCGTAGAGAGTTTAATGTAACTGGAACAGGTATCTCTTGGAGTGGGCGGAGTCTTTCTGGATCAGGCTTGATTATATCATTTCCAACTCAATAACCAAGAATATTAATTGATGACACTGATGTTATTGACTTAACCTCATTTAATGTTAGATTTTTAGAATGTACAACATCTAAAAACCGTGGTACATTTTCATCATGTTCAGCTTGGTCTTTTCCTGCAACAGTTATATTATCAAGAGAAGGGAAAGTATCTTTAAGGTTTTCCTGTTCAACAAGTTTGTCCATCTCTCTCTGAAAAACAGCCACTTTGTCTCTTCCCTTCTTCCTCTTCCTCTGCGCTGAGGCGACCCGGGCCTCCAATGTTGCGACCGCACCGGATGATGTAAGTAAGTCCCGCGGGTGAACCGCGCTCCGCGAGCGGGCCGGTTCAACTCCGCGGCCCGGGGCGGTCGAAGCTGCCGAAGATTTGAAGTGATCTGTACAGTTTCTGGAAATCCCGACCTAGAATTATATCGCTACACACATTTTTCAAAATTCCTGGACATACAGATTTATAGCTAGTTTTGTTCAGAATAAAGTCTACAATACAAGATCCTATAATTTGAGTGTTGAGAGTTGTCAGAGCCATTGAGATTTCCTTATTTGAAGGAATTATGATTAGATTTAGTCGAGACACAACTTGTTCACTTATAAAACTTTCTGAACTGCCAGAATCAAGTAATACATTAAGTGTATGGCCATTGATGGATACCATTGTAGCTGCATGAGACAAGCTCTGAGGAAATGCAGCTGTAATTGCACATAAAGAAGGCATATACATGTTAGCAGTCACAATTTTAGTAGTTGCTTTGGACTTGCATACTCTAGAATAATGTCCCTTCTTGCCACAACTATTACAAGTTGCCTCTCGAGCAGGGCATATCTCTCTCTTATGAATATTACCCCTGCAAAAGTAACAGTTCCTTTTTGAATAGTTATATGCAGCAGCAAGGGCACCTTTATCAGTAGAAATTGTTTGTTTTCTCCATATTTGTACTTGGATGAAATTCGTTTGTAGTAGTTGCAGCAGAATACACATTAGATGAGCCATAAGCATCTGAATTTTTCTGAGCCAAATCCAAAGAGTAAGCTTGATTGTAAGCTGACTGTAAATCCAAGGTTTTGTGTTCTAATAGTCTCTGTCGTATTAAAGGCGATGCCAAGCCATTGATAAAAGAGTCTCGAATAACTTCCTGTCGATATTGATCAGCTGTAACTGCTTTGAAGGCACAGTCTTTACTAAGTCTTTGAAGTTCTTGTAAAAATTCATCGTGACTCACCAGGTTTTTGTTTCCGAGTAGCAAGGAGGTGTCGAGCGAATATCACGTTGGGTGTCTTAACGAAGAGTCTGCTTAGTACATCAATAGCAGAATCACAAGTTGTACATTCCTCTATGTACTTGTATACATCAGAAGAAAAAAAGCTTATTAATATCTTAAGCCTGTCTGGTGCATCGTTGCCACACTCCTCAAAGAAGTTATTTAGTATACGAAGCCAGTGCTTCCAATTCTTTGCAGCAGCAGGTGAGTTGGGATCCAGATCCAAGCGTTGGGGTTTCAATAGTTTCTCCATCCCAAGTCGGACTGTTTGACTTGTGAAATAAATTGCTTAAATTGTTGTGAGGTAAATGAAACTTTCACTACTTGTAATTTACTTAACTTTATTTAAGCTTTAAGCAACTTATTTCTTTAATACATTACTCAGAAACGTCTGGCAAACATGGCTGATTCCGCAGACCTTTCCCGCCCGAAATACTTTGCACATGCGCACACTCTGGGAATGTCCTGCGCATGCGCACACTCTAGAAGAGCCCCGCACATGCGCCCACTTCAGGGCATTTTGGCAACATGGATGAGTTGTTTCCGCGCTGTAGGCTGCTGTGACTATTCGTGTTCCTCCAACGTTTTGGTGTTTTATTGCAGTTCCTCGTGCCTCCTTCATCTTATTGTGGTGCACACTGCGCCTCAATCACTTTGGGTGAATTGTTTGCACTTCTGCCATAATTATGAAATTCGATTAAGCAGCATTTGCTTCAGGAGAAGCCAAGAACCAAAGAACATAGGTTTAGGGTGAGGAGGGGAAAGATTTTCGGAACCGGAGGGGTAACTTTTTCCACACAAAGCGTGGTGGGTGTACTGAACAAGCTGCCGGAGGAGGTAGTTGAGGGAGGAAAGAGCGTTCACGTCAAGGCCAGAATTTAGTGCAAAATAAAGTCCAGTAAAGTCTGATTAAAGATAGTCCAAGGGTCTGCAATGAGGTAGGTGGTAGGTCAAGACCGCACTCTTATTGGAGATAGGATGGTTCAGTTCCCTGATAACAGCTGGGAAGAAATTGTGTCTGAATCTGGTGGTGTGCGTTTTCAAATTTCTGTACCTCTTGCCTGATGGGGTGAGGGAAGCAGAGGGAGTGCGAGACTGGTCCTTGATTATGCTGGTGGCCTTGCCGAGGCAGTATGAAGACATTGGCGCGGTGTTTAAAATGGTGCAAAACTTTTGCAGTGAAGATGGGCAAGGCGAAGAGGTTTACCAGGATGAGACCAGAACTGAGGAGATTATGCTCACACGCTTGTCCGGGAGTGATTTTAGTCAGTACCGATCTCCGGAGAGTACTTGTTCACGCAGTGTATAAAGTGCAGCACACTGCAATCTATCTCAAACCGCAACATAACATTGACGAGAAGTTTATACAGTTTTGACTGCAGGAGGGTAACTATCAGCCAAGATCCATAGAATTCCCTCCAAAAAAAGACAAAGTGGTCTGAAGAAGCATCCTGAACCAAACATCGCCTGTCCATGTTCTCCAAAGATAGACACTAAATGCTGGAGTAACTCGGGTGAGACAGCATCGCTGGAGAAAAATGGGTGACGTTTTGAGTCGAGACCCATATTCAGACTTCTCCAGAGATGTTGCCTGACCTGCTGAATTACTCCAGCAATATTGGGGTAAAGGAAAGAGCATTCACGACGCGGCCCTGTTTCCACCACCACACACAAGAAGTGCAAGACAGACACCATTGTATGCAGATGCCGAGAAAAGTGTTCATCTCTGGCTGAACAACATTAATAATCCATTGTCTGTTATTTGCACTTCATCAGTTTATTTATTCATGTGTGTATTTACGTATATAATGGTAAATGGACACACTGATCTGTCTTGTAGTCAATGCCTACTATGTTCTGTGTGCTGAAGCAAAGCAAGAATGTCATTGTCCTATCAGGGACACACGACAATAAACTCACTTGAACTTGAACTGTGTGTGGACTTGATAAGAAGATCGCAATGTTTAAGAGGCATTTAGATAGGTACATAGACAGGACAGGTTTAGAGGGAAATGGACCAAATGTAAGCAGGTGGGACTAGTGCAGATGGGACATGTTGGCTGGCGTGGGCAAGTTGGGCCGAAGGGCCCGTTTCCACACCGCACCACTATGACAATGTTCCAATACTCAAGAGTTATGACAAAGGTTGGTGGGTGATTAAAAAAAGTTAAAACCCAAGGACATTAGATACAAAATTCCATCTGTAGTCTACTAATATATGCCACAACTCATCGCTAAAACTGAGATGATAAATTGTCCAAACTTCAAACTAGTAGCAATGTTTGGATAGACAGAGAGAGGATGGGGATTTTCTATGATACAACTTCAAATAGACATAGCTGTCAAAGCCAAAGAGCTGGCCACAAGCTCTGGGAGATGAACACATATTTTGCTGTAAAAAGCTCTCACTATTGAGATGACAGAAACACAAGTACGAGATCACAAAAAAACAAAATACTGATTGGCGCCAAAGGATGGACAGCAAATAGAAATGGTATTTACAACAGTTACACTGAACACTTATCTTGCTACTTGGAGCAATGAAATGAAAGATACATTTTTAAAACAGAATAGATTGATCGAAAGATACAATATGAACAACAGGCCCTTCGACCCACTGAATACTGATCATCTGTTCACCCCAATTCTATGTTATCAAACTTTCCCATCCACTCGCTACAGAGTCACAGAATCATACAGCATGGAAACAGTCTCAATTTCAGCCCAACTTGCCCACGCCACCCCTCTACGTGTTCTACCTGCCTGCGTTTGGCCCATACCCCTCTAATCCTTTCCTGTCCATGTATCTGTCCAAATGTCTTTTAAATGTGGTTACAGTACCTGCTTCAACTGCCTCCTCTGGCAGCTTGGTCCAGACACCCACCACCCTCAGTGTTGAAAATAGTTGTCCCTCGGGTTTGTATTAAATCTGGAGACTCAATAGGGGCAATTTACATAGAGCAATTACCCTACAAACCCGCACATCTTTGGGATGTTTCCAGAGGAAACCCACATGGTGACATGGAAAACGTGCAAACTCTCTGGTGCTGAGGCAGCCGCACTACCAGCTGCGCCACTGTGCTAAAAAGTAGGATATTTATATAATCAAGTTATTTTTCAAGTAACAATAAATTTATTTACAAGTTACAAGTATGCATTTCAATGCCATAAAGGATTAAATTAATTTACGATTGTCAAAGCTGATGCATTACTTTTACTGTCTTTAGTTTAGAGATACACCATGGAAACAGGCCCTTTAGCCCACGCCAACCATCGATCACACTAGTTCTATATAATTCCACTTTCCTCAACCACTTCCTACACACTAGAGGCAATTTACAGGGGCCAATTAACCTTCAAGCCCATATGTCTTTGAGATGTGGAAGGGACTTGGAGGGTTTGTGGTAATTCAAGGAAATACTGAAATGATGGGAAGTAAAAGAGCAAAACAACAGACAAAATGCCAGAAATCTGTATCGCTTTCTTTTGCTTTAGTTTATTGTTACATGTAGAGGTACAGTGAAAAGCTTTTTGTTGCGTGCTATCCAGTTAGCAGGAAGACTATACACGATTACAATTGAGCAGTTAACAGTGTATAGATACAAGATATAGGAAATAACGTTTAGTGCAAGATAAATTCCAGTAAAGTCTAATTAAAGATAGTCTGAGGGTCTCCAATGATGTAGATGGTAGCTCACGACCACATTGCAGGTGGCGATTGGATGGTTCAGTTGCCTGATACCAGCTGGGAAGAAACTGACCCTGAATTTGGAGGTGAATGTTTTCACACATCTGTACCTCGCCTGATGGGAGAGGGAAGGAGGGAGTGACTGGGGCGAGACTCTTCCTTGAATTTGCTGGTGGCCTTGCAGAGGCAGCATGAAGTGTACATGGAGTCAATGGAAAGGAGGGAGGTTGAATTTGTGCCATGGTCTGGGCTGAGTCCAAAATTCTCTGCAATTTTTGGCAATCTTGGACGGGGCCGATAGAAGCTAAATCCATAAAGAACCCTCTGGAGATGCTCAGAAATCATCCCAAACCAAAACAGTTTGGACTTGGAGGGTTTGTGGTAACTTATTGAAAGACTGCAACAAGATACGTTTTCTATGTTTCTATTAAGATGGGAAGAAATGCAACCAACCACATACCAAATGTCAGAAATCTGCATCACTTCAGTATGGAAACATGCAAGTCAAGTTTCAAGGAATACTAAACACTGATGGATACGAATTTTAAAAAAAAGTGACTTGTTCTTCCTTTCCAGACCAGTTGCACAGTTTAGCAATTACAAGAGAAATGGTGCGAAAATGAGAACAGTAGACAGAAGGGAGTCATGGAGAGGGAAAAAAAATGCAACTCATTAATCCAGTACCTCAGGCACTTTGCTGTTTTTCCAGTCTCCAGAAACTTGCTCAGGGGAGAAAAAAAGATCAAGCTACAGTCATATAAAAAAAAAGCCACTGAATCCACCAGAAGGAATTAGACCTCTATTATGTTACCTTCTTTGGCAAATCCAACTATCAAAGTTAAAAACTTGGTGCATTTAATGACCTTCCAAGCCTGACAAGAAAGGAATCACATTTGGCCAAATTAACTTTTTTTGACGAGAACTATCCTTTGAAATGACCCGGTTTTTATTTGGTAATTTGGAAACGACAGGAGGCAATTGATGGCAGCAACTCAAACTGAACCATTGATGGGGGGGGGGGGGGGGGGGAAGGCAGCTGTGACCAACATAGATTTAAAACTAAGCTTAAAATAATGGAAATATACAATCAAAACTATCGTGTGGAAAAAAAAATTGCTGGGTTTAATAACAAATTACCAGAGAATTCAGCTGGAATTAAATTAGCTTCAGTAACAGGAGCCATTGTGCACATACAAACTCGAAGCTTGGTAGGACAGCTAAGAGATGTTGCAGTCGCACCCACAGGCTTCAAGGAATACTGTGTTACAATACAGTAACTCACTATGAATTATCAACAACCTGTACACTATAGACTGAAAGCCTTGCGCTTGCACGTTAGATGTACAAGCTCAATTTGCAAAGATAAATCTCCACTTTAACTACTCCAACTTCTTGGAAGTTAGTTTAGTTTATTGTCACACGTTCCAAGGTACAGTGAAAAGCTCTTTTGTTGCGTGCTAACCAGTCAGTGCTAAGATTAAATACGATTATAATCGAGCCGTCCACAGTGCTCATAAAGGGAGTAACATTTAGTGCAAAATAAAGTCCAGTAAAGTCCAATTAAAGAAAGTCCAAGGGTCTGCAAAGAGGTAGGATGTAAGTCATGACCGCACTCTTATTGGTGATAGGATGGTTCAGTCCCCGATAACAGCTGGGAAGAAACTGTCCCTGAATCTGGTGGTGTGTGTTTTCACACTTCTGTACCTCCTGCCTGATGGGGTAAGGGAAGAAGAGGGAGTGACCGAGGTGAGACTGGTCCTTGATTATGCTGGTGGCCTTGCCGCGGCAGTATGAAGACATTGGCGCGGTGTTTAAAATGGTGCAAAACCTTTGCAGAGAAGATGGGCAAGGTGAAGAGGTTTACCAGGATGAGACCAGAACTGAGGAGATTATGCTCACACGCTTGTCCGGGAGTGATTTTAGTCAGTACCGATCTCCGGAGAGTACTTGTTCACGCAGTGTATAAAGTGCAGCACACTGCAATCTAACTCAAACCGCAAGACAACATTGACGAGAAGTTTATACAGTTTTGACTGCAGGAGATTAACTATCAGCCAAGATCCATAGAATTCCCTAAAAAAAACGACAAAGTGGTCTGAAGAAGCATCCTGAACCAAACATCGCCTGTCCATGTTCTCCAAAGATAGACACTAAATGCTAGAGTAACTCCAGTGAGACAGCATCGCTGGAGAAAAAGAATGAGTGACGTTTTGAGTCAAGACCCATCGTCAGACTTCTCCAGAGATGTTGCCTGACCTGCTAAATTACTCCAGCACTTTGTGTCTGTTTTTTCAGTAAAACAGCATCTGCAGTTAGTTGTTTATCCAGAGAAGCCCCAACCTATTTAACCGTGTCTCTTTGTCCCCCTTTTACATAGGGTGGAAAATTAAGTTTACTCCAGACCGGGCAAGTGAAATCGTTGGTCCCCATCTCCTCTCCGCTGAAAGTGGTCACTTACAAAGACATTCAAGCTGCAAATGTTCACACTTCTGTAACCTCCACCAAACTTTATTAACTTTTTTTTTAATTAAACTGTGCACACTGGGACTTGACACCTACCTATTTCTAAAGTTTTTGTCTGTAGGGGCACAGAGGACAGGAATGTTTCTTCTTTACATGATCGGATTACAGCACCCGCCAACTTCGAATTTGTTGCAAGGATGCGTGCATTCTCTTCACTGATGTTGACACCAGCCATTGAGGTTACATCATTGATGTCGTCCTCATCCCTGAAGAATTAGAATAACCATTTAGTTGTGTAGTTGGAACACCAATTATTCACTATGCACGCAGAAACAAGCAGAACAAATTTTGAATTCAGCCGTGAATAAAGAATTACATAGATTTAAAATAATGAGACAGGCCTTTTAGACCATGTAGTCTGGGCTAAGGTTTATACAGTTAGGTTCCCCCCCCGCTACTACTTCTTTCTGTCCTTCGCTGAGGGCCCTGCAGGACGCCAACGGTTAAGTTAATGGGCAGGAAATCGAGGCGGCACAGTGGCGCAGCGGGTAAAGCTGCTGCCTCACGGCACCAGAGACACGAGTTCGATCCTGACCTCGGGTGCCTGTCTGTGCGTGTGGAGTTTCCACATTCTCCATGACCACATGGGTTTTCTCCGGGTCCTCCGTTTTCCTCCGCGTCCCAAAGATAACGCATGTTTGTAGGTTAATTCCCCCTGATGCTTTGGGAGTGGATGAGAAAGTGGGATAACAGAACTAACTAGTGCGTACGGGTGATTGATGGTCAGTAGGGAGTCGGTGGGCCGAAGGTCCTGTTTCGGCCCTGGAGTGTGGGAGGAAACCCACAGCCACGGGTAGAACGTACAAACATTGTACAGACAGCATCCAAGGCCGGGATCGAACCTGGGTCTCTGGCACCATGAGGCAGCAATTCTACCGCTGCGCCACCAAGCTGCCCCGGTGTCAATTAAAATCGTGTTTCCTGATTAAAACCTGGACATTTACATCAACCTCAGACGTAGCATGTCCCTCACCAAATTAAGACCATTCTCATTACTTCTCTATTCAACAGTTCATGTTCATAAAGATGCACGAGCAGAATTAGGTCATTTGGTCCATCGAGTCTGCTCCTCCATTTCAACTCTCTCAACTCCATTATTCTGCCTTTTCCTTGTAACCTTTGACGCCTTTGCTAATCATTAACTTATCACTTTACGCTTTTAAACTATCCAATGAATTCCACAGATTCACAACCCTTTGACTCGACAAATTCCTCCTCATCTCCTTTTGAAAAGTACGTCCTTTTATTCTGAGGCTGTGCCCTCTGGTCCTAGACTCTCCCACTATGTGAAAGAGCCTCTCCACATCTCGGCATAATAAATCAAGAACAATCATGCACTTGCACAGCTATAAATTTAAATGCAGCTGCACAGGAAGGACACGGGTGAGATGGTACCCAGAATATCTTGTGCAGCTCTGGTCGCCATAATATAGGAAGGATGTGATTGACCTAGAGGAGATCGTGACAGGATCAATAAGGACATTGCAAGGACTGGAAGGCTGGAGTTACAAGGAGCAATTGGATAGATTGGGACTCTTCTCCGTGGAGCAAAGACGGCTGAGGGATGACGCTAGGGAAATAAAATCTTGAGGGGTGTAGTTAAAGAGGTTGGTCAGCCTTTTTCCCCACACGGTAGGGTCATCTAAGAAAACCCTTTTCCTGGTGTAACTCAGCGGGTCATGCAGTCTCTCTGGAGGATGTAACATTTTGGGTTGGGACCCTTCTTCATCCGTGTTCTCCAGAGATGCTGCCTGACCTGCATAGTTACCCCTCCCCTTTGTGTCTTATTTTGTAAAGCAGCATCTGCAGTTCCCCGTTTCTGCAGGGTAATCTAAACTGGAGGGGAGAGACAGCAGATAAGAAGGGGAAAGATTTAAAGGGAATCCGAGAGACAGGTGCTTTCTTACTGAGGGTGGTGGGGATATGGCACAAACTGCCAGAGGAAGTAGCTGAGACAGGTACAGTAGCATTTAATCAACACCTCGACAGCTACAGGGGTAGAAAAGATCTAGTGGGATATGGGCAAAATGCAGATGTCTTGGATTAACTTAGATACATGCCTGAGCAGGCATGGATGAAGTGGGTCAAAGGGCCCATTTCCGTGCTGCATGACTCCATAGTGACTTATTGGCTATACCCCCAGCTTCTTTACTCGAGGGGTCGCCATAACAGGCACAGTCTCAAAAACGCAGCCAACATCATCGAGGACCCACACCACCCTTAGAACACCCTTAGCATCAGGAAATTGGTATAGGAGCCTGAAAACTGTGATGTCCAAGTTCCAGAATAGCTTCTTCCCAACAACCATCAGGCCATTGAACACTAAGAAACTCCATCTAAACTCGAACTACAAACTGCCTGAGTTGCACTGGGGACCTTGAGCATGGTTTTGTTTTTGCACTATATTAGGTTTTATATATATATATATTTTTTGGTTTGTTTGCTGTATTATCTATTGAGTACTGAGTTTACAAGCCTCTGGTGCTGTTGCTGCAAGTAATATCTTTGCTGTTCCGTTTTGGGACATATGACGAGGGAGACCCAACGGGCCCGTGCGTCGTCTAGTGTGATAATAAAACAGTCTCGACTCTCTTGCCTGTTCCCACAATATAATAGTATAAAACAGCCAGTCTCCATTGACTGCTGAACCATGACATCCCAAAATGCTTTAAGTACGACTTGAGTCTCGTTACTGGAACCAATTTGCACATTCCAAGTTCCCACAAACAGACATAGGATAATTATAGATCCCCAAGTAATGCAGGTTAAATGCTACATTTAGATCATCAAATCTAGTCCACACAATGGACCTCTGTTCAATATTTAAGAACATGCAGGGCGCAGCTAGAGGACCTGCTGTCTCACAACGCCAGTGACGCAGGTTCGAACATGTTTGCATGTTCTCCCTGTGACTGTGTGGGTTTTCCCCGGGTGTTCCAGTTTCCTCCAACATCTCAAAGACGTGCGGGTTTGTAGGTTAATTGGGAGGATCGATCCCTAGTCTCTTGCGCTGTAAGGCAGCAACTCTACTGCTGCACCACTTTGCAGTGTCAATTAAAATCTTGTTTCCTTATTAATACCTGGATATTTACATCAACCAGTGCGGCAGCACTTCCCACATAGAGTAAAAACAGTTCTCATTACTTGTCTATTCAACAGTTTATGTTCATAAAGACATGACAGAATTAGGTAATTCAGCCCATCGAGTATAGACAGAACCTGTAGTGAGGTTCGAACATGGGTCCCCGGTGCTATAAGGCAACAGCTCAACCGATGAGCAGCCTTTACTCCAGCACCGTGTCTCTCCTCAATTATAGTGTGACACTAGCTCTCACTTCTACGTGGCTTAGGAAACAATTGTCTTTCACTATCTTTTGAACATTGTTATGTTCTTATATTTTGCATGACAAACCGTGGCTCTGAAAGTTTAAAGAACCTGCTTTCCCTGTGGCAAGTCCTTGAATCACTGCTACAACGATGAACAAAGTAATTGCTCGCCTGGCCCTGCATACTGTGGCACCACTTACTGGATTGTTATGGTAAAGCATTACTGATCAGCAGCACATACTTTTATTTTCCTTCATAGAAAGTTAAAATAAAAGTGAATGGGCTGGATAGGGTGATGCGGAAAGGAAGTTTTCATTTCCCCTTTTTATTCTGAGGCTATGGCTTTTGGTCCTAGGAAGATTCTAGGACCAAAGGCCACAGCCTCAGAATAAAAGGATGTACCTTTAGAAAGGAGATGAAGAGGAATTTCTCGGAATTCATTGCCACAGACGGAGGCCAAGTCAATGGTTATGTTTAAGACGGAGTTGACAGATTCTTGATTAGTACGGTGTTAGGGGTTATGGGGGAAGAGGCAGGAGAATGGGGTTGAGAGGGAATGATAGATCAGCCATGATTGAATGGCAGAGTTGGCATGATGGGCCAAGTGGCCTCATACTACCAGAACTTATGAACTATGCTTTTGGAGGAAAAGGGGAGAGTATACAATTACTCCATTTAACACCATTGCCATCGGGAAGAAGGTACAGGAGCCTGAAAACGGTAACATCCAGGTTCAGGAACAGCTTTTCCCCTACAGCCATCAGGCTATTAAACACGGCAACAAATAAGCTCTGAACTGAAACAGACCATCATTATTATTGCACTCTATCTGTTATTTATTGAGATTGAGTATGTGTGCATGTGTATACGCACATTGGGCGTTTTCTTTCTCCCGTTATGTACTATGTTTCCATATTCTGTTGTGCTACAGCAAGCAAGAATTTCATTGTCCTATCTGGGACACATGACAATAAAACACTCTTGCCTCTTTCTTGACTCCATTCTGGTGAATTTCTTCTGTGACTTTAAGAAAACAAAGCCAACTCTCTGAAAAGGATGACAATCAAAAGACAGGCAATCGTAGATTTAGTCATATTTTGCATGGTCTTTGCCTTTTTATTTTGAGCTTGGTGCGTGAGCCACTATGCTTTTCTATAATGCTTTTTAAAAAGTCAGCATAGTACAGCACAGGATTTTCAGTCCATAATATGGTCAGTCTAAAAAAGGGTCTTGACCCAAAACATCACCCATTCCACCTCTCCAGAGATACTGCCTGACCCGCTGAGTTACTCCAGCATTCTGTTTCTATCTTCGTTATAATGCTGTTAAACTAATCTTCCCTGCCTGCATGTGCAGCCAAATACCCAAATTTAGTCAAATATAGAAAGTATTCCGCACACCTGCATTTTAGTTCACAATATTAATAAGACATGGGTGCAGAATTAGGCCATTCAGCCCATCAGGTCTATTCTGGCATTCAATCATGGGCAATCTATCTTTTCTCAACTCCTTTCTCCTGCCTCCTCTCTGTAACTTGGGCACCCTTACAAATCAGCCTTGAAAATACCCAATGACTTGGCCTCCACTGCCATTTGTGGCAAAGAATTCTACAGATTCACCACTCTCTGGCTAAATAAATTCCTCCCCATCTCCTGTCTAAAGTTATGTTTTTTGATGAGTTGTGTTTAATTATGACTTCTGGGTACATGCCAACCACCTACACCACGCCTACATTGATCACACTTTATACTCCCCAACATTCTCATCAGCTCCCCTGTCCCAGACCCTCTACTCGCCTGCACAGGGGCTAGTTCACCTACCAACCAGCATTATCTTTGGGTGTTGGAGGAAACTGGGGCACCAAAAGAGAGAATGTGCAAACTCCACGCAGACACGCCCAAGGTCTTTTGCACCGAGGCAGTAGCTCATACAAGCGACACCTCCACCACCCAAAGAATAGTCCATTGACACACACCAATGGCAATCACTCATGACTGATATGGGGAAAAACTCAAATCTAACCACAAACCTTCCAAAATAACTGTGACCCAATTAATTCTATTTATATGATGTTAAACACCCAATTTGTGCTCAATTCTCAGTAACCTACTGGCACAAAAGGTATAGTGATTGCTGGGCAGTACAGACTCAGTGAGCCAAAGGGCCTGTTTCCACACTGAAAATCTAAAGTCCACACCCACAACCCCAAAGCTAAATAGAATTACTCCTGCACTTCAAGTGTTTCCACAAACGTAATGCAAAGTTTTCAATAAGTTACAGCCATCATTTAGTAATACGGAAACAGACCCTTTGCCCAACTCGTCCATGAAGGCCCATTTTGGTCCATCCCTCAAAATCTTTCCTACCCATGTACCTGTCCTAGTGTCTTTTAAATGCTGTTCTTGTACCTGCCTCAACTACCTCCTCTGCCCGCTCATTCCATAAACCCGTCCCCCCTCTGTGTGAAAATGTTGCACCTCAGGTTCGTATTAAAGGGCCTGTCCCACTTGCCGTTTTTTTCGGAGACTGCCGAGTCGGCAAAAGATTTTGAACATTTCAAAATCCAGCGGCAATAGAAAAAATGTTGCGACACTTGAAAAAACACCTCGCATCATACGTCATCACACCACGTCACCGGCGCATCACACCGCAAATTTTTCGGTGACCTGATACGTCAGTCAATGATGCTGACAGTCGCCGAAAAAAATCGCCCAGTGGGACAGGCCCTTAAATCTTTTTCCCACTCACCTTAAAAACATTTCTTCTTGTTCTTGATTCCCCTGCCCTGGGTAAAAGACTCTGTGCATCCACCCTATGAGTTTGTGCGATCAGTAGCCTTTTCTGGAGGTCACTTGGAAGACTAGAACTGTGACTACCATCAAGCTATGCGCAATCAAACACAAAACATACTTCTAACCTAGATTATTAGGCGTGTAAAGGATTACGTATCAGTAGCCATGGAATTTAAGAATTCTCCTGTCAAATAATTCATGGTTCAGTTGCTGAGCACTTTGAAAAATGCTTTACTTTGTGATGTCACATTAGAGCAAGATTGGACGAGGTTTGTGATCAATGAAATACTGTAGAACAGTACTTCAGTATGAATATTGAAAATCACAATATGGAAACAGGCCCTATAGCCCACTGAGTGCATCACAAGCATCTACACCAATCCTACATTGATCCCATGTTATACTCCCCAACATTCTCCCCCGTCCCCCAACATATGAAGAGTGTTTGACCACACTGGGCCTGTACTCGCTGGAGTTTAGAAGGATGAGGGGGACCTCATTGAAAAATACTGGTTAGTGAAAGGCTTGGATAGAGCAGCTGTGAGGAGGATATTTCCACCAGTGGGGTAGTCTAGGACCAGAGGCCAAAGCCTCAGAATAAAAGACATTCCTTTAGAAAGCAGATGAGGAGGAATTTATTTAGTCAGGCGGAGGGTGGAATTTATTGCACAGTTGTGGAGGCCAAATCAATGGATATGTTTAAGACAGAGATTGACAGATTCTTTGTCAGTAAATTTGTCAGGGGTTACGGGGAGAAGGCAGGAGAATGAGTTTGAGAGGGAAAGATAGATCAGCCATGATTGAATGGCAAAGTAGACTTGATGGGCTGAATGGCCTAATTCTGCTCCTAGAAATGAACTCACCTACACACTGGCGAACAAATTACAACAGCCACAAAGGATGTTGGTCATATGGAATGACCCGCCAGATGAGGAGGCAGGTACTATAGCCACATTTAAACGTAATTTGGATGGGTATATGGATAGGAAATGTTTAGAGGGATATGGTGGGACAAGCATAGATGGGGCATGTTGGTCAACATGCTTTAGTTAGATCGAACGGCCTATTTCTGTGCTCTATGACTCAGTGACCCTAACATTTGAGACAATTGAGCTCTCTATTAAAACGGGATTCAACTGCAACCTCGAGATATTTGTGCTTGAAATGGTGAACTATTTATCCGTGCTCTTTAGAGCTCTGTAATTGTTGCAGAGCATCTTGCAAACTAGATTCGATTAGGTTTGGAGCGACACAGTGGTAGAGTTGTTGCCTTACAGCACCAGAGAAACGGGGTTGAACCTGACGACGGGTGCTGTCTGTATGAAATGTCTATGTTTTTCCTGTGAACGCCTGGGTTTCTCCAGGTGCTCCGGTTTCCTCCTACATGCCAAAGATGTGCAGGTTTGTAGGTTAATTGGCTTCTGCCAGATGTCCCAAGAGTGTAGGATAGAACTAGCGTACGGGTGATCGCTGGTTGGCATGGACCCGGTGGGCCAATGGGTCTGTTTCCACGCTGTAACTAAACTAGCAAGTCTGGGTCAGGACATGATCGAAGAGCAGTAGAAATTATGGGAAAGAGGGGAAGCAGTGAGAGGGTCTCACAGACCGCCCCGAAGTCAGGACTTCTTCAAAGCGGCCATACTTGGAAGAGATTTTGCAATTGAGCATTAAAGTGGAAACATGAAAGTCTGACGAAGCTGGAATCTGGAGCCAATTTTTTTTTTTTTAACGGCTAAAAGGACATAGGAGGGCCAGCCAGCATCTGTAGAGAGAAATGAACAGTCAACGTTTGCTTCAAGACATTTGCCAGGGGAGCAGTTTATCACTCCAGATTATAGCGTCTACAGTGTTTGATGTCCACAGTCAGAGGTTCCGACTGTCTACCCTATTTCCCAGAATAGAAATATCAAAGTTATTATGCCCTCAAAATATTAGAGGGCATAACGTAGGTGAGAAGGGCAATGTTTAACAGAGATTTGTGGGGACACTGGAATGTGCTGCCAGGGATGGTGGAGAAGTCAGATACAATAGTGGCATTTGGATAGACTTTAGCCACGTTTTAGTTTTAGAGATTCAGCATGAAAACAGGCCCTCACCCCTCTATTGCCTTCATGATCTTAATACACCTCCATAAGATCACCCCTCATTCTAAATATGAAACCGTACTACAGTGTCCAGTTTGTACCACGGGTTAGACTGTGTGTGGCACAGGAAGGGGCACTGTGGACTCACCGGTTTAAATCTTGTTGAATTTCATAAATGTATAGTCAAAACCTGGCAATTAAATCAGTGTTGGAATAACTAGCAGATCAGGCAGCATCTCTGGAGAAAAAGAATAGATGCCGTTTTGGGTCGAGACCCTTCTTCAGACGGCGCCTCTACCTCACAGTGCCAGAGACCCAAGCTCAGTCTGTGTGGCGTTTGAACGCTCTGTGCCCGCGTGAGTTTCTTCCGGGTGCTCTGGTTTCTATCCACATCCCAAAGATGAGTGAGCCATGTTAAACACATGTAACTGGCCACACGATTGTAACGATTATTTGCCACATAGGTGGCAACAATTCAAGGTGGCCCACCGTCACCTTCAACATGAGACCGATAGAGGCTAGGGTTCTGCTGTAATAAGGAGTAATAAACCAGCAGAAGTGTCTTGACCGCAAACTGTTGCCTATTCATATCTCCCTACAGATGCTGCCTGGCCCTACGAGTCCCTCTAGCCACTTTTATTTTGCTCCAGATTTCAGCTTGTGCAGGGAACAGAAGTTATTTATGATAACAAAAGAGGACAGAGTGCTGGAGTAACTCAGTGGGCCAGGCAGCATCTCTGGAGTACATGGATGTTTCAGGTCGGGACCATTTGGAATCTTAATTACCATAACACGTCTACTGTACAATGAACATACCTTTCTCCTACTATCCCGGCATCTTATTCCTTTCACCTGTCTTCCAGGCATCTCCCATGTCTCTGCTTCGAGCCCCATTTTCCCTATTATCCCCCTCTTTCCCACCCACCCTCCTCCTCCTCCGTCTACTCATTATCCTTTCTCCAGCTTTACATTCCACTCTCTTCCTGATCTGGTACCCTTTTGTTTCCCTTTCACCTCTTGCCTTTGTTACTATCTCCACCCATTTGCTAAGTAATCACCCATCCTCACCTGTATCCACCTATCACTAAGGGTCTGAAGAAGGGTTCCGACCCAAAACGTTACCCATCCTTATTCTCACAGGTATCAGAGGTTGTAGTACAGGTGTCAGAGGGGCAGGAGAATGGGGTTAGGAGAGAGAGATCAGCCATGATTGAATGGCGGAGTAGAATTGAATTGCCTAATTTTATCGTATTCCTTATGACCTTGTCCAGATGTCATCTCAACCCGTTGAGTTACTCCAGCACTTTGTGTCTATCTCCACCTATCATTCGCCACTTTCTGTCCTACACTCCCCCTCGCTTCACTTTACCAACTTTATCTCCTCTGCTCCACCAGTCCCAACCCAAAATGTTGTGTATTCATTTCTCTCTATGGATACCGCCTGACCCGTTCTTCAAGCATTTTGCAAATGCTGTGACCTTGAGCAAAATACAGTCTTATGGGGGCTTCTGACTGCTATACAACTTTTGGTTTCCAGTCCTTCAACAGTCAAATCGTAAACCAGCACCTGCAGTTCCTGATCTTTAAATTCAGATCGTTTTCACGGCTCTTACCTGAAAGATGCACCTCCTCCTCCTCCCCTTTTCAATCTCTCCTCAGTCGAGGTAGGCACGAGAATGCCCGAGCTCCCACTTGCTTGTACGGCTGGTACTTTCACCACTGAAGTCACGGCACCTGAATGCGGAAAGCAACACATGCCATTCAACCTCAAACCACGTCAGAGCCAAATAGCAGTTCATGGATAGCATTCATAAGTCACGGGAGCAACATTAGGCCATTTGGCCCATCGAATGTACCCTGCCACTCATTCATGGCTGATCTATCTTGCAGTCTCAAGCCCATTCATTCTCCCAATTACCCTGGACACCGTTACTAATCAGGAATCTGTCAATCTCTGTCTTAAAAATACCCAATGACGGCCTCCACAGCTCCGTCTGTGGCAATGAATTGCAGATTCACCACCCTCTGACTAAAGAAATCCCTCATTGTTTCCTTTCTGAAGGTATGTCCTTTTATTCTGAGGCTGTGCCCTCTGGTCCAAGACTCCCCCTCCAGTGAAAACATCCTCTCCACATCCACTCTATCCAGGCCTTTCACCCTGGTAACCAAACTGGTAATGTAGGAAAAACAATGCAATTATCTCCACAAGGACCCCAATTATAATTGGAAATAAAGCTTTTATATAATAAAGCACTAAAGACAGAACCATGGAGCTGGAAAATAGAAGTAAATTGGTCAAGGGGAAAGGTTTAAAAAACAGAATATTAAAGGCGTTCCCATTCCTCTCCAGCACAGTGGCGCCGTGGTAGAAGCTGCTATGTCAGAATGCCGAAGTAGCTCAGCGGGTCAGGCAGCATCTCTGGCGAACATGGATAGGTGACATTTTGGGTTGACCCCTTTCTTCACATGCCACGACTTCTCTCCCAATTTCCTCATCAAATTAGGGGGCGGCAGAGACCTGGGTTCGACCCCGACTGCTAAGGGTGCTGTCCGAGTGGAGTTTGCAGTTTCTCCCCGTCCCCATAAAGTTTTTCACTGTAATCGCTACACGTGACAATAAACTAAACTGAAACTGAACACGTGGGTTTATTCCGGGTGTGCCGGTTTCTACCCACATCCAAAGGCGACCAGGTTTGTTGGTTAATTGGCTTCAGTAAAATTTTTAACTGTCCCCAGTGTGTCAGATAGTGCTAGTGTATGGGGTGATTACTGATTGGTTCGGACTCGGTGGGTTGAAGGGCCTTTTTTCAACATATCTCTAAAGTAAGGTCGAAATGTCTACATGGTGGCACAGCGGTGGACTTGCTACCTTACCGCGAATGCAGCGCTGGAGACCTGGGTTCGATTCCTGTCTGTACGGAGTTTGTACGTTCTCCCCGTGACCCGCATGGGTTTTCTCTGAGACCTTCGGTTGCCTCCCACACTCCAAAGACGTACAGGTTTGTAGGTTAATTGGCTTGGTAAATGCAAAAAAAAAAATGTCCCTCGTGGATATAGGATAGTGTTAATGTGCGGGGATCGCTGGTCGGCGCAGACCCGTGGGTCAAAAGGACCCGTTTCAGCGCTGTATCTCTAAACTAAACTTGCTCTATGATACCACACACACACAACACACACACACAACACACACACACACACACACACAACACACACACACACACAACTTATTTGGTAAAATATTGCCAAATGGATTGCAGACACCTCCTTACCTGCTTGAACCATTTTGATATGGATTTGCGCTGCAGGCATGGTGATGTGGTTCGGAGGTCTTTGTGTCCGTTGCAGGAGGTTGTCTTGGGTTTTGCCAGGTACTCCAGCCTGCTGAACTACCTGCAAAGGAATTGAATCATGAATAAAGGCAGGGTACATAATAATAATATATTTTATTGTCATTGCACATAGGTTCAACGAGATTTGGTGTGCAGCTTCCATCCGATGTCAATACTTAAACAACCAATAAAATTTAGATTTAGATACCCCGAGAAACATGATTTATAAAAAGAACAGTAAAACAGTCTAAAGTGCTAATGTGTCTGTGCCGGGCCGATGTGCGACGTGACCATCCGAGGGAGACAGTCCATCGGGTATGGGGGGGGGGGCACTCAGCAGGGCCGGTTCAGAGCCGCTATAGCTCTGGGAATGAAGCTGTTCCTCAGTCTGTAGGAGCGGGCGTAGAAGGCCTTGTAACGTCTGCCGGATGGTAGGAGTTCGAACAGTCCATTACAAGGGTGTGAGGACAAGAGTCAAGAGTGTTTTATTGTCATATGTCCCAGATAGAACAATGAAATTCTTACTTGCTGCAGCACAACAGAATATGTAAACGTACTATGATATGATAAACAAGAGGAAAAAAAGTTCAGTGTGTATATATCTATACACATACACACATACTCAAAAAAACAAACAATAGTGCAATAGTAATAATAATAATAATCTATTGTAGTTCACAGCTTATATGAGGTTGCAGTGTTTAATAGCCTGGTGTAGGGAAGAAGCTGTTCCTGAACCTGGACGTTACAGATTTCAGGCTCCTGTACCTTCTTCCTGATGGCAGGGGTGAAATGAATGTGTGGCCAGGGTGGTGTGGGTCTCTGATGATGTTGGCTGCCTTTGAGGCAGCGACTCCGATAAATCCCTTCGATGGTGGGGAGGTCAGAACCGATGATGGACTGGGCAGTGTTCAACACTTTCTGCAGTCGTTCCCGCTCCTGGACGTTCAAGTTGTCAAACCAAGCCATGATGCAACCAGTCAATATGCTCACTATTGTGCACCTGTAGAAGTTCAAGAGAATCCTCTTTGACATACCAAATCTCCGTAATCTTCTTCACACAAAGTGTTGCGAGTCTGGGGAATTCTCTGCCTGTGGAGGCTGGTTCTCTGGATACTTTCAAGAGAGAGCTTGATGGGGCTCTTAGAGATAGTCAGGGGATATGGGGAGAAGGCAGGAACGGGGTACTGATTGTGGATGATCAGCCATGATCACATTGAATGATCACACTCCTGCACGTATTATCTATTCTCAGGAAGTAGAGGCGCTTTCCTTATAATTGCATCAGTGTGTTGGGTCCAAAAGCACGTTGCAAACTCTGCCTTCTACACAAGTCATGTCAAGAGCGTTTTGTTGTCACATGCCCCGTTCCTGCCCAACTGATCAAGATCCTGCTGCAATTTTGCAACAATGCTAAAGAACATTTCCAACTCACTGCTTCTTCAGTCAACTGCCCTGAAAGGTGTGAAACTGTAGTCACGTTAATCAGCCGCTGATGGGCCGCAGCCATACCCCGGCAACACGCCTGTCTCGGCTCGCCCGTCATGGTACGGGGAACCGCCTGCAGAGGGAAGCAGCCGATCTCCACCACTGCTCGTCCCCGAGGAGTGGGAACCGGAGAGAGGTTGGGAGTCGGCGACGGCAGCAGCTGCACAGCTGGGACGTTGAAAAAATGGGTCAAAACCTGGCGACTTTTGCATATGGACTCAGTGGGCGGTTTCTATGCATGCATTCTGTACGTAACCGGGGATTGTACTTGTGTGTGGCAATAAGCACACTTTCAGATTCAGGGACAGTTACTTCCCAGCTGTTATCAGGCAATTGAACCATCCTATCACAAACTAGAGTGTGATCCTGAGCCACTACCTACCTCATTGGAGACCCTCGGACTATCTTTGATTGAACTTTACCTGGCACTAAACATTTTTCCCTTGATCCTGTATCCGTACACTGTGGACGGCCTAATTGCAATTATGTATAGTCTTTCTGCTAACTAACTAGCACGCAACAAAAGATTTCACTGCACCTCTTATGTACCACGTGACATAAACTAAACTCAAACTCTATGTGCAAACAAAAATAAATTCACTGTAACTTGGCACATGTGATAATAAAACACCAAAGAACCATTGAATTTGATTACAACGATCTCTAAATCCCCTTCCCTACACTTCCACGAGCAGTTCTGTGCAATGGTGGAGGGGGTAGTACGTACCATCTGTGCCTTGGCCTGCAGGGGCGTTGCCTGCTGTGCAGCACTAGTCACTGTGACCGCCCGTGTGACCTGCCCTAGGTTAGGCGGCTTGGCTACTCCAGAAGCAGCTGCAAGCGCAGTAGCTGGAGGGGCAGGTTTTTGTAGGCACTGCTGAATGAAGGCCTGCGGGTTTGGCGTCTGCTTCCGTAAGGCAGGTAAACTTCGCTGCAAGGCAAAACAAAAATGTCCATGAGGCAACATTCTTTATTGAGATCACGTTACATAACAGTTGTACATCATCTTGGGGCAGGACAGCTGGTAGAGCCACTGCTTCCAGCGCCAGAGACCCGGCTTCCATCCTAACCTTGGGAGCTGTCTGTGTGGAGTTCTCCCTGCGACCATGTAGGGCTTCCCCACTACAGTATGGGATGTCTCCTTCTGCCCACAAGCCTACGCCAACCATCGATCATCCGTACACACTAGTGTTGCTCTGTTGCCCCACTTTCTCAACCACTCCCTACGCACCAGGGGCAATTTACAGAGGGCCAATTAACCTACAAATGTAGGTTATTCAGGATGCGGAGGAAACCGACAAAGTCACAGGGAGAACGTGCAAACTCCACACAGACAACACCCTAGGTCAGGATAGAACCAGGGTCGTTAGCGCAGTGAGGAAGCGGCTCTACCCTGCACCACTGTGCCGCCCCATTGAGGCCTGGATTAATGATTGATATACACGAGCTAATAACCTCCAATACAACTGGGGAATGTAAACTCCGTTAATTAAATACGTATGGAATAAAAGAATAAAATGACGGCAAATTTCCTTCGCCAACGCCCAAAAGTGAAGCAGATGAAATTTCTGACAACCTCCCGCTTTCATGGACACATTTAGTGAGTTTAGTTTAATGTCACGTGTACATAGGTACAGTGAAAAGCTTTTTTTGTTGTGTGCTATCCAGTCACCAGTCAGCGGACCATATATGATTACAATTGAGCCAGTGTTCAGATACAGGATAAAGGGCAAAACACTTAATGCAAGATAAAGTCCAGTAAAGTCCGATTAAAGTTAGTCCAATGGAGTACATAGCAGCTCAGGACAACTCTAGCTGATGATCGGATGGTTCAGTTGCCTGATAACTGTCCCGAAATCTGGAGGTGACCGTTTTCACACTTCTGGACCTCTTGCCCGGGGGTAGAGGGGAAAAGGAGGAGTGGCCAGGGTGCAACTGGCCGACAAGTCACAACAGTTCACAAGGCGGTGGCAGTGAGTTGCTGACAAGGCAGTTCAGGATGGGCAGTGATCACTGGCCTTGCGAGACGGCCACAACCAGTGCATGAATAACGAAGCTAGAGGCCTTTTTACGCATGTAATTATATTAACATTGATACCTTGCCAATTAACCAGAGCGAAAATGAAACTACGAGCTTTGCAACAGCCACAAGATAATGCGCTCCACAGACTAAGTGGATACATCAACTTTAATTAATCAATTTTCAGCTTTGGAATTTAGTTTAGTTTAGAGCTAAAGCGAAATAGGCCCTTCGGCCCACCGAGTCCGCACCAACCAGCGATCCCCACACATTAACACTATCCTACACACACTAGGAACAATTTATATTTATACCAAGCCAATTAACCTATAAACTTGTATATCTGTGGCGTGTGGGAGGAAAATGAAGATTTCGGGGAAAACCCAGGCAGGTCATGCGGAGAACGTGCAAACTCCCTGCAGACAGCACCTGTTGTCAGAATCGAACCTGGATACCTGGCACTGTAAGGCAGCAATTCTACCACTGTGCCACACACGTGTGAAGGAGTCTTGCGGAGCAACTTTTAAAGCCAAGATAAAGACTCAATATTTTTAAGAACTTGATACTTGAAAACTACAAGGTGGTGCCAGAAATCCCCTAACGTGAATGAAAATGGAACGGGTGGTCAATGGTCAGTATGGACACAGTGGACCGAAGGGCCCTTTTCCATTCTGTATTTTTCATATATAAAAAAAAACACAAGCATTCAATAAGCAAAGATTCTTCTTGGGCGGGTACAATAAGCAAGGATTCTTCAGACGGGTACACATTTATGGCTACAAGCAATGTCACAAAGTGGTTACCTTGAGAAAAGGCACAAGGTAAGGCTGTGGGGAAGACTTGAGCTCTTGGTACAGCTGGCTTGTGAATTCCTCCGCTTCCAACTTCCCATCCTGATGGAAAACAAAGCACATTTGAAGACTGGAATTAATAGGGCACTATGGTCACAGATGCTGGAGTAACTCAGCGGGACAGGCAGCATCTCTGGAGACAAATGGGTGACATTTCGGATCGCCACCCCATCTTCAAAATCTGGCCTCGACACGAAACGTCACCCATTCCTTCTCTCCAGAGATGCTGCCTGTCCCTCTGAGTTACTCCAGCATTTTGTGTCTATCTTCGATTTAAACCAGCATCTGCACAATGTAGTCACAGAATTACATGAAGCCAACGACACACAAAGTGCTGGAGTACATGAGCAGGCCACACAATGACGAGAGAAATGACTGCCATACTGCGACCCTATTCAAATTAAATTACCCTGGGAGAGGGGAGAAGAGGGAGTGGACGGGGTGAGGCTTTTAATCAAGGACCAGTCTCACCCCGGCCGCTTCATCTTCTCCCCTCTCCCATCAGGCAAAAGACACAGATGTGTGAAAACGCACACCTCCAGATTCAGGGACAGTTTCTTCCCAATTGTTATCGGGCAACTGAACCATCCTACCAACAACCAGAGAGCGATCCTGAACTACTACCTACCTCATTGGAGACCCTCAGTCTATCTTTGATAGGCGAGAATGAAATGCTCAGAGAAGGAGAAAGGTGAACCTGGTGAGATGCAGGAGGAGCCCGGCCAGGACTCACCCCACAGAGCCCAGTCCCTCCATGCAGTAGAATCTCCCAACCCCTGCAGAGTAGTTATTAAGATGGCTGATCCGTGGGCGGTTGCTGCTGGGACGCAGGTCAGGGCCTGATCAACCCCGGCTGGGTCGCCTGGGCGAGGGTGTCTGATGTTGTGAGACCCGAAACAGCCGATGACCCCAGGTCACATCACTGAGTAAACGTCCCAGCGCATCTAGAAGATGCATATTTTTCACACTGATCAGACTGTACTGGACTTTATCGTGCACTAAACATTATTCCCTTTATCCTGTATCTGTACGCTGTGGACGGCTCAATTGTAATCACCTAACGTCTTTCACCTGATGAGAACTGGTTAGCAGGTAAAATAAAGCTTTTCACTGTACCTCGGTACACGTTACAAAAAAAACTAAACACAACATTTTGAAAGGGGAACAATATTTAAGGGAATATTTCTTACCAGTAGTTTCTGCACCAAAATTTTCACATTGTTGGACATCTGCATTGACTGGGACCCACTGGAAGCAAGTTTAATTAATGTTGCAAGAAAGTTCTTGCATTTCTTCACATTTTCCAACGTTTCCTACAAAAGGGACCAGAAAGCAAGATGAACACAAGGACAAGAGGCACTCACAGGCTACTCAGTCTTGGATTCCCCACCAGTGTGTAATCCACCCCAATGATCATAGCAGATGAACATCAATACAATATGCCCCAGCATTCAATGTAACAAGCCTTGTCAGTGTCATTTAGTTTAACTTGGCATCATGTTCAGCACTGACTCTATGGGCCAAAGGGGTTGTTCTATGACTTGTCCACAGAATAAGTGCAAGCCTTTGTGTCATCTTTGTGTATTAACGAAAACTATTTAGTGAGCGCAAGTAACTGGAGTAAGTGTGTCACCATCAATCACCCGTTCACACTAGCTCTATGTTATCCCACTTGCTCATCTGCTCCCCACACATTAGGGGCAATTTACAGAGGCCAACTAATCTACAACCCCGCATGCCTTTGGAGTGTGGGGGGAAACCGGGGCACCCGGAGAAAACCCACACGGTTACAGAGAGAATGTACAAAACTCCGTACAGACAGCACCCGTGGTCAGGATCAAACTCCGTACAGACAGCACCCGGGTCTCTGGCGATGTAAGGCAGCAACTCCACTGCTGTGCCACGCCAATATATGGTTACGCGGTCCTCTACACTTCAGAGTCTCAAACATTTACTGGCAGTGTCCCCAAATAGAGAAGAACATCTTGTATCTGTTCTGCGCCTGTCAACACCATGCCCATTAGGATAGCTTGCCTTCCACCTACTGCCTTCTCATTTGGGCGAAAGTCAGAACTGAACATACTCCAATAGACTTCAGCACACTGCAATAGGAGGTCTCTGACAGAAAATAAATGTTTTCATTTAGAGCTACAGCATGGAAACAGGCCCATCGGCCCACTGACTCCACGCCATCCATCTGTCACCTGTTCACACTAGTTCTACGTTATCCCACATTCGCATCCATCCCTACACACTGAGAGGCCATTTACAGAGGGCCAATGAACCTACAAACCCGTACGCCTTTGGGGCGTGGGAGGAAACCCACATGGTCACAGGGAGAACGTGCAAACTCCACAGACAGCGGGGCACCCGATCCCGGTCAGTATCAATCCCGGGTCTCAGGCGCTATGAAGCATCAGCGCTACCCGCTGCACGACTGTGTCGCCCCAGTTTATACAGGAACTCAAAAGCAAGGATCAGCCACACAGCTGCTGAACCGCACGGCCAATCTGAATTTGGCCTCAATCCTTGTCTCTTCCTCAAACGGTCCACCTTTTAGGTGCCATGTCATGTCACAGACCCCCCCCAGGATTGAACAAGTTGGAGCATCGCTTGTGGTACAGGTCACCCCATTGCAGGAAGGATGTGGAGGCTTTGGAAAGGGTTGCAGAGGAAGTTCACCAGAATGATGCCCAGATTAGGTCCCCTTGGGATGAGGGGGGCTATGCTACGTCTCTACACTAAACTAAAAAAAATGGGGCTAGTGGAGTCAAGGGATATGGGGAGAAGGTAGGCACGGGTTATTGATAGCAGACGATCAGCCACCTCCTGCACCTATTTTCTGTGTTTCTATGTAAACATAGAAAATGTGGCATCCTTTACAAAAGGCAAGCATAGATGAACAACACTCAGTGGCAAAAGGAAGTGCCCCAGACTGTTACACCGTCACCCACCACCCGTGCCCCAAGCAAAAAATCAATGAATCAATCGAAAATTTGGTTTCATCTCAATCAACCAAGACATTAGTTAGATGATCTTACCGGTGAAGCACTGGTTTGTATAACGTGCACGGCGGCCGTATGATTTACAGGCGTTGATTGTTTTGCCGCTACTATTGATGGGGATTTTGCTGCAATGGCTCCAGTCACAGGCTGCGACTTAACACGGAGAGAATAATTAGAACCCAACACGATTGCCCGGCTGTATAATTACACTTTTTATTTCCTTAATAAATCCATAAGCTGCAAAATAAAGATCACAACCCAGTTCTGGGTGGAGAATGCAAGGGCAGCATTACTTGCCCACCCAAAATGTTTTTGAGAAGTTAGCTGTGAGCTGCCTTTTTGAACAAAAGATAGACACAAAGTGCTGGGGTAACTCAGCAGGTCAGGCAGCATCTATGGAGAACATGGATAAGTGACTTTTCGGGTTGTCACCATTCTTCAGACCCATTGAGGGGGCGGGGGGGGTTGCCTTCTTGAATGACCGTAGCCCTTGTCGTGAAGTTACTCCTATGTTGGATCCGGACCCAGAGATGATGGACTAAAAGCCCTGTCCCACTGTACAAGTTCATTCAAGAGTTCTCCCCGAGTTTGCCCTGATTCGAACTCAGAGAATTACGGTAATAGCCACCTGTCGGTACTCGGGGCTCGCGTGGACATTTTTCAACATGTTGAAAAATCTTTGCGAGTCTTCCCCAGCTTAACTGCCATTGTCGAGTCTTCCCGAGTACCTGCCGTTAGCGTTACGAGCTGCTAAGAGACGTCCCCAAGCTCCGAAGTACCCGCTACGTTCATTCTACGTGCTTACCACGAGTTTGATTTTTTTTTAAACTCGGGAGAGCTCTTGAATGAACTCGTACAGTGGGACAGGGCTTTAAATCTCTTTGCATTTGGACAGGTTCACGGATACGAAGGTTTAAAGGGATACAAGCAGTTGGGACTAGTACAGATGGGGCATGTTGACAGCGTGGGCAGATTGGGCCTGTTTCTATGCTGTGTAACTCTATGACTCAAAGTCAAGGTAGTGTCCAACACACACAATCATACAATTGTTACAATATGAAAGCAAGCCGTTTGGTCCATCCAGTCTATACTGGCTCAAGATCAATTGTGTCACTGCCGTTGCACAAAAACATTGCAAGTTTGGGTGCCCATCTATTAGTCCGAGGGGTCCAGTCCCAAATCGTCTCCTAGCCATGTTCTCCAGATATGCTGCCTGACCCGCTGAGGTACTCCTGCACTGTCCTTTATTGTAGATCAGTATCTGTAGTTCCTTGTTTCTACATAAAACAAGATTAACCAAGACTCAAGATTCAAGAGACAAGAGTGCTTATCAATTCTGAGAAAGGGTCCAGACCAGAAAGGTTGCTTATCCATTCCATCCACAAATACGCCCTGACCCTAAGTTACTCCAGTACTCTGCCCTTTCACAAGCTGTGTGTACGTGTGGGGAGGAACTGCAGATGATGGTTTAAACCAAAGACAGACAAAAAGCTGGAGTAACTCAGCAGGTTTGGCAGCATCTCCAGAGAAAAATAATTAATTAGCCCTAAGTACCATCTATATCACTTGTTTCCCTTTCCCCTGACTCTCAGCCTGAAGAAGGATCCAGGCCCAAAACGTCACGTATCTTTTTCTCCAGGGATGCTGCCTGACCTGCCGAGTTACTCCAGCACGGTGTGATTTACCTTCCTTTCAAGAGCCATGCTTGATTCTGTCTGCTCCGAGTTCACAGGCATCAAAGAACAGCTTTGAACTACATTCATCAACCTGACGCCACCTCGTTCAAATCTCCTCTCAATCGTCTTTGCTACCAAAATCGCCCCTTCCTGGTACCATCTTGTAAACCTGCACCCATCTCCAGGCCCTTCACATCCATCCTCGAGTGCTGCGGCCAGGACTGGAAGCAACACTGCAGTTACGGACACACCGGTGCCTTCTACAGTTTAGACAATTTCCCTGTATTTGTGCCACTTCCAAACGCCAGGCACTCACTCGCATGCTTTACAAACTGCTCTCTCATCCAACACTGCCCCCTGCTGACAGCATCCAAAAAGTGCCTGAAATAACCAAGAGCATTCAATTTTTTTATTTCAATAATAAATTTCCACGAGATTTTTCTTTTTTTTTCTATTAAATATAAACATTGGGCGCAGCGGTAGAGTTGCTGCCTCACAGTGCCATAGACCCGGGTTCGATCCCAACTGCGGGTACTGTCTGTACGGAGTTTGTATGTTCTCCCTGTAACCGTGTGGGTTTTCTCAGGGTGCCCCGGTTTCCACCCACACTCAAAAGACGTACAGGTATGTAGGTTAATTGGCTTTGGTAAAATTGTCACTAGGGTGTAGGATAGTGTGAGGGTAGGGGGATCAATAGGCGGTGCAAACTCGGTGGGCCAAAGGGCCTTTTTCCGAGCTGTATCACCAAACTAAACTAAAACAGAAAGGGTGCAAAAACTCTTCCTACATTCCCAGTGTCTCTATCCCCACCAGACTGGCCCTCAATGTCCAGCAGCGGAAGGACCTTGGACCTAGCGTTGGCTGCACCAAGCTTCAGTGCATCCCTCAGCACGTACACCTGCAGTCTGGAATAGGCCAGTCAGCAACATTCCCAGATTAGTTAGTTAGTTTAGTTTATTGTCATGTGTATAAAGGTACAGTGAAAAGCTTTTGTTGCGTGCTAACCAGTCAGCGGAAAGACTGTACATGATTACAATCGAACCGTCCACAGTGTACGGATCCACGATAAAGAGACTAATGTTTAGTGTAAGATAAAGTCCAGTAAGGTCCGATCAAAGATAGTCTGAAGGTCCTTAATGAGGAAGCAACTGTCCCTGAATGTGGAGGTGTGCGTTTTCACACTTCTGTACGAGGGAGGAGGGAGGAGGGAGGAGGGAGGAGGGAAGAGGGAAGAGGGAGGAGGGAAGAGGGAAGAGGGAAGAGGGAAGAGGGACGAGGGACGAGGGACGAGAAAACACATACAAAAACTCCGAACAGGGAGCATCTGTAGTCAGGATCTCTGGCGCTGTAAAGCAGCAAATCTACCGCTACGCCACTGTGCTGAGTTGATGAACGTCCGTCAGCACTGATGTCCGTCTCCAAATGTGTCCCTGGGAACAACCCGTAAACCAGAGTCCTCTCCTCTCTTATGGAGCTGTTTGGGATAAACTGGGACAAGGACTGCATCCTTCCCCAGAACTTCTTTACAAATCCACTCTGCAAAGAGGTGGCCAACCATTTCCTCTCCAAGAATACTTGAACCGCCTGGACATAGAAGCCAATGGACACAGAGAGATGGGGATTACTGCAGAATAGTACCACCAATGAGTTGGGCTGAATGGCCTGTTTCCATGTTGTGCTATACCATGACTACCATTTAAGGATTTATACATCTGTATTCCCTACATTCCTGCACAAATGTGCTAGTTCGACTAACTGGTTTAGATTTAGGTTTCTTATTGTCATGTGTACTGAGGTACAGTGAGAATATTTTGTTTGTGCGCTATCTAATTAAATCTGAATATACTATATTTTAAGGCGAGGCGGAAAGACTTAGGAGACCAAGAGATAATTTGGTTGGATAATACTGGTTGTATAGAATGAGCTGCCAGAGGAGGTAGTTGAGGCAGGTACTATCGCAACGTTTAAGAAACATTCAGACAGGTGCATGGATAGTTTTAAAGAAGGAACTGCAGATGCAGAAAACAATGGTTCTGAACTTAAAGAAAGGTAACTTTGAGGGTATGAGACGAGAATTGGCCAAGATTGACTGGCAATTAATTCTAAAAGGGTTGACGGTGGATATACAATGGAAGACATTTAAAGACTGCATGGATGAACTACAAAAATTGTTCATCCCAGTTTGGCAAAAGAATAAATCGGGGAAGGTAGTGCATCCGTGGATAACAAGGGAAATCAGGGATAGTATCAAAGCAAAGGATGATGCGTACAAAGTAGCCAGAAAAAAGCAGCATACCAGAGGACTGGGAGAAATTCAGAGAGACCAGCAGAGGAGGACAAAGGGCTTAATTAGGAAAGGAAAAATAGATTATGAAAGAAAACTGGCAGGGAACATAAAAACTGACTGCAAAAGTTTTTATAGATATGTGAAGAGAAAGAGGTTAGTTAAAACAAATGTAGGTCCCTTGCAGTCAGATACAGGTGAGTTGATCATGGGGAACAAGGATATGGCGGACCAATTGAATAACTACTTTGGTTCCGTCTTCACTAAGGAAGACATAAATAATCTGCCGGAAATAGCAGGGGACTGTGGGTCAAAGGAGGAATTGAGTGAAATCCAGGTCAGTCGGGAAGTGGTGTTGGGTAAATTGAATAGATTAAAGGCCGATAAATCCCCAGGGCCAGATAGGCTGCATCCCAGAGTACTTAAGGAAGTAGCTCAGGAAATAGTGGATGCATTAGTGATAATCTTTCAAAACTCTTTAGATTCTGGAGTAGTTCCTGAGGATTGGCGGGTAGCAAATGTAACCCCTCTTTTTAAGAAGGGAGGGAGAGAGAAAACGGGGAATTACAGACCAGTTAGTCTAACATCGGTAGTGGGGAAACTGCTAGAGTCAGTTATTAAAGATGGGATAGCAGCACATTTGGAAAGTGGTGAAATCATTGGACAAAGTCAGCATGGATTTACAAAAGGTAAATCATGTCTGACGAATCTTGTGGAATTTTTCGAGGATGTAACTAGTAGCGTGGATAAGGGAGAACCAGTGGATGTGGTATATCTGGACTTCCAGAAGGCTTTCGACAAGGTCCCACATAAGAGATTAGTATACAAACTTAAAGCATACGGTATTAGGGGTTCAGTATTGATGTGGATAGAGAACTGGCTGGCAAACAGGAAGCAAAGAGTAGGAGTAAACGGGTCCTTTTCACAATGGCAGGCAGTAACTAGTGGGGTACCGCAGGGCTCAGTGCTGGGACCCCAGCTGTTTACAATATATATTAATGATCTGGATGAGGGAATTGAAGGCAATATCTCCAAGTTTGCGGATGACACTAAGCTGGGGGGCAGTGTTCGCTGTGAGGAGGATGCTAGGAGACTGCAAGGTGACTTGGATAGGCTGGGTGAGTGGGCAAATGTTTGGCAGATGCAGTATAATGTGGATAAATGTGAGGTTATCCACTTTGGTGGCAAAAAAACAGGAAAGCAGACTATTATTTAAATGGTGGCCGATTAGGAAAAGGGGAGATGCAGCGAGACCTGGGTGTCATGGTACACCAGTCATTGAAAGTAGGCATGCAGGTGCAGCAGGCAGTGAAAAAAGCGAATGGTATGTTAGCTTTCATAGCAAAAGGATTTGAGTACAGGAGCAGGGAGGTTCTACTTCAGTTGTACAGGGTCTTGGTGAGACCACACCTGGAGTATTGCGTACAGTTTTGGTCTCCAAATCTGAGGAAGGACATTATTGCCATAGAGGGAGTGCAGAGAAGGTTCACCAGACTGATTCCTGGGATGTCAGGACTGTCTTATGAAGAAAGACTGGATAGACTCGGTTTTATACTCTCTGGAATTTAGGAGATTGAGAGGGGATCTTATAGAAACTTACAAAATTCTTAAGGGGTTGGACAGGCTAGATGCAGGAAGATTGTTCCCGATGTTGGGGAAGTCCAGGACAAGGGGTCACAGCTTAAGGATAAGGGGAAAATCCTTTAAGACCGAGATGAGAAAGACTTTTTTCACACAGAGAGTGGTGAGTCTCTGGAACTCTCTGCCACAGAGGGTAGTTGAGGCCAGTTCATTGGCTATATTTAAGAGTGAGTTGGATGTGGCCCTTGTGGCTAAGGGGATCAGAGGGTATGGAGAGAAGGCAGGTACGGGATACTGAGTTGGATGATCAGCCATGATCATATTGAATGGCGGTGCAGGCTCGAAGGGCTGAATGGCCTACTCCTGCACCTAATTTCTATGTTTCTATGTCTATGTTTCTATGCTGGAGAATCGAGGGTACACAAAAAGCTGGAGAAACTCAGCGGGTGCAGCAGCATCTAAGGAGCGAAGGAGATAGGCGACGTTTCGGGTCGAGACCCTTCTTCAGACTGGAGCAAATATGCATGGATAGGACAGGTTTAGAGGGACATGGGTCAAACGTAGGCAGGTGAGGCGAGTGTAGATGGGGCATGTTGGTTGGCATGGACAAGTTGGGCCGAAGGGCCTGTTTCCACGCGGTATCATTCTATGACAATACATTAAGACTATCACGCCGAACAAAAGTGCGACAGGTGGAGCAAACAGAAAGATACCAGAGTATGTAGGAAAGAACTGCTGATGCTGGTTTATATCAAAGGTATAGACACAAAATGCTGGAGTAACTCAGCGGGACAAGTAGCATCTCTGGAGGGAAGGAATGGGTGATGTTTCGGGTCGAGACCCTTCTTCGGTCTGAAGAAACGTCACCCATTCCTTCTCTCTAGAGATGCTAGAAACCAGAGTATGGTATTTTCATAGAATATGGTCTCATATTTTAATTGCATAACCTAGCTTACCTGTATTAAAACCTATACACACCTTAATATTTAATGTGAAAGACTACATCTCTTCCATCTTCCCACAACACTGTGGCGGGGAGGGTTTTTTTTGAGAGAAAGCGAGTCTCAAACTCACGAGATTCTTACTTGTGCTAAATGAAAGCTCTTTAGCTGACAAGAGTATATTTCACATCTAATGATCGTAGTTGGAAATAAAGCGGAGCACCACGGCAGAATTAAGAATTTAAAATTTTATTATAATTTGATACACTAGTCAGCGGTACAACATAGTAACAGTCCCAAAGCGTTGGAGTAACACAGCAGGACAGACAGTATCACTTGAGAAAAAGGATAGGCGATGTTTTGGGTCGAGACCTTTCTTCAGAGAAATAAGAACGCCTGAAGGGTTCCGACCAGAAACTTCACACATCCTTTTTCTCCAGAGATGTTGCCTGACCCGCTGAGTTACTCCAGCACTCTGTGTCTATCATTGGTATAAACCAGCATCTGCAGTTCTTTGTTTCTACAGATTTCTCTAACTTCGTTATCCTTGCATCCCCCCTCTCGCGCTCTCTCTCTCTCTCTCTCTCTCTCTCTCTGTCCCTCCCACACCCTCGTTGTCCTACTAGTTTTACTGTCATTCTGTTGAGTTCCTCCGTCTGTATACTCATTGTCACCTATCCCACGGCCAACAATGGACCACTGTGGGCTCCAGATTTCCATGATTATCGCTACTTCTTGCGTATCTTCCATTCATTTCTCCCAAGTACCAACTACATCTATTGTTCCCCTTTCCCCCCGACTTAGTCCGAAGGGTCTCGACGCAAAACATCATCTATTCCTTTTCTCCAGAGATGCTGCCTGACCCGTTGAGTTACTCCAGCATTCTGTGCCTGTCTTTGCGGTAAACCAGCATCTGCAGTTCCTCTCTACACCCTACAGCAGAGCATCTTGGCCGTATACACAAACCCCACGTGCCCACATTAGGCCCATATCCTTCGATGTCATTAGGATTCAAATGCTTAATGTAACATTTCCACAGTACATTTCTCACCTGCACTAGAGTGATGCGCTGTGGTAGAGAGTTTGTCTGGATTGGAGCTTGCAATTGGTTTGTCTGCTGGGCACCAAGTGGCTTCATTTGATTAGCAACAGTCTGCGTTCGAATTGTCTGGCAGAAGACCAAGAGAAATACAAAATATTAAAGTAGGTTAACAACAGAATGGAACATATAGCAGTACAGCACAGGAACAGGCCCTTTGGCTCACAGCGTCTGTGCCGAACACGATGCCATGACCATCTTATCTGCCTGCACGAGATGGCAGAAGAGGGAGTACCCGGGGGGAGACAGGTCCTTGGTTACGCTGGTGGCCTTGCCGAGGCCGTGTGAAGTATAGATGGATTTAAGTCAAAAAACACAAAATGCTGGAGGAACTCAAGTGTGCCAGGCAGCATCTGTGGAGAATCACATTGCTTCTGTCCATTGAACAGTACTGCACAGGAAGTGGTCCTTTGGCCCAATGTCTGTGCTGAACATATTGCCAAGACCAACTCATCTGCCTGAATATAACCTATATCCCTTCACAACCACGTGCCTATCCACACCACATCTGCCTCCACCACCATCCCTGCCAGCACGTTCTGACCACCCTCCGCGTTTATAAACAAAACTTTGCACATCTCATTTCAACCTTGCCCCCTTCCACCTTTAAGTCACGTCCTTTATCCTGTATCTGTACACTGTGGGTGGCTTGATTGGAATCATGTATAGTCTTTTAATTGACTGGATCACACGCGACAAAAGAGCTTCTCACTGTACCTCGGTACATGTGACAATAATAAAACTAATAATAAACTACGCTATCGCAGCTTTCTTATTTCCACCCTGAGAAAAAAAGGTCTGATCGTCTCCCCTGTCTATGCCTGTCATAATATATGATTGTCAAGTTTCCTCTCCGGACTTGTGAAAACAATCCAGATCTGTCCTTTGTACTCCGGGTACTCCCTCTTCTGCCATCTCGTGTCTGTGGAATTCTCTGCCACAGAAGGCAGTTGAGGCCAGTTCATTGGCTATATTTAAGAGGGAGTTAGATGTGGCCCTTGTGGCTAAAGGGATCAGGGGGTATGGAGAGAAGGCAGGTACAGGATACTGAGTTGGATGATCAGCCATGATCATATTGAATGGCGGTGGAGGCTCGAAGGGCCGAGTTGCCTGCTCCTGCACTTATTTTCTATGAATCTATCTGTCCAACCTCTCCCTGTACCCAGAGCTGCCAAGTTTTGTCAGAGCATTTCAGTAGTCTAGTACCTGAAAATCAGTATTTCGCTTAGGAAATCAATATTTTTATACGCTGCCATTTTGCTGAATAAAAAATATTGTTTTTTATGTGCGGTCAGACCCATGTTAGAGTGCAAGAATGCGTAACTTTGCTACCAATTGACATGTCTTCTACATGTAGATCAGTCTGAAGAAGGGTTTCAGCCTGAAATGTTGCCTATTTTCTTCGCTCCATAGATGCTGCTGCACCCGCTGAGTTTCTCCAGCACTTTTGTCTACCTTCGACATGTCTTCTACGCACCTTACTTGACAGAGCATTCATTGCCATCTCTTTGTATACTTCTGTTTGAACGGCTGCTTCCTGCTTTTAACACCAGTTGATGATGCAGAAGCCATTTTGCATGCCTCCCTCGCTCTCTTTCCCTCCCTTCCTCGCTCTCTCCTTCCTTCTTTTCTCCCTCCCCCTCTTATTCCCTCTCTCCCTCCCCACACAGTCTGTGGCCCATAGCGCTGTGGGCATAGAGCTTTGTGTAAAGCCCGTAGCGCTCCAGGTGGTAGCGCTATAATTAGAACCCATAGCGCTGTTCGTTTAAATTCCCACGCGATAAACTGACAGTGCTGTTTAAACCTGGAGCGGGACAGGCATATCAAAGCTTACAAAAATAATCATCCAGATCCTGCAATTTAAAATAATAGATTTAATCTGCGATAATTTTTAGAGTTACTATGACTTTTTATATCCTTGCATATTTTAAGCAGCAAGATGAAACGAAGTCGGGCCGATTTTTAAAAAATCCGTATTTTACAAAGCAAAGCCGTACATCCGTATTCTTATAGCATTTCCGTAATCCGTACCACCTGACAACTCTGTGTAGCTAATACCTAACCCAGTCAACATTATGGTAAACCTCTTCTGCACCCTCTCCAAAGCGTCCACGCCCTTCCTCTAATGGGGCGACCAGAATTGTGCACAAACTCCAAATGCATCCGAAACAGAGACTTTGAGCTGCAACAAGATTTCAAATTAGTGGTAGAGTTGCTGCCTCACAGCGCCAGAGACCCGGTTTCGAACCTGACTACAGGTGCTTGCTATATGGAGCTTGCACCGTCTGTGTGCGTTTCCTCCCACGTTCCAAAGAGGTGCAGGTTTGTAGGTTAATTGGCTTCTGTAAATTGTGTAAGATAAAACGAGTGTATGGGTGATTGCTGGTTGGCACAGACTCAGTGGGCCGAGGGGCCTGTTTCCACACTATATATTTAAACTAAAACTAATGCAGGTATCATGTTGTAGTACCTTTAGTTTAGTTTAGATATACGTCAACATCAAACAAACTTTATTGTCATTTAGATGTCATATGACGATATATGCAATTCCAAACGAAATTCCGTTGCATTTGGCTCCCCGTGCCACACGATAATAAACAGAAGGATAAAATGGATAAAAGGATAAATAGTCAATGGTGGCAGCCCATTACATGGCATTCAGGAGTCTGATGGCTCATGGGAAGAAGCTGCTGCAGAACCTTGATGTTCTGCTCCTGCTACAGTGTGTAAACAGGCCCTTCGGCCCACCGAGCCCGTGCCAACCAACGATCCCCGCACATTATCACCGCCCTACATATACTAGGGACAATTTACAATTATACCAAACCAATGAACCTACAAACCTGCACGTCTTTGGAGTCAGGGGGGAAACCGGAGCGACCATAGAAAACCCAAGCTGTCAAAAGGAGAACATACAAACTTCAAGCAGACATCACCTGTAGTCAGGATTGAACCCAGTATTTGGTGCTGTGAGGCAGCAACTCTACCGCTGCGCAATCGTGCCACACATAAATTAGAAATCACATTGCAGCTCAAAGTCTCTGGTCAGGCCAAGCCCCTGTCGCCAAGCTGTATCTCATGTTGCAGCAGCTGAAGATGCATCAGGAAAATCGTAAAGGCCATACCTGCACATTGGAGATTCGGACAGTGTGCGTAGTACCGGGTGCAGCGGCAGAGGTGCTGCCGGCTCTCTGTGCTTGCGCTCGAGCCTGGGCCTGGGCCTGAGCAAAGGCCTTCTGCGGTACCAGCACCAGCTGCCCACTGTCACTCCGCACAAGGACCATCCCTGCAACAAGAGAGCGCAGTTGCACAACGTCAAATGGCACACCGGTGTTGACAGATCAAAAGTCACCCAAACAAAAGCACAGATTAAAACCGCGTGCGCCAATGTATGCCATACAAACAAAACATCTGCAGTTCTTTGCTTAAGAAGGAACTGCAGATGCTGGAAAATTGAAGGTAGACAAAAATGCTGGAGAAACTCAGCAGATGAGGCAGCATCTATGGAGCAAAGGAAATAGTCAACGATTCGGGCCAAAACCCTTCATTCTGCCCTTATCTGGCAAGCAATTACCAGACATCAAGAGAAAAAAAGCATAGGCCAGCACCCACCTACCCATTTAATGTGATCAACAACCTTGAATTTATGTAGCGCCTCCTGAGCATTACCCTCTCACAGCTTGGTTTTAGAACAGGGAGGAGAAGGGTTTTGGCCTGAAACATTGCCTATTTCCTTCGCTCCATAGATGCTGCTGCACCCGCTGAGTTTCTCCAGATCACAGGATATTGCAGAGTTGTGGATATACCAGAACATCGCACAGAGCAGACTCCCCACCATCGACTCCATCTACACTGCACACAGCCTCGGAAAAGCAGCCAACATAACCAAGCCGGGAACGAGTCCGAGGAAGGGCCCCCATCCGAAACATCGCCTATACGTGTTCTTACGCCTGACCCACTGAGTTATTCCAGCACTGTGTGACATTTTTCAAACGTAAACAAAGACTTGTCCCACCCTGGTCATTTCTTCTTCTCTCTGCTCCAGTCTGTCAGAAGGTACAGAAGCTTGAAAGCGCGCACCACCTGATTCAGGAACAGTTTCTTCCCCTCTGTTATCAGGCTCCTGAACAGTCCTTCCATAAGCTAGGGTACTGTCCGATTCACCTCCACCCCTTTGCTGACATTGGACTTTGTCTCTGGAACTGATGCACTACAATGCTGAGAACTAGATTCTACACTCTGTAATTTCCCCTTTGCTCTACCTATTGTACTCGAATTTGACGATTGCATTTATGGATGGTATATCTGATCTGTTTGGATTGCATGCAAAATTAGGCTTTTCACTGTACCTCGATACACGTGACAATAATAAAACTAAACCAAAAACATCCCAAGCAGAAGCAAATACAAACTTTCAAACAAGGGCACCTTAGGTTCAAATGAAAACTGGACAATTCCTGAAATCACTTTAAATGAAAACTGGACAATTCCTGAAATCACTGGAAACTGCAAAGTGACACTCTGTCCAAATTCTCTTGCTTTTTCTACTGGGCCACTGACAGGCTCAGCCAAGATATTTTCATTCCTCTACTTTCCCTCTCCCCTGACTCTCATTCTGAAGGGTCTTGATCCAAAACATCACCTATTCATTTTCTCAAGATGCTGCCTGACCCGCTGAGTTACTCCAGCGTTTCGTGTCTGTCTTCAGCCAGGATTAGATTGATGTCCCAATGAAAGGATTCACTGGGTCTATACAGACTAGAGCTGGAACTCTGTACCACGTCCACAGGCCATTCAGCCCATCATCCATGCCAACCATTCATCACCCGTTCACACTAGGTTTGTACTCTACATCCACATTCCCTGCATCCACTCCCTACACACTAGGGGTATGTTACAGAGGGCCAATTAGCCTACAAACCCATATGTCTTTGGGGTGTGGGAGGAACCCAGAACACCCAAAGGAAACCAGAGTATCTAGTAGAGAGGAAACATGTCCACCAGCTGCAGCATTTGGTCAGCATTGACTGGTTGAGTCGAAAGGCTATTTCTATGCTGTGTGTCTTGATGAATAATGTTTTAACCAGTGTACAACAGAAGACGCAACTATAGTTTAGTTTTAAGAACACAGTATACTTTTTTTACTGGAGAAACCAATTTGATTAGTCAGCATAATTATAGAGTATAGATATATATAGATATATATATATATATATATATATATATATATAGAGATATATATAGAGATATATATATATATATATATATATATATAGATATAGATATTATATATATATATATGGCATGCTTTTAATGTGACATAGGCACAGGATAATGCAGATGTTCGTCTGATAGGTGCAGAATTATGCTATTCGGCTCATCAAGTCTACTCCGTCATTCACTCATAGCTGGTCTATCTTTCCCTTTCAAATCCATTCTCCTGCCTTCTCGCCAGAACCCCTGACACCCGTACTAATCAAGAATCGGTCAATCTCCGCTTTAAAAATACCCATTGGTTTGGGCTCCACAGCTGTCCATGGCAATGAATTCCACAAATTCACCATCCTCTGACTAAAGAAATTCTTCATTATCTCCTTTCTAAAGGTACATATTTTTATCCGTAGCCTACGGCCTCTGTTCCTAGACTCTCCCACTCATGGAAACACCTCCATTTCCACTCACTCCCTCCAGGCCTTTTAGTTCAGTTTATTGTCACGTACAACCAGTCAGTAGAAAGACAATACACAAGGGCCCGGGTCGGCTCCACAGAGGCGTGAAGTGGGGCGACGACAGTGGCGGTAGTGGTGAAGCCTCACGACGATGAGGCCTCGGCGATGGTGATGCCTCGCGGGTCGTTCCATTGTCAATGAGAGCATGGAGAAACCGCCGTAAGGGGGAGGGGAAGAACAATGGAGGACCCGGCGTGCGGGGGCCGCCACGAGGGAGGAGGTGCGAGAATAATGGACAATGTGGGGGGGAATTTTTGGTGGGGGGGGGGGGGGGGGAGACAAAAAGGGGAGCCGGCGTGCTTTGTAACTTCGTCAGCATCATAGGTGGATGCTATTTGTATACATTGTGTATGCAAGCAAAGAACCTCACTGTGCCTAGTCACGTGATGACAAAGTATTCCTAATTACAATTGACCCATCTACAGTGAGGTACATAAGGGAATAACGTTTAATGCAAGGTAAAGTCAGCAAAGTCCAACCGAGGATAGTCTGAGGGTCACCATAGAGGTAGATAGTAGTTTAGCACTGCTCTCTGGCAGGATGATTCAGCTGCCTGAGAAGAACTGGGAAGAAGAAGAATCTGGTTGTGTGCATCTTCAACTTTTGCCTGATGGGAGAGGGGAGAGGAGGTAGTAGCCAGGGTGCAGCTCTTCCTTCATTATACTGCTGGCCTTGCCGAGGCAGGATGAGGTATAGATGGAATCACTAGAAGGGGGGTTGGTTTGTGTGATGGTCTAGGCTGCGTCCACAATTTGCTGCAATTTCTTGTGGTCTTGTATTGAGCTGTTCCCAAACCAAGCTGTGATGCATCCCGATAAAATGCTTTCTATGATGCATCTGTAGAAATTGGTGAGAGTTGTAGGGGACTTGCCAAACTTCCTAAGCTTTCAAAGAAGAAGAGGTGTTCATGTGCTTTCTTGGTCATCGCTTCAATATGGCTGGTTCAGGAGAAGTTGTTGGCGATATTGATTCCTAGGAATTTGAAGCTTTCAACCATCTCTACTCCGGCACCATCAATACAAACTGGGATATGCATACCACTTCGCTTCCTGAAGTCAGTCACTATCTCCTTTCACTATTCGGTAAGTTTAATTGAAGTGCTCCTTCATCCTTCCAAACTCCAGCGAGTACAGACCCAGAGCCGTCATGCTCCTCATATATTAACCCAACCATCCCAGTGATCATTCTCATAAACCTCTTCTGGACCTTCTCCTCAGGTTATGGGGCCCAAAACTGCCTTATAATTCCTCACCAACACATCCGTATTTTTATATTCTTGTCCACTCGGAATAGATGCTAACATTGCAACTGCCTTCCTTACAACCGATTCAATTTGCAAATTTACTTTTTGAGAACCCTGTACCAGCACTCCAAAGTCCCTATGCCCGTTGATTTCTGAATCCTCTTCCCAGTTAGAAAATAGACTATGGCTTTATTCCGACCACAAAAGTGCATTACTGCATACTTTCTTGCACTGTAATCCATCTCCCACTTCTTTGCCCACTCTCTCTGTCCTTCTGCTTTCTCTACACTGCCTGCCACTCCACCTATCTTCGCCTCATCCACAAACCTGGCCACAAAGCCTTCAATTCCACCATGCAACTAACTCACTGATGAATAACTTAAGAGTACTGGTCACTGACAGCCAACCAGAAAAAGCCCCCATTATTGCCACTCTGCCTTCTGCCATCCAGTCAACTTGCCATCCATGTTAGTATCTTCCCAATGATACCATGGGCTCTCATCTTCTTTCGCAGCCTCACATAAGGTACCTTATCAAATGCCTTCCAAAAATCCAGGTTAAACAAATCCTTTTTGACTCTCCTTTGTCTATCCTATTTACTTCATCGCCCCACCCCTGTATGTCCCTCTCTGGCAGGACGCATTCTCTACCCCCACATTCCCCATCATTCCCTCCACTTCCTCAAAAATACAACCTCCTCCTCACTCCTCCAAAACTCTTAACCGCAAACCGCCTCCCTACCCCTTCATTTCCACCTCCCACCCCATTACACCCCAATACCCTTCCCACCTCCTCCCCTAAATAAAAGCCATGCTCTCTCATCCCCCCTTCCCATCAACACCCCCCTCCCATCAACCCCCCCCTCCCCATCAACCCCCTTCACAGGCCATCAAACCCCCCCCCTTCCCGACCCCCCCTCCCCATCAACACCCCCCCTTCCCCACCAACCCCCCCCCCTTCCCCACCATTCCCCATTCCCCATCAAACCCCCCTCCCTTCCCCCCCAACACTCCATCAACACACGGGAACCCCTTTCCCCATCAACACCTCCCTTCCCCAAACACCCCCCCCTTCCACCACACACCAACACCCCTCCCTTCCCCACCAACACCCCCCCCCCCTTAAACCACCCCCCCCCCTTCCCCATCAACACCCCCCCCCTTCCCTTCATCACACCCTCCCTTCCCATCAACACCCCCCCTTCCCACAACAACCCCAATCAACCCCCCCTTCCCCACCCTTTCCCACCAACACCATTATAAACAATCCATTCCCCATTCCCAAACACCCCCTTCCCATTTTTCCCCACCAACAATTCCCCACCAACACCCCCCCCTTCCCCACAAACCCCACTCAACACCCCCCCCAACCAACCCCCCCCTTCCCCATCCCCCCCCCCTTCCCCACCCCCCCCACCACCCACCATTACCCCATCCCCCCCCCCCCCTTCCCCATCAAACACCCCCCCTTCCCCACCCCAACACCCCCCCCCACCCAACCCCCCCTTCCCCACCCCCCCCCCTTCATCAACCCCCCCTGCTCTCTCACTCCCATCCCCACCAAACACCCCCCCTTCCCCACCAACACCCCCCCCCTTCCCTCCCCAACACCCCTCCCCACCAACCCCCCCCCCCCAACCCCTTCCCCACCCCTTCCCTTCCCACACCCCCCCTTCCCCAACATCCCCCCCTTCCCACCAACACCCTCCCCTCTTCCCCACCAACACCCCCCTTCCCCATTCCCCACCAACCCCACCCCCCTTCCCCATCCAACACCCCCCTTCCCCACCAAACCCCCCCTTCCCCATCACCCCCCCCCCCTTCCCCATCAACCCCCCCCCACCAACCCCCCCCCCCTTTCCCCATCAAACACCCCCCCTTTCCGCCCCCCATTCCCCATCAACCCCCCCCACCCCCATCAACCCCCCCCTTTCCCAAATCCCCCCCCTTCCCCATCAACCCCCCCCCCTTCCCCACCAACACCCACCCTTCCCCCACCAACACCCCCCCTTCCCCACCAACCCCCCCCCTCCCCCCCAACCCCCCCCTTCCCCATTCAAACCCCCCCCTTCCCCATTCCCAACGCCCCCCTTCCCCACCAACACCCCCCCCCCCCCAACCATTTTCCTCCGTCCCCATCCCTCCTCCACTCTCCACTTACCCGCCGGCACCTGCAGACTCTGTAGGACGGGCACCGGGGCCCGGGCGGCGGCGGGGACGGCGGGGGCGGGGGCGGCTGCGGCCCCGCCGTTGAGCAGCGTTGCCGCCGGGGGAGGCCCCGGGGGAGGAGGCGCGGCGCCGGGAGAGCCCGGGGCGGGCATGGCGGGGCCTCGACACTCAGGAGGCGGCGGCGGCGGCCGGCCTCTCGCCCATGGCCACAGCCCAGGGGGCGGGGAGACTAGCGGGCGGGAGCGGCAGCGGGGGCGAGGCGCGCTGGGCGGCCCATAGCCGGGCCCTCGCTCACGACACCGGCCATCGCCGCGCCGCCATCTTGGTACCGGCGCCCTGCCGCCACTGCGCCTGCGCGGCCGGCACCCGTCACCGCGCGCCTGCGCGGCCGGCTCACGTTGGCCGGCACCCGTCCAACAGCGCATGCTCCTGCCACCCACCCTTTGCCCCCCTCCTATGACGTCAGGCTCCCTCCAGCGGGAATTCCCCGCGGCTCCAACAGAGGGGAATAGAAGGGGAACCTTGGCCGAGGGCATCCCCCGCCTCGGGGGTAACACGGGGCTTTCCACAACCTGCAGTTACATGGGGAAGTATGTTTTAAGTGATAACAATCTAAAGCTAACAGTCTGGAGAAGTTTGAATTGCCTTTAACCCTAGATTTTAACTCCAACCCTAATGGTCAAGTGTCAAGAGTGTCTTATAGTCATATGTCCCAGATAGAACAATTAAACTCTGACTTGCAGCAGCACAACAGACTATGTAATCATAATAAATAATATAACAAAAAAAACTCAGAAAAAAGGAACAAACAATAACAGTGCAATAATAATAATAGTCTATTGTAGTTTCTAGCTTATGAGGCTGTAGTGCTTAATAGCCTGATGGCTGTAGGGAAGAGCTGTTCCTGAACCTGGACGTCACAGTTCTCAGGTTCCTGTACCTTCTTCCAGTCCGAATGTTTCCCAATCCATTGCTTGGACGCGAGGGGCTACTTGAGTAGCCCACAGCATCTACCTCATGATATCCTCCACAGCATCTACCTCATGATATCCTCCACAGCATCTACCTCATGATATCCTCCACAGCATCTACCTCATGGTAAACTCTTCATATTACTTGGTAGGCTGGATGACAGAGAATTCTGGGTGACTGTGGCAGAGAATTCCAGAGATTCACCACTCTCTTCACACAGAGTGGTGAGTCTCTGGAATTCTCTGCCACATAAGGTAGTTGAGGCCAGTTCATTGGCTATATTTAAGAGGGAGTTAGTTGTGGCCCTTGTGGCTAAAGGGATCAGGGGGTATGGAGAGAAGGCAGGTACGGGATACTGAGTTAGATGATCAGCCATGATCATATTGAATGGCGGTGCAGGCTCGAAGGGCCGAATGGCCTACTCCTGCACCTATTTTCTATGTTTCCCGATGACTGTGGTGAGATGAGTGTGCGGCCAGGATGGTGTGGGTATTTGATGATGTTGGCAGCCTTTTTGATGAAGAGGAAGGTAAACGGCTGCCACAGAGCACGGTAAGTCCTTTAGAGAGCGCGGGAGGGAGGGAGGGAGAGAAGGGGAAAGAAGGGGAGAGAAGGACAGAAGGGGAGAGAGAAGGTGAGAGAAAAGGGGGGGAGACGGGGTGGAGAAGGAGTGGAGACAGTTTTAAGAAGTTTAATAAAGTTAGCGGACATTTTACCTTCCGGCGGATCTTCTAGGTCCTGAAAACCAAAGATTCTATAGGATCTTTGCTGAAAACTCCAATGAGCCAATCAAAATGGCTGGTCAGCGAAGGAGATTGCTTTTGATTGCCTGTAAGTAAATAGCAACCTCACTCCACTGGCTTAGACCAAACGGCAACCTATTTTTAGTCGAGCCGGCTTTGAATTTGTTTAAATAATCGCAGGAACATAGAAGAAGCCTCGACTATGCGGAAACCACTTTCGACCATTCGGGAGAGTGACCAAAACCTCCGGGAACCTCACGGAAACCTTGGGTGGGGCGCAGAGGTTTCCGTTCAGGTTTCCTAAGTGGGACAGGGACTTACCTGTCCAAATCTTTCTTAAACGTTGTGATAGTACCTGCCCATACTACTTCCTCCAGCAGCTCGTTAGAGACACCCGCCACTCTTTGTGAGAAAACGTTACCCCACAGATTCCTATTAGATCTTCACTTTACTTTAAACCTATGTCTCCCCTTCACTTTAAACCTATGTCCTCTGGTTCTCTGATTCCCGATTCCTCTCCTCTGGGCAAGAGACAATGTGTGTCGACCCAATCTATTCCTCTCATGATTTTATACACCCCTTTAAGATCAATGTTTTAATTGTTGAAAAGCAAACCTAACGATTTGGAGAAGTATGTTCTTATTGATAAAATAAAATAAGAATAAAAGTTTGGATAAGCATGTTTTATGTTGAAAAGCAAAACTAAAAGTTTAGAGAAACATGCTTATATTGATAAAAAAACAAAAACTTAACGTTTGGAGACAAGAAGAACTAAATAGACTTACCTACCCATGGGGGGAAACAAAGAGGGACTATGCACTGCACGGCCCTCAATTTTATAAAGCTCTCCCAAGGTAATCCGTCATATAGATACGAAATGCTGGAGTAACTCCGTGGGTTAGGCAGTATTTTTGGAGAAAAGGAATAGGTGACGTTTTAGAACCCTTCATAGAAAAATAAAATAGGTGCAGGAGTAGGCCATTCGGCCCTTCGAGCCTGCATCGCCATTCAATATGATCATGGCTGATCATCCAACTCAGTATCCTGTACCTGCCTTCTCTCCATACCCCCTGATCCCTTTAGCTACAAGGGCCACATCTAACTCCCTCTTAAATATAGCCAATGAAGTGGCCTCAACTATCTTCTGTGGCAGAGAATTCCACAGATTCACCACTCTCTGTGTGAAAAATGTCTTTCTCATCTCAGTCCTAAAAGACTTCCCCTTATCCTTAAACAGTGACCCCGTGTTCTGGACTTCCCCAACATCGGGAACAATCTTCCTGCATGTAGCCTGTCCAACCCCTTAAGAATTTTGTAAGTTTCTATAAGATCCCCCCTCAACTTTCTAAATTCTAGCGAGTACAAACCTTCATATGAAAGTCCGGCCATCACAGGAATCAGTCTGGTGAACCTTCTCTGTACTCCCTCTATGGCAAGAATGTCTTTCCTCAGATTAGGAGACCAAAACTGTACACAATACACCAGGTGTGGTCTCACCAAGACCCTATACAAGTGCAGCAGAACCTCCCTGCTCCTATACTCAAATCCTTTCGCTATGAATGCTAACATACCATTTGCTTTATTCACTGCCTGCTGCACCTGCATGCCTACTTTTAATGACTGGTGTACCATGACACCCAGGTTTCGTTGCATCTCCCCTTTTCCTAATCGGCCACCATTCAGATAATAGTCTACTTTCCTGTTCTTGCCACCAAAGTGGATAACCTCACATTTATCCACATTATACTGCATCTGCCATGCATTTGCCCACTCACCCAGCCTATCCAAGTCACCTTGCAGCCTCCTAGCATCCTCCTCACAGCTAACACTGCCCCCCAGCTTCGTGTCATCCGCAAACTTGGAGATGTTGCGTTCAATTCCCTCGTCCAAAACATTAATATATATTGTAAATAGCTGGAGTCCCAGCACTGAGCCTTGCTGTATCCCACTACTCACTGCCTGCCATTCTGAAAAGGACCTGTTTACTCCTACTCTTTGCTTCCTGTCTGCCAGCCAGTTCTCCATCCACATCAATACTGAACCCCCAATACCGTGTGCTTTAAGTTTGTATACTAATCTCTTATGTGGGACCTTGTCGAAAGTCTTCTGAAAGTCCAGATATAACACATCCACTGGTTCTCCCTTATCCACTCTACTTTTACATCCTCAAAAAATTCTATAAGATTCGTCAGACATGATTTACCTTTCATAAATCCATGCTGACTTTGTCCAATGATTTCACCACTTTCCAAATGTGCTGCTATCCCGTCTTTAATAACTGACTCTAGCATTTTCCCCACTACCGATGTTAGACTAACTGGTCTGTAATTCCCCGTTTTCTCTCTCATTCCCTTTTCAAAAGTGGGGTTACATTAGCTACCCTCCAATCCTCAGGAACTACTCCATAATCGAAAGAGTTTTGAAACTCTGAAAGATGGGGGCGGGTGACAAGAACATGCCAGAAAAAAACAGGGCCGGCAAAGATGACCTCAGGAAGGGTGGAGTCCATAAACAAGCTTCTGCGGTTTCTAACCACACATAATCCGTCTGATGCCTGCCTTTTAAACAGAATCATCCCTTCCTACAGTGACGCAACTGGTAGAGAGCTGCTGCCTCAGAGCACGAGTGCTGTCTGTGTGGAGTTTGCCAGTTCTCCCTGTGAACGTGTTGGTTTCACTTGGCAACTCTGCTGAATCCTATAATATAGAAACGAGGAACTGCGCACGCTGGTTAATACAGAAAAGGACACAATGTGCCGGAGTAACTCAGCGGGTCAGATCACAATATCTCCGGAGAGCAAGGACATGTGACGTTTCTGGTCGGGACCCTTCTCAGACTGGATTCTCCCAACACTTGCCAGGCTTTGTCCTGCCCCCACTTTACTTCCAGGTTTCTCTGCTCTACTACTACAATCAGTCTGAAGAAGGATCCCGACCCGAAATGTCACCGACCAATGCCATGTTATCCAGAAATGCTGCCTGACCCGCTGAGTTACTCCAGCAATCTGCCCCTTGCTTTGTAAACCAGAACCTGCGGTTCCTTATCGGAGTGTTTGACCTCAATATATTTGGCAGGTGACCAGAACATAATTGTTCTATGTTATGTTATAAATGAACTTGCCTTCAAAGTGGTAGTGATGAACTAGCTTCTTAGACCTTTTCAGTGACACTACTAAAGGTGATCTCAGTGCTTTTGGGTAGAGAATTCCAGTAGTTAGATCCAGATACAATGGAGGGTCAGAATCTTAGGGAAGAAATTTAAGAATTTTGGGTCTGCAAAAATGAAGACACGACTGTCACTGCTGAAATGATACAAGGATGTTAGAATGAGATCGCTGCTCTAATTAACTATTTATCAACAATTGGAGAGTGGTCCTGACCTCCCAACTACCTCCTCTGGCAGCTTGTTCCATTTACCTACCACCCTCTGTGCGAAATCTTTTACCTCAGATAACTGGACCATTCTACCACAACTAGAAAGTGGGCCTGAGCTGCTATCGACAGTACCTCATTGGTGACCCACAGACTATCTTTAATTGGATTTTACCAGACTTTCTCCTTTCTCCTGGATCTGTACATTGTGGGCGGCTTGACTGTAATCATGAATAGTCTCTCCGCTGACTAGATTTTCACTGTACGTCAGTACACACAATAAGTTAAAAGAAACTGAAAAAGAATTGTTTATGATCACAAAGAAATCAGTTTCAAATATTGCGCCAGAGTGTTTATTTGACATTCCTCAAGCAGAATTCAAAACTCTTTTCAATCCAAGGCACATCTGTAACAATAACTTCAAATGTGCAAACAAAACCAAAGGGATGGAAAACTGAATTAACATTTCAGGGGAAAAGAGCTGAGAACAGATCAAACCGTACAACCTCTAATTTACAAGTTACAAAATATTAAAGGGCCTTTTTGTAAACATTATTCTGAGCATCTCTTGCCATTGCATGAGGTTTGTGGCAGTTTTGTGCCTCCCTTCCCCCAGGTTAGGGCAGTGCATTTGACAAGCATACTGCAGGCCATTGGTGTCTCTTCTCCCCCTACATCAAGTACACATTCATCATAGATTGCTCATTTGTGTTGCAGCTTCACCGGTAGATGTCCCAAGTAGCTGCCCAGTAAAATCCGTTTTATCAAGGGCAAATCGATCAACACTGAACTCTCCAATTTTAAGTCACCTTCCTGACTCAAAACATTGCCCGTCTGACCTGCTGGCACTGTTAAGACACAATGTGCTGGAATACCTCAGCGGGTCAGACAGCATCTCTGGAGAACATGGATGGGTGACGTTTCAGGTCAGGACCCTTCTTCAGACTGATTGTAGAGAGGGGGCAGGGGGAAAAGGGGGATGGGATATTGGGAGAAATGGACATGCATGCAGGTGGGGCACATGGAAGGGGGGGGAGGGGGAGGAGAGGGCAGGAAGTAATGCGAATACCATCGTCTCAAGAGTAATTGTCTCATTCACCTTTTATTCTTGAGACCCGATATACAGCGGGGAAACAGGCCCTTCAGCCCACCAAGTCCACGCTGGCCAGAGATCAATCCATATAGTAGCACTATCCTACACACTATGGGACAATTTTACAACTTACCGAAGCCAATTAACCCTCAAACCTGTACGTCTTTGTGGTGTGGGAGGAAACAGGAGCACCCGGTGTAAACCCACGCGGTCACGGAGAACGTATAAACTCTGTACAGACAGCAGCCATAGTTAGGATTGAACCCGGGACCCTGGCGCTGCGAGGCAGCAACTCTACCGCTGTACTGACCACACTGGCTCAGTAAGTAAAAACTGATTTCAAAATGGCCGCATCCCTTCAGCATTAAATCCCTCCATGCTCTGGAAAATATTACAGCCAAATCTCTAACCTCCTCCAGCCTCACAGCTTCCTGCAATCTCTACACTATGTCTGACCTCTTCCGCGACGCTAAGTAATTGGACTAGTGCACCTGCCCACCTTTAAACGGGTTTTGTCCAAGCTTCCATCAAGCTTTTGTTCATCCTGTGTATTATTTCAAATGTTAGAATGAGTTCTGGTTCAATTCTATTCTTGTGAAGTGTTACGCAAGAGCAGGCAGAGTTGGTCTTGGCATCGCGCTGGGCGCAGGCATTGTGGGCCGATGGACCTGTTCCTGTGCTGTTCTAGCTAGCTATCAACCTGCAGAGATAAAGGAACGCTAACGATTTGTTTCCGTGCAGAATCACAGGGATTTGTCCCTGTTCGACGCATGGATTTTTGAACAAATGTTCAGGCCACGACAAGGATCGTTTTATGCATATGTCAGGAAACGTGCGCCAAGATCACTGTGCCAAGCTCAGCACTTTAATCAATGTTGAGCTACGACAGTCTGAAGAAGGGTCTCGACTCGAAACATCACCATTCCTTCTCTCCAGAGAAGCTGCCTGTCCTGTTGAGTTACTCTAGCTTTTTGTGTCTATCTTTCACGAGCTACGATATCCTGGTTACTGAATAGTGAAAGGCATGGATACAGTGGATGTGGACAGGATGTTTCCACTAGTGGGAGAGTCTAGGAAGAGAGGGAACAGCCTCAGAATAAAATGATGTTCCTTTAGAAAGGTTACAGGGAGAGGCAGGAGCATGGGTTGAGATGGAAAAATAGATCGGCTATGTGATACAGCTATGGCAAAAATGAAGATTATTATTTTTTTTTTTAATTGCATGGAGATGGATTGGGAATAGTGTATTTCAGCAATATGTATTCCAGCACTTGAGAAGGTAGGAGAATGGGGTTGAGAGGGAAATACAGATCAGCCCAGATTGAATGGCATAGACTCGAATGGCCTAATTCTGCTCTCATGGCTTATGAATTGTGCGATGAAGGTGCAACCTTTCAATGACGGCTTCAGCTGTCATGAAACATGGCTCTCAATGATGTTTAGATGAAGGAAATTTCACCACTGACCTGCAGTTCAGAGCTGTGCTGTGCGTACCTTGCTGGCAGCTTCCCGCGTGGCCCAGACACCAGCATCACGCGGACACGGAGGGGAGGAGAGAGTAGGAGAAACTCGTCAAGAGAGAACATTGAACCGTTTAATATTTTGTATCCCGCTCAGTGGTGCTCCGTTTGTAAACTAATGTCTATGTTCAGCAGTAACAATATCAATGTTGGTACACATTTCAAAATTAGGTTTTCTTCGGTTTCTTCTTTTCAGTCTCTTCCTCCTTTTCCTTCTCGATTTCTGTGACAAACGATTCGATTTCTTTCGCGTCGAGGAGCTGGCAAGAAGGAAAATCGCCGGGTTAGTTGCGATGGAAGAAAGCGTGGGTTTTAGTTTAATTTAGAGATTCTGTGTGGAAACAGATCCTCAGCCCACCGATTCCCGTTCACACAAAGATGGTTGGGCGTATACCAAAAGAGGTAGTTAAGGCAGGGACTATCACAATGTTTAAGAAACATTTAGTCAGGTACATGGCTAGGACAGGTTTAGAGGGATATGGGCCAAACAGGGGAAAGTGGGAGTAATGTAGATGGAACATGTTGGTCGAAACAGCGTTTCTATGCTCTATGACACTAGTTCTACCTTACACACACTAGGGTTAATCTACAGAAACCGATTAACCTACAAACCGGCACATCTTTGGGATGTGGAGGAAAGGGAGCACCTGGAGAAAATCCACGTGGTCACAGGGAAAAAGAGCAAACTCCACACAAATGGCACCCGTTGTAAGGATCAAACCCAGGTCTCTGATACTGCGAGGCAGCAACTCTACCGCTGCGCCACCGTGTAGCCCATAGTTTGTCTCTGGCGTCATGATACAGAGGCCTGTCGTGTTCACAGGGACACAACGGTAATCTCGTCCCATCAGCTGCTTCCTCCTACTGTATAGCCACCACAGCTAAAGTGGCTTTCAGTCCAAGAAATTAGACCAAACTGAAACGCCCAGGAGCAAAGGAGATTACTAGAAGTAATCTTGCAATGGGACACTGTACAAGAAGTAATGGGACACTGCCCAGTCCATCACAGGTACTGACCTCACCATCATCAAAGGGATCTACAGGAGGGGCTGCTACAAAAAGGCAGCCAGCATTAAAGACCCACACCAGCCTGGCCGCATTCTCATCTCGCTGCTACCATCAGGAAGTAGATACAACAGCCTGCGAACCATGGCCTCCATGTTCAAGAACAGTGTTCAATCGTCTTCATAGAAACATAGAAAATAGGTGCAGGAGGAGGCCATTCGGCCCTTCGAGCCAGCACCCGCCATTCATTGTGATCATGGGTGATCGTCCACTATCAAGACTCCTAACAACCACCAGCATCACACTACAAAACACCAACTAAACTACAAACTACAAATTGTCTTGATTGCACTAGGGATATTGGGATTTTTTAAAACCTTAATATTGGGAATTATTTAATTTGCAAGACTTTTTTTAAAGTTATGTTATCTAACAGTACTGTGTTCCCATCTGTTATGCTGCAAATAAGAATGTAATTGTTCTGCGTTCAGTATATACAACAATTAAACATTGTTGTACTGATGTATTTTTTCCTGTTCAGAGGCGGCAAGGTGGTGCAGAGGTAGAGTTGCTGACTTCCAGCGCCAGAGACCAGCGTCTCAACCTGACTGCGGGTGTTGTCTGTGCGAAGTTTGTACGTTCTTCCCATGTCTGCTTGGGTTGTTTCCAGGTGCTCCAAACACATGTTTGTAGGTTAACTAGGTTTGGTAAATTGTAAATTGCCCCTCGTGTGTGTGATAGTGCTGGTGTACGGGGTGACCACTGGTTGGTGCGGTCTTGGTGGGCTTGTTTCCACGGTGTACGTCTAAAGTCTAAAATGAAGCCCTCAGAATAGCAGTGCTTTCATTTCTGTACACAGGCAATGCAGAACCAAAACCTACTGTCATCACACTTTTACCCACCTTCAAGGCCTGATTCCTTCTGATTATGGCCAGCTCGATATTTTTCCCACCGGACTGCACAACCTAAAGTGAAATTTTACAAAAATGGGTTAAATTAAATGCAAAATAAATTATATTGGCAAAGAAGGCTATCCGACTGAGTGAGTTGTTGCCAGTTCTCTGTAAAACAATCCCGTCAGCAACATCACAATAGGTAGTTTAATTTAGGGGAAAGGAGGGGAGAGACCCCGGCTTCTGACTTTCGGATTGCCACTCCCCCTCTCCCCCCCCCCCCCCAGGAGACGCCAACCTTGGAAGCGACAGCAGGTGAGAGGGGAGGGAGCCCCACTGAAGAGCTACGTGAGAGGCAACAGCAGCTGCTTGAATCGTTGAAGAAGGGCTCACGGCTGTAGATCAGCCGCAGCGGCGCCTAATTTTAAAGTGAAACAAACAACAGCCGACTGAATCAGTCTGAGGAAAGGATCCCAATGTCACCTATCCATGTTCTCCAGAGATCCTGACCTGTGGAATTACTCCAGCACTTTGTGTCCTTTCGGTGGTTGAGGAAGGGCTAGCTGGTGCACCTTGCAAGTTGGGTCAGAAACCAGGGCTCTAAAGGGGCGGGGAGACGGTGTGAGCAGGGGATGGGTTGGCAGGTCCGTCCACTATGTCTGACATCTGCTATAAAGGGTCGTTAAACGAGGATTCACTGTATTTGCCAAAACAGTTAGGAGAGTAGATTGAGAGCATAGTTGATTCTTTCATGACAGAGGGACACGACCAGAGAGAACACCCAAAACTCACAATGCCATCTGTGGCCATTGATAATTTAGGTTTAGTTTAGAGATACAACGCAGAAGCAGGCCCTTTGGCCCACCGACTCTGCGCCGACCAGCGATCACCCCATACACTAGCACAATCCTAAACACCAGGGACAATTTACAATTTAGAGAAGTCAATTAAACTAACGTATGGCTTTGGAGTGTGGGAGGAAACCAGAGCACCCGGAGAAAACCCACAAGGTCACAGGGAGAACATACAAACACCGTACAGAATATTGATTTTTACTTACTTCCAGGAGGGCTTTAATAGTGAGCTTGATGGTGTCATTGTCGGTTGCTATAGCCTCTTCAGTGTAGTTCTTTTCGAGAAACTCTCGGACTGTCTTGGCACTGCGACCGATAGCATTTGCCTGTTTGAACAGAAATTATATTGTCAGGCCAGACTTCCCTCATGCAGAGTTGATTGTATAGGAATAGACAGTGTTAGGCGATAGAAAGATAGATGATGTTCCTGATGCATCTTCAACTACTACAACATGATGCCTGGTTTAGTTTTAGAGATACAGCGTTCAAGCAGGGCCTTAGGCCCACCATGCGGACCACCAATCACCCGTACACTAATTCTATCCTACAGGCTAGGGACCATTTACAGAAGCTCTTAGTGTACGGAGCGGACGAGGAAATGGGAATCACATAGAACTAGCGAGGGCGGGTGATCGATGATTGCCGTGGATTCGGTGGGCCGAAGGGCCTGTTTCAATGCTGTATCTTTCAGTCAATCAATGCTCCAGAAGTTATTACACAGTTATTGAAAAATGTACCAATTATCTCAATAAAGTTGGATGTCTTATATATAAGCTTTTTGGATAGGAAGAGCTAGTGGGATATGGGCCAATGCAGACACAGAGGCACAGCCGGTAGAGCCGCTGGTTCACTGCGCCAGAGACCCGGTTTGATCCTAACCATGGGTGCTGCCTCTGTGTGGAGTTTGTACGTTCTCCCTGTGACCACGTGTGCTTTCCCCGGGTGCTCTGGTTTCCTCCCAAATCCCAAAGAAGTGCACGTTTGTAGGGAGTGTGGGGAGTGAATGAGAAAGTGGGACAATATAGAACTAATGTGGTGACACAAGGAACGGCATGTGCTGGAAACTTGTGTAGAACACAAAGTGGCGGAGTGTCTCAGTGAGTCAGCCAGAATCTTTGGAGGGCATGGATACGTGACGTTTCAGAGCAGAGTAGTGTGAATGTGTGATCAATGGTCGGCGTTGCTCGAAGAGCCCGTTTCCATGCTACATCACTAAACTAACCTCATCTATGCATCATTCAACATCATTACAATGAAAGGAGATGGCCAAGGCAGACGCAGAATCACACAGGGACAGATGGATATGATAACTAAATAAGTGAAAGGCCTGGATAGTGGTTGCGGAAGAGGATGTTTCCACTAATGGGAGTGTCTAGGACCAGAGGGCACTGCCTCAGAATAAAAGGATATACCTTTAGAACGGAGAAGAGGAGGAATTTCTTTGGCTAATAAAAGAGGGTGGTGAATCTGTAGAATTCATTGCCACAGACAAGTCATTGAGTATTTTTAAAATGGAGATTGGTAGGATTGTGTAGAAACAAAGATCTGGAGATGCTAGTTTCCACCAAAGTTAGACACAAAGTGCTGGAGTAACTCAGCAGTTCAGGGGAGCATCGCTGGAGAAAGAGGATGGGTGACGTTTCCGGTCGGGTCCCTTCTTCAGACTCCTGAGGTTTCCCGACCCGAAACATCACCCATCCTTTTACTCCAGATATGTCGCCTGACCCACTGAGTTCCTCCAGCACTTTGTCTATCTTTGACAGGTTCTTGATTAGTAAGGGTGTCAATGGTTATGAGGAGAAGGCAGGATAATGAGGTTGAAAGGGAAAGATAGATCAGCCATGATTGAATGGACGCAGCAGACTCGATGGGCCAAACAGCCTACTTCTGCAGTCAATGAGTCAATATCCATTGCAAAAAAAAAATAGCACAAGCTTAGTCACATCTTGTCTTTGCAAAGATTATAATTGTGAAAGACTCTGGTCGGAAGAGGAACACCTACCTTCCAAGCTTGGTATGTCCCAGATGGGTCAGTTTGGTACAAACGCGGAGTGCCATCGTAATCAAAGCCCACAATCAACGCAGAGATTCCAAAGGGTCTCCGACCATTGCTTTGCGTGTAACGCTAAATAAAGCATTAAAAGTGTCAGAGTCATAGTGTGGAAACAGCCACTTTGACCCAACTTGTCCACACTGACCAAGATGTCCCAGCTAAACTAGTACCACCTGCCTGCGTTTGGCCCATATCACTCCAAACCCGTCCTATCCATGTACCCGTCTAATTGTTTCTTAAACATTGCTCAACCTTTCCCTATAGCTCAGGCCCATGAGAACTGACAATCTTCTCTGTAACCTTTCCACTAGACAACAACTTTCCTGCAACATGGTGCCCAGAACTGAACACAGTATTCAAATTGCAGCCTCACCAATGTCATATATAACTGCAACAGGACCTCCCAACTTCTATACTCAATACTCTGACTGATGAAGGCCAGTGTGCCAAAAACTTTTTTGACCACCATATTTACCTGTGACGTCACTTTCAAGGAACTATGCACTCCTAGATCCCTCTGCTCTACGACACTCCGCAGAGCTCTACCATTCATTGTGTAAGACCCATAGTTCAGCAACACACTGTTAAATACATTAATCAATATCAGCCTATGATTATTTCTGATGGGCTGCCAGTTAGCAATAAGGGATGATCTGGTTCACCACAACAACACATACAAAGAAAAATAATTGTGCAATTCATTTTTGGGCAAAAGTACAAAAAGCTTTTACCTGTTTCAAAGTTGCAATGAAGCGTGTAATGTACTCTACGGTCACTGGGTCTTCCACAGTCAGTTTGTGGCTCTGACATTCCACCCGCGCTCGGTTGATGACGATCCGAGCATCAGCCGTCAGCCCTAAACGTGAAAGTAGAGGTGATTAGGCACGGGGCAGCACGGTTGCGCCACAGTCGAGTTACTGCCTCTCAGCGCCAGAGGCACAGGTTCCATCTTGCCTAGGGGTGCTGTTTGTACCGAGTTTGGATGTTCTCCCCGTGAGCTGCGTGGGTTTCCTCCCATACTCCAAAGACGTACAAGTTAGCAGGTTAAAAGAAAAGTAAATTGTCCTTAGTATGTAGGATAGTCCTAGTACACGGAGTCGCCGCTGGTCGGCGCAGACTCGGCTGGCACGTGTCTGCCCGGTATCTCTAAAAGCTTCGCGACTGCATAGCGATCAACACCACGAGTAACGATTGCGCCTGCGGCACAGATGGTAGCCTGTGCACAAACTGGGCTATTTCATTTAGTTTAGGGATGCAACGTGGAAGCAGGGCCTTCGGCCCATCCAGTCCGCGCCGACCAGCGATCCCCGTACACTAGTTCTATCCTGAACAGTGGGGACAAGTTTTACCAAAAGCCAATTAACCTACAAACAGGTACGTCTTTGGAGTGTGGGAGGAATCCGAGCAACTGGAGAAAACACACAGGGAGAACAGACAAACTCCATAGAGACAGCACCCGTAGTCAGGATCGAACCCAAGTCTCTGGCGCTGCAAGGCAGCAACTCTACCACTGCACTGCCCCAAACAAAGAATTTCTGAAAAGTGGCACTCCCCCAGCCAAGTTCCCTCAAAAACAAAACACTAAAGATGTTGGAAATATTCAGCAGGTCAATCAGCATCGATGGAGACAGAAAATCAAGTTCAGATCAACGCTGCTAGGTCTGTTAATTCAGGACATTGATCCCGACCTCGTATGCTGTCTGTGTGGAGTTTGCTCGTTCTCCCTGTAACCGAGCGGATTTCCTCCGGGTGCTTCAGTTTTCTCCCACATCCCAAAGACGTGCGCGTTTGTAGGTTGTGGCCCTCTGTAAACTGCCCCGAATGGATGAGAACATAGAACTAGTGTGAACAGGTGAGAGGCATAGATGGGGTAGACAGTCGTAACCCCAGGGTGGAAATGTCCAAAACTAGAGTGTATAGCTATAAGATGAGAGGGTGACCATTCATAGGAGATATACCGTGCAATTTTATTTTACACATAAAGTGATGGGGGCCTGGAACATGCTGCCAGGATGGTGGTGGAGGCAGCCTGAAGAAGGGTGTCGACCCGAAACGTCACCCATTCCTTCTCTCCAGAGATGCTGCCTGACCCGCTGAGTTACTCCAGCACTGTGTCTATCTTTGGTATAAACCAGCATTTGCATTTCCTTGTTTCAGTAAAATAAGTTGCTGTACTTACCTGCAAATGCCATACAGACATGGTCATCGAGGGCACAGATTTTCCGCACCGTTCTCTCCTCTTGAAGCTTTGCAACTGACTTTTTCTCCACACCCAAAACAACAATATCCTTCCCTCGTATCCCAACCTTAAAAAGAAAAATTGGATGGTAATTGCTTTTGGTTGACAGTACATTGAAACAAGCCCTTCAGCCCAAGGATTCAATACTGACAATCGATCACATTTGGAGCAATTATAACACTCACAGCGCTAGATGGCTGGGTTCGATCCTGACCTTTGCATATTCTTCATTTGGCCAGATGGGTTTTCTCCGGGTGCTCCGGTTTCCTTCTACATTCCAAAGGCACACGAGTTTAAAACTATACGTGGCCAAAGGAAGAACATACAAACTCCACACAGACAGCAGGCGTAGTCAGGATCAAACCCAGGCATCTGGCGCTGTGAGGCAGCAGCTCGTCCAGCTGTGCCACCCCGTTGCAAGAATGAACTGCTGTGGGGTGATCTTATAGACGTGGATGAGGGGAACAGAGGGCGGTGGGTATATGAAACGAGCTTACAGAGGAGGTAGTTGAGGCAGATGCAGTAACAACAACTGAAAGACATATGGATAGGAAAAGTATAGAGATCCAGGCCCAACATAGGTAAATAGGACTAGTGCGATGCACAGGACTGCTATTGTTTTTTTTAAGATACAGAACATTTTTTGTTATTTATTATGGTGTTTGGAGTCCCAGTCCATCTCTGATTTTCTGTCACACTTGGTTTTGGAACATAGGACGATAAAGCACTCTTGAATGTACAAACTCATGAGAGGAATAGATTGAGTGTCTTGCCCAGAGTATGGGAATCGAGAACCAGAGAACATAGGTTTAGGGTGAAGGCGAAAAGATGTGATTGGAATCGGAGTGGTCACTTTTTTTGCATAATGGGTGGTGGGTATATGGAAGGAGATGCCGGAGGTAGCTGAGACAGGTACCATAGCAACATTTAAGAAACATTTGGACAGGTACATGGACAGGACAGGTTTAGAGGAATATGGGCTAAACACAGTCAGGTGTGACCAGTGTAGATCGGACATGTTGGTTGGCGTGGGCGAGTTGGGCTGAAGGGCCTGTTTCCGTGCTGTATTACTCTATGTCTCAATATTCCAGCATCTGCAGTTCCATATGATTGATTCTCCTACCCTGGGGAAATTGGATTAGTTTAGGTACGTATGTTAGTCATCATTTTTCATTATCTTCATGGGGCACTGTCTCATTCACCGGTACTTGTTAGCCTTCCATGCTTTGGAGATTTTACATGAAAACAGGCCCTTCGGCCTACCGAGTTCATCCCGACCAACGACCACATATTCACACTGGTTCCATGTTATCCCACTTCCTCGTTCACTCCATACACACCAGGGGGAATTTACACAGGCCAATTAACCCAAAAAAACGGCATGTCTTTGGGATGTGGGAGGAAATCGAAGCAGCCAGACTCTGGGCTTCCACTATTCACCTGGGGATTGGGGAGTGAGGGACCGAGGGACCAGTGGCCCTTCAGGCCGATGCCTCGGTGCTATCCCCTCCACCCCTCCCCAGAGGATGTCCTTGTTGCTCCCTCCTCCACAGATGCTGCCTGACCCGCGGACTCTTCCACCAGTCCCTCGGGGACATACGCCCTGCGGCCCTACGCTCCGGTACAAGCCCTTCCCTCCCCAGAGTCTTACAGCATTTCCCCCGTGGCCCTTCAGCCCGATACCTCGGTGCCAGCCCTTCCTCCCCGCCCACTCAGTGATAAAGAAGCGGAGGAGTTGACAGGTATGTGTTTGCAACAACCACACGGAGAAACAGACACCAATTTATTGGGGGAGGGGGGTGGAGGTGCAGAATATTCTAGAATAAAGGGGAGGTCATTTAAGACTGAGGTGAGAAAAAACGTTTTCACCCAGAGAGTTGTGAATTTGTGGAATTCCCTGCCACAGAGGGCAGTGGAGGCCAAGTCACTGGATGGATTGAAGAGAGTTGGATAGAGCTCTACGGGGCTAGTGGAGTCAAGGGGTATGGAGAGAAGGCAGGCAGGGTTATTGGTAGGGGACGGTCAGCCATGGTCACAACGAACGGCCTCCTCCTGCACCTGTTGTGTGTTTCTGTCACTGTTCCCTTCCCCCTACTTGCTCACAGTTGCCACCGCAGAGCGTGTGTGTGCAGCTTGAGCAGGGCGCGGCGGCGGCAGCACTCACCGCCGTGGAGCCTTTCTTCACGGCCTCCTGCGCGTACTCCACCTGGAAGAGGTGCCCGTCGGGCGAGAAGACGGTGATGGCGCGGTCGTACCTGGCCGCCATTTGGGAGCCGCAGCCGCCGGCGCCGCTGGGTGTGCGCAGGCGCGGGGCGGGGATGGAGCCGGCACTCCGCCACGGCGCAGGCGCGGAGCCGGCACTACGGCGCAGGCGCGGGGGAGCCGGCACTCCGCCACGGCGCAGGCGCGGAGCTGGCACTCCGCCACGGCGCAGGCGCGGGGGGGGGGAGGCGGCACTCCGCCACGGCGCAGGCGCGGCGGGGGAGCCGGCGCCGCTGGGTGTGCGCAGGCGCGGAGCCGGCACTCCGCCAACGCCACGACTGCGCATGCCAGCGCCGCACGCATTAGCTGCGAGAGGGGAGCCAAAGACGGGGAGGGGGGAAAAGAAAGAGTTTCTCTGTTATTGAGTTGTAATAGCGTGCAACAGTTGAATGCAGAATTTATCCCTTGCATAACTATGATAGTTAACAACTCCTTTTGATTTTCCTTGGATGCCTTTGTATTAACCAGCAATTTAGTTGGTTTCGTGTTGGCCGCCCCTCCCCTGCCCTGCCCAGTGGTTTGTCCCAGGGGCTGCAGGTCGGATGAAGGCTTCAGTGGAGAATGTGCAGAATTCCACAGAAGCAGCTTCGTTTGCTGGCAACCCACAATCAGCCAGTTCAAGATAACATTTGCAACGGCTACATTAAAATGCATCGTTTGCAAACACCGAAGGCAACACATGAATCGGACTAATGTTGACATCGCGGCCGGAGACTATAGCCCCATCCTCCCCAGTGCGGTTACTGAGCTCACACCACCAGCCGAGTCCCGCAGGGGGAGGGGAGAAGAGCAGAGCTCTTGGCTGCTGCAAGGAGCTGATTGGAACCAAATGCATTGCTGTATGCAGTTTGCGCGCAGCAAATGCATCGCGGCATGCAGCCCATACATTGCTGCATGCGATCCATGCAAGCAGCATTGTTGCATACAAACTACGCACGCAGCAAATGCAATGCCGCATGCTACAAATGCATAACTGCCTGCACTCTATGCGTGTAAACTGTGCATGTCGTGTGCATGTACACCCGTTTCTTCCACTTTTCTGGGGTAGATTTATTTTGTGCTCTTCACAGCGTCCTCCTCATGAAATGCTTGCAAAAGAGAGGATGTGGGAGTTAATTATATTATTAGAGAGGGAGGAGACAGAATCGAACTGATTTTTTTTTTAAAAGGAGAATCAAGCAAAAAGCGGGCTCAGCACTCACTGGGTACGAATGCACGCCGTATCTTTCCTAATCGGCTCTCTGGAGCCTAGTTTACAACACAAAAAAAAACATACTATATTTCGTAATCTGTTTGCTGGAGACCTGCTTTGCAACAACCACACACATAACACACCAATTTCTTAGGGGAAGTGAAAACAACTCATTTCCCTTCATCCTCCCCTCCCCTCCCCCTCCTTCTCTGCAGTTACTACCAACGCTGTAGGATCTTTGGTTACTGCCAGTGTGTGTGTGTGTGTGTATGTATGTAGTTTTGGTAGAAATCCCAACCCCTCGATATCAAAGAGGAGTTGAGAGATATTTGTTTGCAACAGCCAAGCGCACACACACGCCAATTTATTGGGGGAAGCTGAAAACATTCCTTTCCTTTCCATTCCTTTCCTTTCCCTCCCTCTTTCCCTCCCTCTTTCCCTCCCTCTTTCCCTCCCTCTTTCCCTCCCTCCCTCTTTCCCTCCCTCTTTCCCTCCCTCTTTCCCTCCCTTTCCTTTCCCTCCCTCTTTCCCTCCCTCTTTCCCTCCTCCTTTGCAGTTGCTACTAGTGTGTGCGCGGAGTTTTTAAGCAGGAAACCCACCCCCTCTGTATCAGAGAAGGGGAGGGGTTGAGAGAAATTTACAACGAACATACACCAATTTATTGGGGGAGGTGAAAAATAAATCCTTTCCCCTTCTTTGCACACAGTTGCTACCACTGTGAGTGTGTGTGTAGAGTTTTGGCACGAAACTCGCCCTCCGTATCAGAGAAGGGGAGGAGTTGAGAGATATTTGTGCTCCACTGGACTGACTGTGTGTGTGTGGTGGAAGAGGAGGGAGGAGGAGGGGGGGGAGTTTCATTAAAGGGGACATTCCACACTTACTCACACGCTAGACGATGTCGGTGGCGTTTGCTACACCGCGGCAGCGCGGGAAAGGTGAAATTACACCTGCCGCCATTCAGAAGGTACTGTAACCATTTGCTTGTGTCGTTTCTTGTAGTGTATCCATTCCCGAGTGTTACATTGTAGCGGGAGCGCCGCACTCCCCTCGACTTCCCTGGGGCCTGCGACCATTATGTATCTTTGCATTGCAGTCCTCATTTACAGTGTTAAACTTTAATCCAGAGGCGGGGTTTTAAGTGTTTCTGCTTGCTTGTGTGCGTTTTAATTTCATCTTTTGAAACTGGGTTCTTGGTATTGAATGGGTTATCTGCACAAAGACAAGGGGAGATTTTTCAGCTCCAGCGGCCATGATGTGGAATGTTCCTCCTCTCTCTGTTACTGTTTGGGGCTTGAATGTATTTCTCAAACTGCGGGTTCGGCGTCTTTCCTTCGATAGTACACCGTGGGCGCGAGTAAATGTATTAATTGAGGCACTAGCAGAGTGAGACTTCTGCGTAAACTTTTTAATCCCTCGCTGGTTTCGTGTGCAAGCAATAGCTCCGTTTGATGTGAAATGTGCTCCTAAACGCCAATGGCGTGTGATGGATATATTTATTGACGACCCCTTTGTAAAAAAGAAAGTTACTTGAAGTTTTGCGCTTTGGTGGCACGCAATGCGAGCCTTTTTTATTCTCCTCCGCTTTGATCGCAAGATTTCCGTTTGTGTTAAGGTCTACATGGAACAGTACAGCACAGGAACCGGCCCTTCGGCCCGCAATGCCCATGCTAACGTGATGCCAAGCAAAACGAATCTCTCGCTGTATTCTAGGGGGTTCCCAGATGTGATGTGTGTGAGTGTGAAGTTTGTACCTGAGTTTTGAGTTTTATGTTTCAGGGATGCGGGTCCTGAACGCATCCATCCACGATCGCTGGTGAAAATCCGCTACGGGACTTGACGAGGTTATTTCAGTCAAGTCCTAACAGGACTGTTCTCACTAAGTGTGAAATGTGCGGCTAGAGTCGACTCCCAGGATGGTTTGTGGTTGGAGTCAGTCTTTATCCTGGCAATGAACTACCGGACCTTTTTCAAGATCCCTCAAGAGTGTTTAATTATCATGTGTCCCGACAACCGACGGATAGATCTGGTTGACACACAGTGTCTCGTCCAGAGTGGGGGCAATCGAGAACCAGAGGACATGGGTTTAAGGTGAGGAGGGAAAACTTTAAATAGGAACCTGTGGGGCAACTTTTTCAAACAAAGGGTGGTGGATGTGTGGGACGAGCTGCTGGAGGAGGTAGTTGAGGCAGGGACTATCGCAACGTGTAAGAAACATTTGGTCAGGAACATGGATAGGACCGGTTTAGAGGGATATGGACCCAAGGCAGGTAGATGGGACGAGTGTAGATGGGGCAAGTTGGTCGGTGTGGGCAAGTTAGGACAAAGGACCCGTTTCAATACTATCACTCTTTGACTTTAAGGGTGTTCTGGCTTCCTTGCACGTCCCAAAGGCCTGCGGTTAACTAGTCAAATAATTGATTGTCCTTTGTGTAGCTGAGTGATGAGTGGAGTTGATGAGAATGTAGGAAGAATATAAAGGATGAATGATTGGCGTAAGTGGGTGGTTTCCATGCTGTATGACTATGACAATGGAACATATTAATTCTTGCTTGCTGCCGCATGACTCGATGTGTTACTCAAGCACTTACAGAGTCATTCAGTAAGGAAACTGGCACTTTGGCCCAACTTGCCCACACCGACCAGCATGCCCCGTCTACACTATTCCCACCTGCCTAGACTTGGGCCCATGTCCCTCTAAACCTCTCCCATCCATGTTTCTTAAATGTTGCAATAGTCCCTGCCTCGACAACCACCTTTGGCAGCTAGTTCCATACATCCACTGCCCCTGTGTTTCCCCTTGAGTCTTTCCCATCCTCAACTTAAACCTATGATCTCTGGCTCCCGAATCCCCTGCTCTGGGCAACAAACTCTTTGTGTCTTTGTTTGTAAGCCAGCATGTGCAGTTCCTTGCTTCTGCATTCTGAAGAAGAGTCTCGACCCAAAACATAACTTATCCATGTTCTCCAGAGATGCTGCAAGACTTGCTGAGTTACTCCAGCACTTTTTTTTTGTCGTAAACCAGCATCTGCAGTTCCCTGTTTCCAAATGAATTCTTACTTTCAGCAGCCTAATATGACGCAAGGCACAGAGGTAATTAATTGCATTTTTCTTTATTATATATTAATAACTGCAATGCCAGGGCATAAAAAAAGCCCAAAATGCTGAGGTTATTAATTTGAGTACAAGAGCAGGGAGGTTCTACTGCAGTTGTACAGGGTCTTGGTGAGACCACCCCTGGTGTATTGCGTACAGTTTTGGTCTCCAAATCTGAGGAAAGACATTCTTGCCATAGAGGGTTTACAGAGAAGGTTCACCAGACTGATTCCTGGGGTGACGGGACTTTCATATGAAGAGAGACTGGATAGACTCGGCTTGTACTCGCTAGAATTTAGAAGATTGAGGGAGGATCTTATAAAAAATTCTTAAGGGGTTGGACAGGCTAGATGCAGGAAGATTGTTCCCGATGCTGGGGAAGTCCAGGACAAGGGGTCACAGTTTAAGGATAAGGAATTTTTTTAGGACCGAGATGAGGAAAACATGTTTCACACAGAGAGTGGTGAGTCGCTGGAATTCTCTGCCACAGAAGGTAGTTGAGGCCAGTTCATAGGCTATATTTAAGAGGGAGTTAGATGTGACCCTTGTGGCTAGAGGGATCAAGGGGTATGGCGAGAAGGCAGGTACGGGATACTGAGTTGGATGATCAGCCATGATCATATTGAATGGCGGTGCAGGATCGAAGGGCCGAATGGCCTACTCTGCACCTATTTTCTATGTTAGTGTTGTGCAGTGTTCAAGAGCCTGATGGCTGTTGGGAAGAAGCTGTTCTTGAACCATGAGGTCATGGTTGTCAGGCTCCTGTACCTTCTTCCTGATGGCAGGAGTGAAACCTGAGCAAGGCCGGGGTGTAGGAGAGGGAACTGGCACCTTTGAGCCATTGGTGTGGCTCATAGATAATGGCAGTCTTTTTGAGGCAGCGCCTCCTGTAGATCGCTTCGATGGTGGGGAGGTAAGTAGCCATGATGAACCGGGCGTTGTCCACCACTGAAGTCCCATTCATTCCTGGGCGTTTGAGTTGCCCAACCAGACCGTGTTGAGGCCAGTGACTATGCTCTTTACTGTCCACCAGCAGTTCATAGTTGCTGAGGTCGGTGTTGTGGAACATTCAAGAGCTTGATAGTTGCCTGAGGGGAGAAGAGGGAGTGACCAGGGTGAGACCAGTACTCGATTATGCTGGTGGCAGCGTGAAATGTAGATGGAGTCAATGGAAGATAAAGAATGCTGCCTGGATGGAGTTTGTCCCTTCTCCCTGTGACCGTGTGGGCTTTCTCCAGGTGCTCCGGTTTCCTCCCACATTTGTAGGTTAATTGGCCTCTGTAAATTGTCGCTGGCATGTAGGGTAGGGTAGGTCAGCAAAGTCTCAGTGGGGCAAAGGGCAAGTGTCTTTATACTAAACTAAAACAGCTGTGTGAAACGTAAGAATAGTGTGATTGAAGAAAATGTAAATAAAAACTAGTCGATAAAATGTGTAAATTTAAGTCTTAAATGAATTGTACAGTTCAAATGTGCAATTGAGCAAAGAACTTTGTTTTAAAATTGAGGGGACAAAGACATTCTATAGATGCAAAGGGGCACACAAAAACTGGCGACAAAGGAAACTGCAGATGCTGCCGTCTTGAAGAAAATACAAAGTGCTGGAGGAACTCGATGAGTGTGCAAGCAACTGTGGAGGAAATGGACAGGCGACATCAGTACCTCTTCTCTCTGTGTCTTTTTGTCTCCAGCCTTTATCACTTATTCCACCCATCCAGAACCAGGAGCCACAGGTTAAGAATAAGGGGTAAGCCATTTAGAACTGAGACGAGGAAACACTTTTTATCACAGAGTGGTGAGTCTGTTTTCTGTGAGTGATGAGGGCGGTTTTCTGGATACTTTCAAGAGAGAGTTAGATAGGGCTCTTAAAGATGGTGGAGTCGGGGGATATGGGGAGAAGGCAGGAACGGGGATGATCAGCCATGATCACGTTGAATGGCGGTGCTGGCTCAAAGGGCCGAATGGCCTACTCCTGCACCTATTGTCTATCTACTATTCAACCCCCCTCACCTTTATCTACCTATCACTTGCCAGAATATGTCCCACCCCCACCTCTCTATTCCAACTTCTACAGATGTGCCGTAGAAAGCATTTTATCGGGATGCATCACCGCATGGTTTAGGGATGGCTCCATCCAAGACCGCAACGGGACTCATTAGCACGCAACAAAGGCTTTTCACCGTACCTCGGTACAAGTGACATTAAATTAACCTCGACTAAGCTAGAAATTGCAGAGAACTGTGGACGCAGCTCAGGCCATCAAGCTAACCACCCACCCTTCCATTGACTCCATCTAACTTCTTGCTGCCTCAACAAGGCCAGCAGCATCATCAAGGACCTCTCCCACAGACAAGATGATCAGAAGTGTGCAAACTCGTACATCTAGATTCAGGGACAGTTTCTTTGAAACTGTTATCAGGCAACTGAACCATGCCATCAACAACTAGAGAGCGATTCTGAGCTACTATCTACTTCTTTAGAGGCCCTCGGACGATCTTTCATCAGACTTGGGTGGAGTTGCTCCCAAGCCCTGCTCTGATGCATCCTGACAAAATGCTTTCTACGATGCTTCTGTAGAAGCTGGTGAGAGTTGTTGGGGACATGTCGTCCTGTGTTCTCCAGAGATGCTGCTCGACCCGCTGAGTTACTCCTGCACTGTGTGTTTTGGAGATTAGTGGTTGATTTCGGAAAGGGGAGTGTGAAGGGAACCTGTTCCCATTGTGGAGATCAAAAGCTGAGAGCATTTAATTGCCATATGTACTAACAACGGAACAAGGCCTAACAGCCCTGTAAACACAGTGCTCATAAATAACATAATACATTTAAAAAAACACACATTAAAATGCTTGATATTAGTCCCTAGCGCAACCAAGACAGTTCCTTGTTTAGTTGTAGTTTGTGGTGTTTAATAGCCTAATGGTTGTAGGGAAGAAGCTGCTCCTGAACCTGATGTTTCAGTTTTCTGGCTCCTGTACCTTCTTCCCTATGGCAGGTGTGAAATGAGAGCGTGGCCTGGGTGGTGTGGGTCTCTGATGATGCTGGCTGCCTTTGAGGCAGCGACTCCTATAGATCCCTTCGATGGAGGGGAGGTCAGTACTCATGATGGACCAAGCAGTGTTCACCACTTTTTGTATCGTGTGTAGGAAGGAACTGGCGTTTTAAACCAGAATGATGTTTTAAACCAAAGGTAGACACAACAAGCTGGAGCAACTCAGCGGGTCAGACAGCATCTCTGGAGAAAAACGATGGGTGACTTTTTGGGCTGAGATGGATCAAAGCAAGGACGCAGATCTTTAAAACGGGTGTGGGATGAACCATATTTAGCTTGGTCTAATGTCTAACACGGTGGAAACAGAATAGATCTAGATTCTGCAGGCCCAGAGGGGAAGAGCAGGGGTTAATACAATGTGCAGGAAGATGGTGACTAACCAGGGTGACATGCATGATGGCAAATAAAGTTCCTATCTTGATGACTTTTGTTGGAATGAATCAGGCCACCTACTCATTCTGTTGATGGGCGCACATATTGATATTAATAACCTTGTTACTAATGTAAAAATAACCAAGGTAGAGACTGCAAGTGACCTCGTAGGTGAATGGGATTAGTATTACAACAGCTGCACGGTGGCGAATCGGTAGAGTGGCCGCCTTGCGGCTCCAGAGACCCGGATTCGATCCTGACTACGGGTGCTGTCTGTATGGGGTTTGTACGTTCTCACTGACCACGTGGGTTTTCCCCAAGTGAATTAATGAATGAATGCGTTTATTGGCCAAGTATTCACATGCAAGGAATTTGCCTTGGTGCTCCGCCCGCAAGTGACAACATGACATACAGTGACAGTTAGGAATGATACATACAACATTAAACATAATAAAACATTATTGATTAAAACATGTGAATTAAATAAAATGCCAGAGCAAAAGGAGGCTACAGATTTATGGCTATTGAATAAAGCTATTACTTGTGGGGAAAAAAAACTGTTTTTATGTCTGGCTGTGGCAGCTATGACAGTCCGGAGTCGCCTTCCAGAGGGAAGTGATTCAAAGAGTTTGTGGCCAGGGTGAGAGGGGTCAGAGATGATCTTGCCCGCTCGCCTCCTGGCCCTTGCAGTGTACAGTTCGTCAATGGAGGGAAGGGTGCAGCCAACAACCTTCTCCAGGCAATAACCTGCTTCGGTTTCCTCTCGCCCTCTAAAGATGTACAGATTTGTAAGTTATTTCACTTTTGGGGAAAAAATTGTGAATTGTCCCTAGTGTGTAGTATGCGCTTGTGTAACATGGATTGCTGGACTTGGTGACCAGAAGGGCCTGTTTCTCCATTATCTCTAAATGAAACGAGCGGCTTGGGTTAGACAGGATGAAGATTTGGTTTCTGTACTTGCGATTGCAGGCGTCTGAGTACTAAGTTTAGTTTGGAGATACAGAGTGGAAACAGGCCCTTCAACCCACCGTGTCCTTGACTGTAAACGTGTGTAGTCTTTTTGTTGAATGGATAGTACGCAACAAAAAAGCTTTTCGCTTTACCGTGGTACACGTGACAATAATAAAACCAAACGCAGCTTTTTGAGATAGCAAATAATTCTTAACAATTGCATTGCCCCAATAAACTAACGGAAGCCAATTAACCTACAATCCTGCACGTGCTGTGTATGGGTGGAAACCGGAGCACTTGGAGAAAACCGGTGAACATTTAAGACACATTTAAGACCAGAAGTAATAGGAACAACATTCCCACTCAACCCCATTCTCCTACCTTCCCCCTGTAACCTTTGACGCCCATACTAATCGGGAACATGTCAATCAACGCTTAACAAATATCCAGTGCCGTCTGTGGCAATGAATTCCACAGATTCACCACCCTCTGACTAAAAAAAAATCTTCCTCCATCTCCAGGTAAAAGGTACATCCTTTTATTCTGAGGCTGTGCCCTCTGGATCTAGATTCTCCCGCTAGTGGAAACAACCTCTCCACATTCACTCTATCCAGGCCTTTGTGGGTTTCAATGTTCTGGAGAGCTGGAGTTTACAGTTGAAATGTTAACGAGCTTGTATTGTTTGTTTTAGTATTATTGTCGCGTGGACTGTGATACAGTGAAGGCTTTGTTTGCGTGCTATCCAGACATCATACTATAGATGAGTACTATCCAGTGATTCATAGCAAGAGGATTTGAGTTTAGGAGCAAGGCGGTCCTACTGCAGTTGTACAGGGCCCTGGTGAGACCACACCTGGAGTATTGTGTGCAGTTTTGGTCTCCTAATTTGAGGAAGGACATTCTTGCTATTGGGGGAGTTCAGCATAGGTTCAGCAGGTTAATTCTCGGGATGGCGCGACTGAAATATGATGAAAGAATGGTTTGACTGGGCAATTATATACTTGAATTTAGAAGGATGAGAGGACAGGCTAGATGCAGCTAAAATGTTCCCCATGTTGGGTCACAGTTTAAGAATAAGGGGTAGGCCATATAGGACTGAGATGAGGAAAAAAAAATCACCCAGTGAGTTGTGAATCTGTGGAATTCTCTGCCAATTCAATGGATGTTTAAGAGAGAGTTAGATTTAGCTCTTGGGGCAAATGGAATCAAGGGATATGGGGAGAAAGCAGGAACTTGGTACTGATTTTGGATGATCAGCTATTATCATATTGAATGACTCGAAGGGCCAAATGGCCAACTCCTGCACCTATTTTCAATGTGTCTATGCATAAGTACACCAGGTCGTGCACAGAGAAAAATGCTAGAGTGCTGAATATGATATTACAGTTGCGGAGAAAGTGCAGATAAAAGTGCAAGGTCCGTTGATCTGTTGAAATGTTGTGACTTTGTTGCTGCCAAGACTGCTTAGGTGGGGTCTGCTGTATGATTTTACCAGAATGAATGCAAAAAGAAAAGTATTTCATTGTGGCTAGGCACATGTGACCATAAAGTATCATTTTGGAAGTATCATTGCATTAAAACTGGAGCACCCAGACCTTTCCTAGACTCGGAAGAATCGGAAAGGTCCTGATCCAAATTATCAATTCTGACGAAGAGTCCCGACCTGAAATGTTGCCAATCCATATTCTCCAGATATGCTCCCTGCCCTGCTGAGTTACTCCAGCATGTGTGTTGTGTGCCATGTATTGGAAGGTGGCAATGCTGGGTGGGTGAAGAGCGTTTAGTTTGTCAATGGCTGTGTGTGTGTGCTGTATTGAAGGCACAACCTCATCGCCATTGGGTCACAGTCATAGACTCATTCAACATGGAACCAGCCCCTTTGGCCCAACTTGCCCCTGTTGCCCAAGGTGCCCCCGCTCTGCTCTTCCCACCTGCCCACCATGGACCCATATCTCTCATCCATCCCCAGTGAGCGTGAACTGCCTGCATTTACTCTTGACACAGGATCAGTTTACATGTACAAAATGATGTGGAATGGATCGGGTGGATGCACAGAGTCTCTTGCACAGAGTAGGGGAATCGAGAACCAGAGGACATGGGTTTAAGGTGGAAGGGGGGGGGGGGTGATATAATAGGAACCTGAGGGGCAACTTTTTCACACAAAGGGCGGTGGGTGTATGGAACGAATTGCCGGAGGAGGTAGTTGAGACTGCGACCGTAACATTTAAGAAACATGTGAACAGGTATGTGGTTAGGACAGGTTTGGATGTATATTGGCCAAATGCAGGTAGGTGGGACTAGTGTGGATGGGGCATGTTGGTCAGTGTGGGCAGTAGGGCCTGTTTCCACGCTGTATGCACTATTGCACTCAAATGCACTAATCTTTCTCTCTTTTGTTAGTTACTGGATGAAAACAACCAGCTGATCCAGTGTATCATGGACTACCAGAGCAAAGGGAAATCGGCTGAATGTTCTCAGTGAGTTGGTATTGTTGTTGGTTTATTGTTGTCATGTGCACCAAGAAATAACGAAGAGAGAGAGAGATACATTCAATTAACGCCGAACCTTCGCTTTGGGGTGTGGGAGGAAACGGGAACACACACACACACACACACACACACACACACACACACACACACACACACACACACACACACACACACACACACACACACACACACACACACACTTCTTCTTCAGACTCTGAAGAATTGGAAAGGTCCAAAATGCCAAGTCTGAAGAAGAGTCCAGACATGAAACAGGATGTGTAGGAAGGAACTAAAGATGCTGGGTTACGGCAAAGATAGACATAAAGTGGCAGGGATTCGGGGACATGGGTGGGCGGTGGGAACTCGGTGGGCCAAAGTGCCTGTTTCCATGCTTTAACCCCTAACTCAATAGTGTTTTGTGTTCACTCCTAGATACCAGCAGATGCTTCATAGAAACCTGGTCTACTTAGCAACCATAGCAGATTCCAATCAGAACATGCAGTCGCTGTTGCCAGCTGTAAGTAGTGTCCCTGCTAAATAAAGCCAGTCCTTGGAGGAGATGCTGGGACCTGGAGATCTCACTTGAGCACTGCCCCAAGGCAATGGTGCTTTATTGCCACGTGTGTAAAGTGCAAACGCACAGTGAAATTCCTTTCTCACAAACAGCCCAGTACAGTATTGCCGTGGGCTGGCACATCCCCGATTAGCAAGTGTACAGAAATAGTACCCTGATCAAATCTGAGAAAAGGCATTCTTGCCATAGAAGGGGTACAGAGAAGGTTCACCAGACTGATTCCTGGGATGTCAGGACTTTCATATGAGGAAAGACTGGATAGACTCGGCTTGTACTCGCTAGAATTTAGAAGAATGAGCGGGGATCTTATAGAAACTTACAAAATTCTTAAGGGGTTAGATAGGCTAGATGCAGGAAGATTGTTCCCGATATCGGGGAGGTCCAGAACAAGGGGTCACAGTCTAAGGATAAGGGGGAATTCCTTTAGGACCAAGATGAGGAAAACATTTTTCACACAGAGAGTGGTGAATCTGTGGAATTCTCTGCCACAGAAGGTTAGTTCATTGGCTATATTTAAGAGAGAGTTAGATGTGGCCCTTGTGGCTAAAGGGATCAGGGGGTATGGAGAGAAGGCAGGTACAGGATACTGAGTTGGATGATCAGCCATGATCATATTGAATGGTGGTGCAGGCTCGATGGGCCGAGTGGCCTACTCCTGCACCTATTTTCTATGTCTCTATGATCCCACATGCAAGGGGCACCGTGTTTTGGCGCCATTTACAAAGATGGAGTCAATGGAAGGGAGGTTGTGTTCATTATCTGTACGTACAATGGTTCTTTATTTGTCACTCATGCAACTGCACAGTAAAATTCCTTTTGCATATTTATACATCAGTTCATGAGTTATAGGAGCAGAATTAAAGAATGGAGTCGGGGAATGTGGGGAGAAGGCAGGAACGGGGTACTGATTGGGGATGATCAGCCATGATCACATTGAATGGCGGTGCTGGCCCGAGGGTCTACTCCTGCTCCTATTGGCTGTTTTCTAATTGGTCCATTCGGCCCATCAAGTCTACTCCGCCATTCCTTCATGGCTGATCTATCTTTCCCTCTCAACCCCATTCCCCTGCCTGCTCCCCGTAACCCCTGACACCCGTGCTAATGTTTTGCTGCGGCCCACCCGTGCGCTCGGTCTACTGGGGCACTACTGGATTCCAAGATGGCGCCCAAGCCGGGCGTCTCTTTGTGTGTGAGGCACAGAAGTGGATCTGCATTCACGCTTTGCAGTGGCTCCACTCCTTCACATCTCTACCCGACAGCGACATTTCTTGCGTTAACGGCGCTCTTTTTAATATTCAAGTTATTCCCTTTCTCCTGTTTCTGTACACTGTGGATGGCTCGATTGGAACCATGTATATAGTCTTTCCTAAACTAGACAATAAACAAAACTAAACTTGTAACACCTGGCAATAAACTAAACTAACTGAATTCCAAAAGGTTGGAATAGCAACGGTGGAGTTTCAATTTTGTAAATTGGGGGGGTGGGGGGTTATATGGGGTGACGTTGAACAGACGTTTATGTTGCCTGTCCTTTGCCTTGCAGCCTCCAACACAGTCCATGCCAATGGGGTCTGGGTCTATCAACCAGAGTGGAATGACCCAGCTTGCTCACGGGCACAGCATGGCAGCGGATGGCATGGTCGGAGGGGGTGCACCTGTCCTTCACATGCAGAACCAGATGAACGGCCAGATGCCAGGTGCGTCATAGCCACACAGCGCGGAAACAGGCCCTTCGGCCCAACTTGCCCACACCGGCCAACCTGTCCCGTCTACACATGTCTCACCTGCAAGCATTTGGCCCATATCCCTCGAAACCTGTCCTATCCACGTACCTGTCTAAATATTTATTGAACATTGTGATACTGTCTCCCTCGGCTATCTTTATCTCGTAAACGTGACAATAAACTAGACTCCTCCGGCAGCTCGTTCCATACGCCCTCCGCCCTCAGTGTTTAAAAAAAGGTTTGTCCCTCATGGTTACGATTAAAATCCCACCCCAACCCCCCCCCCCCCCCCTCCCCATCTTAAACCTGTGCCCTCTGGTTCTCGATTCCGCTACTCTGGGCAAAATTCTCTGATCATTTACCCAGTCTATTCATCGAATGATTTTGTGCACTTCTGTAAGATCACACCTCATCCTCCTGCACTCCAAGGACTACGGTCCCAGCCTGCCCAACCTCTCCCTGTAGTTCAGGCCCTCGCGTCCTGGCGACATCCATTGTAAGTCTTCATTGCCTCATTTTCAGCTTGACAACATCTTTCCTGTTACACGGCACCCTAAAATGTACACAATACTCTAAATGTGGCTTCCCCAATGTCTTGTATAACGGCAACATGATCCCCCAACTTCTGTACTCCATGCTCTGACTGACGAATAGAGGTAATTGAGCCTGTGGTGTAAATTCATAACTCAGCGAATCCGATGGGTAAGCAACATCGGGTGTTTTTGTGTGGCACGGTCAGGGCAGCGGGTAGAGCACCTGCCTCCTAGAATAGACAATAGACAATAGGTGCAGGAGTAGGCCATTCGGCCCTTCGAGGATTCCACAGACTCGCCACTCTCTGTGAGAAAAAGCGTTTCCTCGTCTCCCTTCTAAATGGCTTACTCCTTATTCTTAAACTGTGGCCCCTGGTTCTAGACTCCCCCAACATCGGGAACATGTTTCCTGCCTCTAGCATGTCCAAACCCTTAACAATCTTATATGTTTCAATGAGATCCCCTCTCATCCTTCTAAACTCCAGAGTGTACAAGCCCAGCTGCTCCATTCTCTCAGCATATGACAGTCCCTGCCATCCCGGGAATTAACCTTGTAAACCTACGCTGCACTCCCTCAATAGCAAGAATGTCCTTCCTCAAATTAGGGGACCAAAACTGCACACAATACTCCAGGTGTGGTCTCACTAGGGCTCTGTACAACTGCAGAAGGACCTCTTTGCTCCTATATTTTCGACGACTCTTCTTATAAAGGCCAACCTACCATTCGCTTTCTTCACTGCCTGCTGTACCTGCTTACTTTCATAGACTGATGAACAGGACCCCCATATCCTGTTGTACTTCCCCTTTTCCCAACTTGACGCCATTTAGATAGTAATCTGCCTTCCTGTTTTTGGAAGGGACCTGGTTTGATCGCGTGTGTGTGTGTGTTTTTTTTTTCTCTCCGGCTTTCCCTCACAATCCAAAGATGTGCAGGTTCGTAGCTTAATTGGCCTCTGTAAATTGTACCTAGTGTGTAGGGAGTGGATGGAAAAGCGGAATAACATAGAGGTAATCGATGGTCGGCATGCATTCAGTGGGCCGAATGGCCTGTTTCCATGCCGTATATCTAAACTAAACTAAAAGCCATTGGTGATTTGGTCCACCGCCGTGGTGTCGTCTGCAAATTTGTACGAGGAGTTAGAGCCAACTTCGGCTGTGCAGTCAGGGGAATGCAGCCCGTTTCATGTTCATAAATTATAGGAGCAAGAATTAGGCCATTCGGCCCATCGGGTCTACTCCGCCATTCAATGGTGGCTGATCCATCTTTCCCGCTCAACTCCATTCTCCCGCCTTCTCCCCATAACCCTTGATAGCCGTGCTAATCATGAATCTCTCTACTGTATCTTCGCCCTAAAAATATCCATTGACTTGACCCCCACAGCCGACTGTGGTAATAAATTTCACAGATTCACCGCCCTCTGACGAAATAAATTATTTCTCATCTCCTTTCCAAAGGTACGTCCTTTTATTCTGTGGCTGTGCCCTCTGGTCCTTGGCTCTCCCACTGGTGGAAACTTCCGCTCCACGTCCAGTGTTGGTAATTGCGTTTTGTTTTTGCAAACTCCGGCAGGATCTAACCACATGCCTGTGCAAGGTCCCGTCCAGGCTGGCCTGGTCAACACTGCGGTCAGCATGCCAGCCGGTAGCCACAGCTCGATGGGCGGCTACAGCCACTCTGTGCCCTTGTCGCAATCGATGCCGGTGCAGAGCCAGATAAACGTGAGCCAGGGGCAGTCGATGGGGAGCTACGGACCCCGGCCTAACATCAACATGCAGCCTAGCCAAGGTACGTCAAACCTCCTCTCTCCCATCGGGCAAATGGTATGGAAGTGTGGTCATACCTCCAGCTGTTATCGGGGCAACTGAACCGTCCTACCAACAACCAGAGTGTGGTCCTGACCCAATCTACCTTATTGGAGACCCTCAGACGATCATTGATCAGACTTTACTGGATGTTATCTCGCACTAAATGTTATTCCATTGTCCTGTATCTGTACACTGTGGATGGATCGCTTGTGATCATGTTCTGTCTTTCCGCTGACTGGATTGCACGCAACAAAAGCCTTTCACTGTAGCTCACTGAACTAAAACAATGCCGAAACAAGGAATCGCAGGTCAACTGTTGGCTGTTCAGAGTGTCCCATAAAGTAAGAGGAGACACTGAAATGGGAATAGTATTGAACGCGGACAAAGTGTCGGAGTGACCCAGCGGGTCAGGCGGCATCTCTGGAAAATGTGAAGAAGCAAAGTTTTGGATTTGGACCTTTCTTCAGACTGATTGTAATGGAAGGGGCGGTGAAACCTCTTCTTTCATTCCTATGGCAGGCTTTGTCCCTCCCACATCTCCTCTCCTGCCTTCTCCCTACTATAGTCAGTTTGAGGGAACGCCCCGACTCAAAACATCATCTCTCCATGTTCTCCAGAAATGCTGTGTTCTACACCAAAGCAAGTAATAGGCCAGCTCCAACTGTCAATTCAACTTGATCTGCAAACAACCCAATTAAAAAGACACACAGCGCTGGAGTAACTCAGCGGGTCAGGCAGCATCTCCGGTCTACATGGATTGGTGATGTCTCGGGTCAGGACCCTTCTTCACACGATTTGTGTAGCTCAGCAGTTCTTTCGTTCTACTCTTTAAAACCACGGGTGCAACCACACAGAGAATTAGAACGGTGTCCCAGTGAAGATCGGGTTGGACCGTGGGAGAGTTGCTGCCTCACAGCGCTAGAGACCCGGGTTCAATCCTGTCCTCGGGTGCTCTGTAGAGAGTTTTTACATCCTCCCCGTGACCACCTGGGATTTCTCTGGGTGCTCTGGTTTCCTCCCACACTCCAAATACCTAGATTTTTTTTTTTTTTTAGGTTAATTGGCTTCGATAAACTGTCCCTGTGCGAAGGATCGAACCAGTGTATCGGTGATCATTGATCGGTGTGGACTCTGGGCCGAAGGGCCTGTTTCAATACTGTATCACTAAACTAAACGCGCCGGGTCAGGCAGTGTCTCTGGAGAACGTGGGTAGGTGGCGTTTCAGATTCCGACCCTTCTTCAGATCTACTCTGCCATTCAATCATAGCTGATCTATCTCTCCCTCCTAACTCCTTCTCCTGCCTTCTCCCCATAACCTTTGACATCTGTAATAACCAAGAATCTATCTACCTCTGCCTTACAAATATTCCACAGATTCACCGCCCTCTGACTAAAGTAATTCCTCCTCATCTTCCTTAAAAGAACGTCCTTTAATTCTGAGGCTGTGACCTATTGTCCTAGACTCTCCCACATCTTAGTTGAAACATCCTCTCCACATTCACTCTATCCAGGCCTTTCACTATTCTGTGTGTTTCAATGATGTCCCTCCTCATTCTTCTAAACTCCAGCGAGTACAGGCCCAGTGCTGGCAAACGCTCATCATAGGTTAACCTACTCATTCCTGGGATCATTCCTGTAAACCTCCTCTGGACCCTCTCCAGAGCCAGTGCCTCCTTCCTCGCATATGGTGCCCATAATTGCTCACAATATTCCAAATACGACCTTACCAGCGCCTTATAGAGCCTCAGTATTGCATCCGTTTTTTGTATGCAAGCCCTCTTGAAATAATTGCTAGCATTGAGTTTGCTTTCTTTACTACCGATTCAACTTGCAGATTAACCTTTTGGGAATCCTGCACTAGCCCTCCCAAGTCCCTTTGCACCTGTGATTTCTGTATTCTCTCCCCTGGATAAAAGTGAGATGGGGATTTGGGGATGTGAGATGAACCCACGGAGATGGGGGAAGGAGCAGTGTGGCTGGGGTGGTGGGCGAAATATGTAGGCACCAGGTTGGGGAGGCCAGGGAAAAGAGGAGAAGGGGGGGGGGGGGGTATTGCTTGAAATTGGAGAATTTAATTTAATGCCATTAGGTGCAAGGAATGCTGAGTGGAGCATAAATGTTGGCATGGGTCTGTTGGGCCGATTGGCCTTTTGGTGTGCTGTGTCACGTGAACTGTTGGAGAAACTAAAACATCACCTCAATGAAAACCTTCAAACTTCATTGGAGGCCCCCAAACTATCTTTAATCAAACTTTACTGGGCTTTATTTTGCACTAAAACTAATTCCCTTTATCCTGTATCTGTACACTGTGAATGGCTTGCTTCTGATCATGCAGAGGAAGGCACTGCAGATGCTGGTTTATACTGAAGATAGGCACAAAGTGCTGGAGTAAATCAACAGGTCGGGCAGCAAGCATCTCAGTAGAAAAAGGATGGGTGAGGGTTTGAGTCGGAAACCTTCTTCAGGCGTTCTTCAGATTGCAGAAGGGTTCCATCTCGAAATGTCACCCATCCCTTTTCCCCTGAGGGGCTGCCTGACTCGCTGAGTTACTCCAACACTTTGTGCATGTCTTTTGTAGTCATTGCATGATCTTTCCACTGACTGGATAGCACACAACAAAAATGGTGTACAGTGTACCTCTGTACGTGTGACAAAAGCGTGTCGGATCAGGAGAGAAGAGGAGGAGTGAAATGTAAAGCCGGAGAGAGGGTCATGGGTGGAAGGGCATGTGAGAAGGGAGATGGGAAGATGAGAAATTATACTAGGGTAAAAATTCAAAAATGGGTCCCGACCCAAAGCCGCCTCTCCGTGTTATCCAGCGGTGTTGCCTGACCCACAAAGTTACTCCAGCGCTTTGTGTCCTTTCCACGAATTTAGGATCTTACCTGTGGGAAGTCACAAAACTGGTTCCGCAACAACTGGTTTCCAAAGGCACAGGGTGAAGATTTTAAACTACAATAACACACCGTGCTGTAGTAACTCAGTGTGTCGGGCAGCATCTCTGGGAAGATGGATAGGTGATGGGGCAGCTTCTTCCCAGCTGTTATCGAGCAACTGAACCGTCCTACCACCAACTGGAGAGCAGTCCTGACCTCCCATCTCCTCATTGGAGACCCCTGGACTATCTTTAATCGGACTTTACTGAATTTTATCTTGCGCTAAATGTTATTCCCTTTATCCTGTGTCTGTACACTGGACGGCTCGATTGTAATCGTGTATAGTCTTTCCGCTGACATTAATAATCTAAACTGAACTACGTTCCCCAGTTGGAAAGGGTGCAGAGAAGAACATTTACAGGGATGTTGCCAGGACTCGAGGGCTTGAGTGGGCTGGGACTCTCTTCCATGGAGCGCATGAGGATGAGGGGTGATCTTATACAGGTGTATAAAATGATGCAAGGAATAGATCGGGGCGACACTTGCCCAGAGTAGGGGAATCGAGAACCAGAGGACATAGATATACTGTGAAGGAATTTTATAGGCATCTGAGGGGTAACGTTTTCACACAGGGTGGTGGGTGTATGGAACGAGTTGCCAGAGGAGGCAGTTGAGGCAGCGATTATCGCAACGTTTAAGAAACATTTATTCGGGTTCATGGATAGGATGGGGGTCAAACAGAGGCACGTGGGGCGAGTGTAGATGGGACGTTGGTCAGTGTGGACAAGCTGGACTGTTTCCACGCTGTGTGACTCATAGACTCTACCACTGCACTATCTTTCAGGTCCAATGATGCACCAACAGCCACCTGTCTCACAGTTCAATATGCCCCAGGGAGGAGCTCAACATTATCCCAACCAGCCGCCAATGACCATGATGAGCCAAGTAAACCAGGCTAACCACATGTTGGGGCAAAGACAGATACCCCCCTACAGACCGGCTCAGCAAGGTGAGTCTCTGGCAACGTGTCCCCGGTATAGTCACTGTGTACACACGTACCATGCAGCATGGTACAGTTGCTGCCTTACAGCGTCAGGCACCCGGGTTCGCCCCTGATTACGGGTGCTGGCTGCACATGGTTTGTGTGTTTTCTCCCGGGACCTCCTGGGTTTTCTCCAGGTGCTCCGGTTTCTTCCCACGCCAAAGTCGTACGCGTTTGTAGGCTAATTGGCTTCGATGAAATTGTAAATTGTCCCTAGTGTGCAGGATAGTGCGAGTGTACGAGGTGATCGCTTGACCGCACACTCGTCATTCCCTCTTCTCCCCGCTGCCATCAGGCAGAAGAGGTAAAAGCTTGAAAACGTGTACATCCAGATTCAGCAATAGCTTCATCCCTGCCCCATTAGAAGATGTGACCACGTGGGTTTTCTCTGGGAGCTCTGGTTTCCGCCCACATCCCAAAGATGGGCATGTTTGTAAGTTAATTGGCCTCTGCAAATTGTCCCTGGTGTGTAGGGTAGGGCTAGTGTACGGGGTGACCTTTGGTCGGTGCGGACTTGGTGGGGCGAATGGCCTGTTTCCACGCTGTGTCCCTAAAGTCTAAAGGTGCGATTCAACACGTTATCACTGTCTTCTGCTTATGCATTTCAGGGTTAATAGCTTGGAGGAAGAAAAGACACAAAAGTGTTGGAGTAACTCAGCGGATCAGGCAGCATCTCTGGAGAATATGGATGACTGGCGTTTCAGATTCAGTCCTTTTCCGGGCTCCGTCTGAAGAAGGGTCCCGACCCAAAACGTTACCCATCCACTTTCTCCAGAGATGCTGCCTGAGTTACTCCTGCACTCGGCGTCTTTTTTTGTAAACCAGCACCTGCAGTTCCTTTGTTTCTCTGCCTGAGTTAAGGTGAGGGGAAGGAACCTGAGGGGTGCTGTGAAATGATGGGGTCCGATTGGTGTGGGGAGGTTACACTGAAACATTTTATTTCCTAAGACAGCTTTTTTTCCCCCACTTGTTAATTTCCAAAGTAACTTTTAAGTTCTGAATGAAATTGCGTTAATGTAAATAGCTTTTTAATAGTAGGGAATAACGTTCCCTAATTCATAAATCGTGTTATGTTCATGAAAAGCGTTAATTAGCAGTTATGGAAGCGTGAGTTTGAGTAGTATTTTAATAGAACGTCTCCCTCTAAACAATTCAGGAGACAAATATAATGTCATTCTGTGAACTGCTGAAATGATTCCCTTATTTTGAACCAGGTATGTGTGTACACACTGAACATCTAATGGTATAAAGTTGCATCTGTGTGTGTGTGTGTGTGTGTAATGGATGAGTATATTGATCTTGTATATAAATTCCAAACAGCGAAGGCTGCACTTAACGTGAGACTGTTACTTTTTTTAGGTGCTCTTCAACAGTTTTCAGGTCAGGAGGAGTACTACAATGATCAGTTCAATCATGGGCAGAGTGCTCCAGAAAGCATGAACCAGCAGTATTATCCCGATGGTAATACATGCCTATCAATTTTTATTTTTGTTTTTCGTTGCTCCATTCTGTCGCATACATCAAACCACTGTTTTTGGTCTGACCGCAGGCCTCCCCTGGCTTTTTGATTTTGGGTCGCTCTCCAGGATAGGAACAAAGTTCTTGGCGAGGGGAGAAAGCAGGACAGTGACTTCAGTATTTTCAATTTGCCTGGAATGAGGTGGCCTGTCTTTGCCACTGTTAAATGCTCCGTTTCATAGAACATAGAAGCACAGAAACGGGCCGTTCGGCCCACAATGTCTGTGCCAAATATGATACTCTCAGGTTGAACTAATCTTTTCTGCCCACACACCATCCATGTCCCTCTATTCCCTGCACATCCATATACCCACCTAAAGGCCTCTTAAATACCACTATCGTATCTGCCTCCAGCACCACCCCTGGCAGCATCTCCCAGACATAGACTTAGGGTGGTGCAGCGCTAGAGTTGCTGCCTTAGCGCCAGACACCCGGGTTCCATCCTGACTACGGGTGTCGTCTGTAAGTTCTCCCCATGACTGCGTGGGTTTTCTCCGGGTGCTCCGGTTTCCTCACACACTCCAAACACGTACATCTTGCAGCTTAATTGGCTTGTTGACGTTGTGAAAATTGTCCCTCGTGCTTCGGATAGTGTTGGTGTGCGGGTATCGCAGGTAGGTGGGCCGAAGGCTCTGTTTCCTGGCTGTGTCTCTAAACTAAAATTAAACATGGAACGGGCCCTTCTGCCTGCAGTGTCTGTGTTGGACGAGATACCAAGACCAACCCTTATCTGCCTGCACGCAATCGATATCCCTTCATTTCACGTGCCCATTCAGAAGTCTCTTAGGTGCCACTATTATACCTCCTTCAACCACTACCCCCGGCAGCACGTTCCAGGCATTCACCACCCTCTGTGCAAAAAATAATAATAATAAAAGAGAAAAATCTTGAACCTCGCATCTCCTTTAAACTTTACGCCTCTCGCTTTAAAGCCACGCCCTCTAGTATTTCATTTTTCCATCCTGGGAGCAAGGTTCTGAATGTTTGCCTTATCAGTGGCTCGTCTGTATTTTATATGCTTCTATCAGGTCTCCACGCAATCTTTGGCAATCCAGCGAAAACAATCCAAATTTGTACGCCGTCTCCTTATCGCTGATACCCACTAATCCAGTCAGAATTGAGTCTAAAGAAGGTTCCCGACACGAATCGTCACCCATCCTTTTTATCCAGAGATACTGCCTGACCCGCTGAGTTACTTAGGCGCCTTGTGTCTATCTTTGGTATAAACCAGCATCTGCAGTTCCTAGTTCTACAGAATTCTGGTAGACCTTTTCTGTACCTCTTCCACATTCTTCTTGTAGTGGTGTCTGTGCGCTATCTATGACTCATAATTGTATCTGGTTCATTCCAAGTCGGACCAACCTCTCAGTAGCTAATGCCCTCTGATCTAGGCTTCATGCTGGTAAACTCTCTCCAAAGCCTCCACATTCTTCCTGCAGTGCATCGACCAGAACTGCATGCAATACTCCAAATGCAGCCTGATCAAAGTCCTATGGAGCTGCATCATGAGTTCCTGACTCTTGTACTCCAGGCCCCGACCGATGAAGGCAACTACTGGGTTAGATGGGGTCTTCCCGGTTGTGTGGAGGGGTGACGTGTCCATGACTTGTGGATCCGCACTCTCGGATTAACTCATGGGCTTTCATTGCAACAAGTCTCATGGTCTTAACATCACTTCCTTTCCCCCCTCATTCACATGTTCATAAGTTCTAGGAGTAGAATGAGGCCATTCGGCCCATCAAGTCTACACCGTCATTCACTCATGGCTGGTCTACCTTTCCCTCTCAACCCCATGCTCCTGCCCACTCCTTATAACCCCCTGATACCCGTACTAATCAAGAACCTGTAAATCTCCACCTTGGGAAATATTCATTGATGGCCTCCACAGTAGTCTATGAATTCTATAGATTCGACGCCCTTTGGCGAAATAAATTCCTCCTCATCTCCTTTCTAAGAAGACCCCATTCTTCATTACTTTTTCTTCATAACACCCCCACGAATAAACAAAAGAAAAATTCAACAGGGAACGATCAGAAAAACGCAGCATTTTCCAATTAGAGACAAAAGAACTGCAGGTGCTGGTTTGTCAAACTCAACGGGTCGGGACTCTTCAGACTAATTGTTGAGGGTGGGGGGGGACGGAGGTGAGAAGATAGTTGGAAAGGAAGTAAAGGCGGGATAAAGCCTGGCAAGTGATGGGTGGAACGGATAGGTCAGAAGAAGGGTCCCGACCCGAAACGTCCCCCATTCCGTCTCCAGTGATGTTATCTGACCCTTTGAGTTACTCCAGCATTTTGTGTCTATCTTTGGTGTAAACCAGCATCTGCAGTTCCTTCCTGCACAAGTGATAGGTGATGCAGATGAGTGGGGTTTGATAGGCAGGCAGCTGCCTTTTCTGGTGTTAAATGCTCTCTCTTCTTGGGAGAACTGGGTTTGATCCTGACCTGAGTCCACGTCAACCAGCGATCACCCGTTCACACTAGTTCTATGTTGTTCCACTTCCTCATAAACTCCCTACACACTGGGGCCAATTAACCTACAATCCCGCACATCTTTGGGATGCGGGAGGAAACCGATGACTGAAGGAAACCCACGCGATCACAGGGAGAGCGTGCAAAGTCTACACAGACAGCACCGCAAGTCTCTAGCGCTAGTGTGAACGGGTGATCGATGGTTGCCATGGATTCAATGTGCCGAAGGGTCTGTTTCCATGCTGTATCTGTTAATCAATTCAATTGGAATTCAGGGCTTTTGGGAGCTGGTCTCGAAGAGGAAATGATGCGTGGGGCAGATCAGCTTTGATTGGATTGAATGGCGAGGCAGTCTTCAAGGGCCAAATGGCCTTCAAGAAAGGAATCGTAGGTTTGAAATCCACAACTCGGTGAAATTGGCAACAGAGTTGGAGTGGTAAAGGTGGCGTATGGTGTACTTGGGGTAGACACAAAGTGGTGGGGTAGCTCTAGGCAGCATCTCTGGAGAAAAAGGATAGGTGACTTTCAGGTCGGATAGACAGCAAGGCTGAAGAAGTGTTCTGGCTTATTCCATTTCTCCATTCACTTATTCATTTTCTCCAGAGATGCTTCCTGGCCCGCTGTGTTCCTCCAGCACTTTGTGCCTCTGTTCGCTGTAAACCAGCATCTGCAGTTCCTTTGGAATATGGTATACCTGTCTTCACCAGTCAGGGTGTCATGATGCAGTTTACAGGCTGCATTTGGAGCATTGTGTGCAGTTCTGGTTGCCCCATTACGGGAAGGATGTGGAGGCTCTGGAGGGGGTGCAGAAGAATGTTTTGTGGAGTAGAGGGTGGATTAAGGGAGAACTATTCCAAGTTGGCATACTTTGAGGAGATTGAGCAGTGGAGCCGCTTGGATGTGTGGGTGTCAGCTCTAAAGGTTGTGCAAACGCGGATTGATTTCTCTGGTGCATTGGAGGCTGAGGAGAGACCCGATAGAAGTGTATCAAAATATATGAGGGGTAGCTGGTGTAGACCGTCAGAACCTTTTACTCGGTGTGGAAATGTTAAAGACGCGAGGAAATAGCTCTAATGTGAAAGGGGTCACATTTTAAAGGAAATGCAGGTACAATAGTGGCGTTTAAAAGCCAAGGGCCTGTTTCTGTGCTGTGCTGTACTGTTCTATGGTAAAGCTGCTTTATAAATGCAAGTTGTTGTTGTTGCTGTGCTCTATCCTCCTTCATTGGCTTTAGTCATACAGTGTGGAAACAGGCCCTTCGGCCCAACTTGCCCACACTGACCAAACCAACATGTTGCATCTATACTAGTCCCACTGCGTGTGTTTCTTAAATTGCAATAGTTCCTGCCACAACTACCTCCTCTGACAGCTCGTTCCATACACCCGCCACCGTTTCTGTGAAAAGGTGACCCCTCATCTTCCTATTAAATCTTTCCTGCTCACCTGCTCAACCTATGCCCTCTGATTCTTGGTTCCACTTAGCTGGGCATGAGACTCTGTGTTTACCCGATCTATTCCTCTCATGATTTTGTACACCTCTATAAGATCACCCCTCATTCTCCAAGGAATAGAGTCCCAGCCTGCTCAGACCCTCGAGTCCCGGCAACATCCTCGTAAATCTTCTCTGCACCCTTTCCAGCTTGACAACATCTTTCCTATGACATGGTGCCCCGAACTGAACACAACGCTGTACATTTCACTGAGGTGTAACAGTGGTGCCTGTGCAGCTTGTTTTTCAGCAGGCAGTCTCTCCTCTTGTCTTTCGCTTGGCCTTTCCCCCATTTGGCCCCACTCCATGTAAGTCACGGCTGTTTGCTGCATTGTTAATGTCTCGTCGGGGGGGGGGGGGGGGGGGGGCGGGGGGGGAGGTCAATCGTAACTCGCTATACTCTGGCGGAGTGACGCATACTGGACGGTTCGGCTAAAATTAGACGAGCAGTCGTTAACAAAACAGGAAGCCACTAACTTGTGGACTCCTACATCTCAGCGAGACCAAGCGCAGACTGGGTGAATGTTTCGCTGAACCAGTTTGCTCAGTCTGCCTGGGCCTACGCGATCTCCCGGTTGCCAAACACTTTAACTCCCCCTCCTATTCCCGCACTGACCTTTCTGTCCTGGCCCACAGCCAACAGTGGATATTGTGGGCTCCACATTTCCTTGATCTTTGTTACTTTTTGCATTTATTTCATTCATTTGTTCTATATTTCTGTATCACTGTGTATATCTCTCGTTCCCCTTTCCCCAGACTCAGTGTGCAGAAGGGTTTCGACCCAAAACGTCACCTATTCCTTTTCTCCAGAGATGCTGTCTGACCCACTGAGTTACTCCAGCTTTCTTGCCATTAACATGTGTTCAGAGGGCACATGCATTGCTGATTGCAATGTGTCAGTGACGTTATTCGTATTGGTGTTTGTTTTTTATTGTCGCGTGTGCAGGTCTACCACCGATTTTCCGGCACCCTTGGTTCTGGAGCCTTGCCGTATTATCCGTTTTGCTGGACCACCAGAGGTCACGGCCTCGGAGGGTAGTCCAACGGTACCAGCCCGGTCTGCCTAGGCCGCTAGGGGCCTGCAATGCCAGCCTGCATTAGTTGGCTGTGGAAGGCCACAATGGGAACGGATCTGCCGGAGTTCCAGAGCCCAGACCGCAGGGGACAAATTCGACCCACAGATTGTCGTGAAAATCCCGGCATGGTCGGGATTGGCCGCCTCACCAAATTTACAAGGGGATTTCCGGGGGAGGAATTTCAATTGCGCTCGTGATTTTTTTTTTTTCCTTTTTTTTTCCTTCTCTCCCGGATTAAAGGTGGTGTCGGACCAGCAATTGCCGGGAAATCAGTGGTGATCCTGTACCAGGATACAGAGTCACACACCAGCTGCATCTTTGAGGTGTCTGTTATAGTTGACTGCAATTTGTCCTTTTCAATACTCGTAGCCCAAGCTCGGGTGAATGAGTGACATATTAATAGAATATTGACTGGCCTTGAGGGGGATACGACATATATTGCCTGAAGTAGATTCATATTGCCCGAGTCGAAGACGAGGGCAATATGGATCTAGTGAGGGCAATATATGTCGTATCCCCCGAAAGAGGACAGTCAATATTGTTATTATTACCCATATCAGACATCTAGAGGAAAATCTGAACATCTCAGCTCGGCGGACTTCCACGTAAAATTTAACCAAAATGGACGCGGCAGTCTTCCTGTCTGCCGTTTGAATATTCTAAATTTCCCACGCAGCGTCACGTTGCCAAGTTCCCGGATGTGAGACCAGGGGAATATAAGACTATATTTACCGCTGTTTTAACACGTAAAGTCCATAGGCGTTCGCAAGAAAGGGGAATACAAGAAAATATTCCCCTGTTAACCCTGCTGGCACTCAAAACGAAGGGAATACAATTTTGTAAAAGCATAGCTCAGATGTGTGATATGGGTAATAATAGTTTTTAACTTCATGCACAGTGGCACAGCTGGTGGAGCCGCTGCCTCGCTGCACCGGAGACCCGGGTTCGACCCTGACCTCTGGTTGTGTGTGTGTGTGTGTGTGTGTGTGGAGTTTGTCCGTTCTCCCTGCAACCGCGTGTATTTTCTCCGGGTGCTCCGGTTTCCTCCAACATCCGGATTTAATAGGAACCCAAGGGCAAATGTTTTCAGACAGAGCATGGTGTGTGCATGGACCGAGCTGCGAGAGGAGGTAGTTGTGACAGGTTTCGAGGAATAGGGTCCAAATGCGGGCAGGTGGGACTAGCGTGGATGGGGCATGTTGGTTGTCTTGGACAAGTTGGGCCGAAGGACCTGTTTCCGTGCTGTGTGGCTCTGACTTGCAGCGCTGGAGAACCAGTTTGATCCTGACTTCGGGTGCTGTCTGTGTGAAGTTTGCATGTTCTCAGTGTGACCTTGGGCGTTTCCTCATACATCCCAAAGACGTGCAGGTTTGTAGGCTAATTGGCTTCTGCAGATAGACAATAGGTGCAGGAGTAGGCTAGTGTGAACTGGTGATCGATGGTCGACATGGACTTGGTGGGTGACAGGCCTGTTTCCATGCTGTATCTTTAAATTAATGAATAAAGTTGGGTGAGGTAGTGAGATGCATTCATCTAGCACCTTTCACCTGCCTTTCAAATATCCAAAATACCCTTGCACCAAATGATGTTGTAATTTATAAAACGTGGCAACCTATTTTTGCACTGTGATATAATATTAGTATTGGTTCATTATTATACGTGCACCGAGATTCAATTAAAAAAACCTTTGAGCATGCTCGTCACAAGTACAGTCCAGCCGTACACAGACCGCGTAGGAATACCGGCTGCACAAGACCTCGAGCGGCACAGTGATGCAGCGGCAGCGGTAGAGATGCTGCCTCGCAGCACCAGGGACCCAGGTTCAAACTTGACCTCGGTTGCTGTCCGCGTGGAGTACGCACGTTCTCCCTGTGACCGTGTGGGTTTTCCCCAAGTTCCTCCTGAGGGATGTGCAGATTTGCAGGTTAATTGGCTTCAGTAAAATTGTAAATTGTCCACAATGTGTAGGATAGGGCTATTGTAAGGGGAATCATTGGTCGGCGCAGGCTCACTGGGCCAAAGGGCCTGTTCCCACCTTGTATTTCGAAGCTAAGCTAAACTATGGGCAAGGTGTGTTTAGGGTGGCAGGTGCCCGGAACGCAGGGGTGGTGGTGGTGGAAGCGGATACGATAGCAAGGTTTACAGGACTTTTGGACAGTCTAGCGTCTAAAGAATGGCCAGAGTCATACAGCATGGAAGCAGTCCCTTCGCCCAACTTGCCCACACCGACCAACATGTCCCATCTACACTAGTACCACCTCTCTGCATTTGGCCCATATCCCTCTAAGCCTGTCCTATCCAACCTGTATCTGTCTAATTGCTTCTTAAGCGTTGCGGTAGTCCCTGCCTCTACCACCAACTCTGACGGCTCGTTCCAAATACCCACCACCCTTTGTGTGGAAAAAGTCACCCGTCCAATTCCTATAAAATCTTTCCCCCCCCCCTTTAAACCTATGTCCTCTTGTTCTCTATTCTCCCACTCTGGGCAAGAGACTTGTTGCGTCCACCTGGTCTATTCCCCTACTGATTTTGTACACCTCCAGTAGTTCATCCCTCACTCTCCTGCGCTCCAGGGAATAGAGTCCCAGCCTGCTTAACCTCACCCTATAGTCCCTCTAGTCCCGGCAAAGTCCTCATAAATCCTCTCTGCACCCTTTCCAACGTAACAACATTTCCTTTCCTATAACCTTAAAAATAACTTCATCTTAAACCAATGTTCTCTTCCTACTCTGAGCAAGAGACTCTGTGTGTCTACCCGATCTATTCCTCTCATGATTTTACTTGCTAACATGTTTAGAAAGGTTATCGGGAAAAGAAGGGCTGGCTGAATTTTTTAATGTCGTGGGTTTTATTCTTCCGGATCTTCTTTTGAAATATTGATAGGCTTGTAGACGCAAGGCTGTTAACTCTCTTCCTGTTTGATATAGGGGTTAGTGACTACAGTTATCATCACCCTCCATTTCCTGGACAGGCCTTTGCCAATCCTTGCGAGGATTCCTCCCAACACTACTACAGCGGAGGTATATAAATGCGTATACCTTCACGTATTGCATACACACCGTCTCCCCTAAAGCACTTAATCAACCCTCACCCTCGCTCCTCAACAGCCCTCGTAGAACCTTAGCCGCTCATTCGTCCAAGGACGATGTTGCCTCGGGATTAATTCCTTTACCAATGCTCATAACTGGACTAGTTTTAACATTTCTAACTTCAACATCGCTTTGACAACCCAAGTACATATTTGTCGCTTGTAGTACGAGACCATTAAAAAAAAATTAATACCCACACAGGCTTTAAGTCAGTCACTCACTCGTGGAAGCTTGCTGGCTTTATTTTGTTCGGCTAGTATGTGCTATGTAGCTTTAAAAAAAAATAATAATTTAATATTGTCAGTTTTTTTTTCTCCCCCTTGTGCTGAATGTCTGTGTAAAGCTTGGTTGCAACTTTCAGTTGCTGCAACTGCGGAGGTGTAAAAATATAAACCCTGCTTGACTGCAGTTTTGTGCGGCCTCTTCTTGGTTTGGTTTTGAAAGTTTTCTTGTTTCCTGGCCCATCTCTCTTTCCCTCCTTTTTCTTTCCCTGCTTCCTCCAATGCTTTTATTTCTCCCATTCCCCCTCCCCCCCCCCCCCCCCCCCCCCCCCCCCCCCTCTACTCCCGCACAACTTCCACTTCCTGTGGAGGCTTTAGAGAGGGTGCTGAGGATGCTGCCTGGATTTGAGGGTAGATCGGGGGAGAAATGTCCAAAGTAGATTAACCTGGAGGAGATTATACAGTGGAGCTACCTGGATTAGTGGGTATTAGTTATAAAGAGACGTTGGACCAAGGTGGGCAAAAGATGCTGGAGATACACGGAGGGTGAGGCAGCATACATGGAGCGAAGGAATTGGCGACGGAGGATGCTACCTCACCCACTGAGTTTCTCCAGCAATTTTTGTCGACCTTCGATGTTACCAGCATTGCAGATCTTTCTTAAACATTGGACCGAGGGATTGATTTGTCTGAAGTATCAGAGACGGACGGGAGACCTGATAGAAGTATATAATGAGTTGGGCACGGGGGACGGAGATGAGTTTGGAGAATGCTATTAAGCAAGGGCAGTTTGAGATCACAAAGGAGGAGGTGAAGGGCATGAAGGTGCATCAATCCCTAGAGCCTGATGAGATGTATTGAGAGGAGCCTTGATAAGATGTGGCCATCATCTCCACCCACTGATGAGGTCCCGGAGAACTGGAGAGCAGCTAATGCTGTTCCTTTATGTAAGAAGGGAAGTGGATATATTCCAGGGAGTTGTAGGTCAGTGAGCTCCATGTCAATGGTTGGGAAGCTATGAGAGGATTCTTTGGGATAGGATTTACATACATTGTGGGCTGAAGGGCCAGTTTCCGTGCTGTGGGTTTTCTATGTTGAGTGGACCAGAGAGGAAGGATATCCAAGTTTGCAATAGGATCAAGATTGGTTGGGAAGGTGAGCCAAGGAATGGCAAATGGAATTTAGTTCTGGTACGAGTGTGAGCCGTTGCATTTTGGTGTGTCAACCCAGGGCAGGACTTGCACTGTGGGTGGCTGAGCCCTGGAGAGTGTAGCAAAGCCAGAGGGGTACACAGTTCCCCGACACTGGCGAGTCGAGTGGACAGGGTGGTGAAGAAGGCCTTTGGCATGCTTTGGAAGGCCACTGAGTACAAAAGTTGCCAAGTCATGGACATTCATTTCTCCATCTTTAGTCAGTGGGTGGTGAATATGTGGAATTCATTGCCACAGACAGCTGTGGAGGTTGTCAATGGATGTTTTTTTTAGGCGGAGATTGACAGATTCTTGATTAATAATGGTGTTGGGGACATGGGGAGAAGGCAGAAGAATGGAATTGAGAGGGTGAGATTGATCAGCCATGAAGGAATGGCGGTGTAGACTCGATGTGCCAAATTGCCTAATTCTGGTCCTATTACTTTTTGGGTTTTGAAGAAATATTTAGACAGGTATGGGGAGAGGTCTAGAGAATGTAGATGGGCATCTTGGTCAGCATGGGCGAGTTAGGCCGAAGGGCTTATTTCTGTGCTATATAACTATACCTCTGTATCCCTAACCCGTTCCATTCCTCCCATCCCCATCGCGAGAGGTCCTTGTCCCACTGCTTCCACCATGATGCCCGCCGGATGTTAACAACGCCGCCCTGTCTCTCTTGCAGGCAACCCACAGTACGGGCAGCAGCAGGACGCCTACCAGCAAGGACCCTCCCAGCAGCAGGGCTACCTGGCGCAGCAGTACACGGCCCAGCAGGGCTACCCCCCTCAACAGCCGGGCTACGGTGAGTAGTCCGTCAGTCTCAGGAGCAGACTCGGGCCATTTGGCCCATCGCATCCCAAAGACTTGCGGGTTTGTAGGTTAACTGGCCCTCTGTAAATTGCCCCCAATGTGTAGGGAGTTGATGGGATAGAACTAGTATGAACGTGTGGTCGATGGTCAGCGTGGGCAGAAGGGCCTGTTTCCTGTGCTGCCTGACCCGCTGAGTTACTCCTTTTGCTGTTCCTCCAGTTTGATCAAAGTTCCAGATTTCATCAGTTACCACAGCCTCAAAGCACCACGCTATTGATAAGTTCATAATTAATAGCAGCAGAAATAGGCCATTTGACCGATCAATTGTATTCCACCATTCAATCATGGCTGATCTATCTTCAGCTCTCAACCCCATTCTCTTGCCTTCTCCCCGTAACCTTACTAATCATGAACCTGGCAATCTCCACCTTAAGTTATATTTCCGTGTGTTGTGCGAGTCCATGTGCTGGTGAAGCTGCTCAAGCAAGATCTCCATTGTACCTGCACCTCACTGAACTTGTGCCTTCAGCAATCAACTCCACTTGTCTTGATATCCCATCCCACATTGCCTCTTTTCTGAGAACACAGTTAAAAAGCTTGAAAGCGCGCACCACCAGGCTCAGGAACAGCTACTTCCCCTCTGCTATCAGGCTTGTGAATGGCCCTTCCATAAGTTAGGGTACTGTCATTCATTCATCATAGTTGAAAACATTAGCAACGCAGTGGTGCTGGTTTCCGACGGGAACGTTGACAGATGCACCACACATCTCCATCCTCCAGTTCCTGCGGACCTGCGCCGCTGGAAGTACAGGATTTTGGTGTGTGTGCTTTATCATCATTCCTTACAATGCTACGTACGACAGTGATCGCAACCTCTACTGAAGTGTGGATGGCCGTTGGCTCGCCAGAAGCTCACCCGCCCTTTGCCAGGTCTTGTTTTTGGTCCTGCTGGGGGTCCGCAGCCCCCTCCTCACCCGGCAAACCAGGTGGGGGAGACGGTTTAGTCGCCGACTATCCGACCATGGAGCAGGTAGCACGGGATTACATGGTACCCGTGGCGGGGGGGGCGGAACTCCCCCCGACCTGAATCTGCTGTCTGATTCACATCTGCCTTGGACTTCATGGCCATATGTGGCAATGAATTCCATAGATTCATCACCCTCTGGCTGAAGAAATTCTTCCTCATCTCCTCTCTAAAGGTGCATTTGAGGCTCTGCCCTCTGGTTCTAGACTGTCCCACTCTTGCATAAACGAGGGCAATGTCCGATTCCCCTCTAGCCCATTGCGGACATTAAACCTTGTGTCTGGAACTGAAGTGCCGCAACGCTGAGAACTATATTTTGCACTCTGTATCTTCCCCTTTTGCTTTATCTGTTATACCCTTCTCCCCTTCCCCCTCCCCACCTGCATTCATTGCTCCGGCTTCACAAATCGCAACTATTTAATCCCTTGTCCTCTTTGTTGGGGGGGGGGGGGGGGAGGGGACGAAGGAACGAAGGATCGAAGGAAGAGTTGGCGGTGTTTACCAAAAATTGGAGAATTCAACATTCATACTGTTGAATTGTAAGCTGCCCAAGCGGAATATGAGGTGCTGTTCGCGTGTGGCCTCGCTGGCAATGGAGCAGGCCCAGGGCAGAATGGTCAGTGTGGGAATGTGAAGAGGAGTTAAAATGGGTCTTAGTGGACCAGGCGCAGGTGTTCGCCGAAGTATTTGAGGCCACGTCAGCAGCACCATGGATAGGTTTGGAGGAGGTGCACGTGATCCTCTGTTCCACCTGAAAGGGCAGATGGGCGGCACAGTGGCACTTAAAGTGCCAGGGACTGGGTTCGGTCCTCGCCGCTTGTACTGTCTGTACGGAGTTTGCACGTTCTCCCTGTGACCGCGTGGGTTTTCTCACGCCTGCGCCACCGTGCAGTCCACTATCGCCAAAGGTTACAAATGGGGTGGATGGATGGAGAGGAGGGTGGGGGTTGAGGATGGGGTGCTGGGACAGCGCTGTGCTGCAGTGTTTGACGGTACGTTCTGTCGCCAGGTGCTTCACAAGGTGCCCCAGGTCAGTACAGCAGCTACCCGCAGGGCCAGCAGTACGGAGGATACAGGCCACCTCAACCAGGCCCCCCTCAACAGCAGCAGCGGCCCTATGGCTATGAACAGGTATGGGATGTGTACTCTGTCAATACAAACCTGTAGCGGCAGACCAAGGGCAAAACCTTGCCATGGTGCTCACTCGGGGCAAGATACCAGGTGGACCTCTGGAGTTGGTCACATCCAAGACTTGCTTAAAAAAAAAAAAACACTCCCTTGACTCTCATACGTTCTCGGAGCAGAATTAGGCCATTCGACCCATCGAGTCTACTCCGCCATTCCTTCATGGCTGATCTATCTTTCACTCTCAACCCCATTCTCCTGCCTTCATCCCCATAGCCCCAGACTAATCGGATTGACTCGTGACAGGGTGGAAATAAGCACCAAATATTAAATTCTATTAAAGGTTGATTTTAATCCCCCTCTTGATTTTGTACACCTATGTGGGCTGTTTTAGAACATATAACAGTACAGCACAGGAACAGGCCATTCCCTCCACAATATCTGTGCCAAACATGATGCCAAGATAATCTCTTACCTGCCTGACTGTGATCCATATCCCTCCATTCCCTGCATAATCATGTGCCTATTCAAAAGCCTCTTAAATGCCACTATCGTATCTGCCTCCACCACCACCACCACCACCACCCCTGGCAAATGTGTTCCAGGCACCCATCACCCTGTGTGTGTGTGTGTGTGTGTGTGTGTATATAAAAAATAAAAAAATTAAAAACCTTCCCCGCACATCTCCGTTCAACGTTTCCCTTCTCACCTTAAAGCTATGCCCTCTAGTCTTTGAATTTTCCATCCTGGGGAAAAGGTTCTGACTGTCTACCCTATCTCTGCCTCTGATAATTTTATATCTATCGGCTTCCCCTCAACCTTCAGCATTCCGGAGAAAACAGTCCAAGTCTGTCGAACCTCTCCTTGTAGCTAAAACCCTCACAAGTCTTGGATAGAGTAGATGTTGAAAGGATGTTTCCACCAGTGGGTAGGGTCTAGGACCAGAGGGCACACTCAGAATAAGAGGACGTTCCTTTACAAAGGAGATGAGAAGGAGTTTTTTTTAGTCAGAGGGTGGTGAATCTGTGCAATTAATTGTCACAGACTGCTGTGGAGGACGTCAATGGATATTTATATGGTGGAGATTGACAGATTCGTGATTAGTAAGGGTGTCGGAGGTTATGGGTAGAAGGCAGGAGATTTGGGTTGAGAGGGAAACATAGATCAGCCATGATTGAGCGCGGAGTAGTCTTGATGGGCCGAATGGGCTAATTCTGCTTCTAGAGCTGATGAACGTCAATCCAGGCAGCATTCTGGCATTGGCTCTATCTAATTCAATGGTGGTTTTTCATCTCCTCAGAACATGCAATGAAGCTGCCACGGTGACCGGGCAGGGATTTTTCCGAAGATCTCAGCTCCAGTTGGTGTCCACCAGTCAAAGACAACTCTACAATCAAAAGTTTCCAACATGTTTCGGAGAGGGTGAGGAAGATCGGGTGGGTGGCCTGTTGGTCTTGGGAGGAAAAGAAGCTTTGGTTGTCTTCTCCCCCACCGCCCCCCCCCCCTCCCCCCGGCCAGTGGGTGAACTAGAATAACTGGAGGTACCAACGCCTTGCTTGCTCCCTCTACCTTGGAGATGTTCCTAATGGTTATCCTATCTTCCTCGTCACTGTACAGTCTAGCCTCACACCATTACTCAGTGCCAACAACGTCTCGGATAATGTCGAGGAAAGTAGACCGCCTTGCGTTTGTTGGAAGACCAGACCTCCCGCAGAGGAGGTTGTCCTATCCGTCTTCAGGGCTGCCTGACCAGGTCTCACCTCCGAGGGAGCCCTACCATGACAGTATCACCTTCTCCTGGCCTTCCACCCGCTCCGTGTACCAGGCTCCAAGCTCTTCCCATCACGCTTCTCCCTCCTCCGTACATCCGCACCGAGATCCTGTCCAAGAAGCCCACGCACTGAAGAATCGCCGTCTGGAGATGTCGAGCCGGACAGAGAGGACAATCTCAAACGCTTTGGGTCCAAGCAAAAGTGATTGAGATTTCACTAAGTATTACTGGCAAAAGCAATCAAAGGTCATTTTCTTAATCAAACCGAGTGTCTCCAATACCCGAAGGGGAAATGGCCTCGGCTTTATTTATATCAAATGTTTTTTTTAAACAGTGTTGCTCAAAACCCTTTGTTCCTCGCACTTTGGTGGGGGGGGGGAGTTGGGAACCTTATTTTTTTTTAAGATAGTGATTTTGTTTAATGCAGCATGTGGAGACCTTAAGAGGGGGTGGGGGGGGTCGGAGTTGTTGCCATTTCAAGGACTTGCCCCGTTCTCACTGCCGTTGACGCCTGATTTCCGAGTATCTCTGGGACTCGTGTTCACTGGCCATCCCTTTGCCCTGCTAACCTCCACACAGAGTGCGCGCACAGTCTGTCAGCTTGCCGTCTGAAACCAGGAACTGCAGATGCTGGTTTATACCAAAGATAGACGCAAAATGCTGGAGTAACTCAGCGGGTCAGGCAGCATCTCTGGAGAACATGGACAGGTGATGTTTCGTGTCGGGACCCTTGTACACACTGAAAAATTGAGGACCCCCTTGTCTGTACCGACTTTGTACGTTCTCCCCCTCCTGACCTGCGTGAGTTTTTCTCCGAGTGTGCCGGTTTCCGCCCACACTCCAAAGACCTACAGTCTGTAGGTAAATTGTCCCGTGTGTGTGTGTGTGTAGATAATGTTAATGTGCAGAGATTGTTGGTCAGCGCAGACTCATTGGGCCGAAGGGCCTCTGTCCGCCTTGTATTTCTAAACTAAATTAAACTAAAATACTCGGGGTGAGAAAAGACCAGAACAAAACATGGGTGGCATCAGATGAGCTCAGGACGGGTGGTGTCCATAATGGCCTATTGTTGGCTGGAGAAGGTGTGCTTGGGACTCAAGAATGTGAATAGTGGAACTAGTACGACATCCAGGTTGGGGAGGGATGGAGAAAGAGGAGATGCAAGGGATACTTGGTTAGAGATATCAATATCTCTATGGTGTAAGCTGCCCAAGCAAAATATCGGGTGCTGTTCCTCCAATTTGCGCTGGGCCTCGCTCTATCAACGGAGGAGGCCCAGGACAGAAAGGTCAGTGCGGGAATGGGAGAGGGAGTTAAAGGGAGTTGGCAACCGGGAGATCGCGTAGGCCAAGGTGGACTGAGTGTAAGTGTTCAGCGAGACGATCGGCCAGTCCGCGCTTGGATGCACCGATGTACAGGAGCCCGCACTGAGAGTGATGATACAGTAGATGAGGTTGGAGGAGGTGCAAGTGAATAATTGCCTCACCTGAAAGAACTGTCGGGGCCCCTGGCTGAAGTCGAGGGAGGAGGTTAAAGGGCTTTATAGTACTGTGGCATCGCAAGAGGTTGCTGCAAAACCTTGCTTTCACTGTGGGGACACTTTAACGTAAAAGATAGAACAGTACAGCATAGGAACAGGCCCTTCAGCCCACAATGTGTGTGCTGTGCTGTGCATGATGCCAGGACCACCTCTTATCTACTTGCACATTCCACATATCCCTTCATTCCCTGCTTATCCGTGTGCCTATCTGACATGTATGTCTGAAAGAAAGGTCCCAACCCGAAACGTCACCGATTCTCCACGGATGTTGCCTGACCCGCTGAGTTACTCCGGCACTTTGTGTCTTTTGTAAACTAGCACCTGCAATTCCTTGTTTCTGTCTACCTTAAAGCTTCTTAAAAGCCACTATCATATCTGCCCTCACCACAATCCCCTGCAGCATGTTCCAGGCCCCCACCATTCTGTGTGTTAAAAAAAATAAAAATAAAATACTTGCCCCCCACATCTCCTTTAAACTTTTCCATTCTCACCTTAACTCTGACGCTAGTATTTGACATTTCCACCCCGTGGAAAAAGGTTCTAACTGTCTACCCACCTATGCTTCATACACTTATATACTTTCCCGTTCCCCCCCCCGGCCATCTCCAGCATTCCAGAGAAAACAGTTCAAGTCTGTTCAACCTCTTCTTGCAGGTAACCCCTCTAATCCACGCAGCATTCTGGTAAACCTCCGCGATACCCTCTCCAAAGCCTCCACATCCTTCCTGTAGTGGGGCGACCAGAACTGCCCACAATGTTCCGAATGCGGCCTGACCAAAGTCCGATAAAGCTGTATTGTGACCTCCTGACTCTTAAGGGCCTGTCCCACTTGCGACCATCCGGAAGCAGAGTTCGCGCGTACGTCATCAGCTGGGCAGGAGGCGGGCCGACTGAATTTGGGCATCGCACGGCGTCGGGCGGTGACGTCATCGCACAATGCCACATGCTAGGCGTACGCCTTCAAGATGCTGCGTACGACCGCAATGAGCCTACGTGGGTACACGGGCCGACGGGCGGTTGGCGCGCAAAGATTTGGGTCACTGCAGGAATTTCGGAGCCCCGCGCGATGTCGGGACCAGTCCCGCACAACTCCATACCCCTCCGCACTTGTAAGTGGGACCGCCCCCGCGCGGCCTTACGGTGCCCGTACGCCTCAAGCGACCGCAAGGTTGCGTAATTTGCGAGCCAAGGTCGCATAAGTGGGACAGGCCCTTTATACTCAATGCCCCGACCGATGCAGGCAAACATGCCACATGCCGCCATTACCACCCTATCGACCTTGTTTAGACATGCAGCACGGAAACAAGCCCTCGCCCCCCCGAGTTTGTGCTGACCGGCAATCCCCGCATGCTAACACTATCCTACATACTGGGGATGATTTACAATTTAACCAAAGCCAATTAACCTACAAACCCGTACGTGTTTGGTGGGAAGAAACCAGAACACCTGAAGAAAGCCCATGCTGTCACAGGGCGAATGTACAAACAGCATCTTCAGGGTGTTATGGACGGGCCCCAAGATCCCTCTGAACATCAGTGCTGTTAAAGGTCTTGCCATTAATTGTATACTTTCCCCCTTGTGTTCAACCTCCCAATGTGCAACACCTTACACTTGTTCAGATTAAACTCCATCTGCCATTTCTCTGCCCAATTCTATAGCTGATCTATCCCCCCCACTGTACACATTGTCCTCTGTACAACCTTCCTCACAGTCCGCGATCTTGGTGTCTCTTCGCTGCTGTGACCAGCACGTTTTGTGTGTGATACAGAGTGTGTTCTACCTTGCCTCTGGTGCCTCATAGGCTTGTAAAAAGACCCTCTAAAGGCTGGGTCTTGCAATGCTAAACTATTGGAGTCCTGAACTTTTAACCTTGCCCAATAACGGAGCACAAGGAGACATTAACTGGAGTAAAATGTACAGTGCTTGCCTTGGCTGTGAAAGTATTAATAAGGTCATTCATTGCATACTTATCAGTATTGATCTTTAATGTGCCACACAACCTCATTTTGTATAACGTCCATTTAGTAGTTGAATTATACGTGTTTACAGTAAATGTGTTGATTTATTATTCTGCACACTTTCATTTTTGCACAGTTACATGCAAGGTGTTACACTCTGGGATGTGCGGGCATTGGAGAGAGTACGGAGGAGGTTTACGACAATGATCCCAGGAACTATTGGGTTAACATGATGAGCGTTTCATGGCACTGGGACTGTGCTCACTGGAGTTCAGAAGGAGTGAAAGGCCTGGATAGAGTGGATGTGGAGAGGATGTTTCCACTAGTGGGACAGTCTAGGACCAGAGGCCATGAGGAGAAATTTCTTTAATCAGAGGGTGGTGAATCTGTGGAATTAATTGCCACAGACGGCTGTCAATGGATATTTTTTATTTGATTTGATTCAACTTTATTGTCATTGTGCAGAGTACAACAAAATGCTTTTTTTTCACCATACAGCCATACGAATAAATCAAAATAAGAACACAGGACACGATAGTCTATAACATAAACATCCCCATACTGCGGTATCAAAGTTTCCCACTGAGGGCAGGCACCAAAGTTCAGTCAACCTCCTCTTTGATGTTCACCCGTGGTCGGGGCCTCCCGAGCCCCCCCCCCCCCGCAGTCGCCGCTACGGGCGGCCAGATGTTCAGGCCCTCTCGCCGGGAACGATGGAACTCCGACGTCGGAACGGAAGATCATCCTCAGCGGCTTGGACTCTGAAAGTGGAGATTGACAGATTCTTGATCAGTACTGGTGTCGGGTTATGGGGAGAAGGCAGGAGAATGGGATCAAGAGGGAAAGATAGATCAGCCATGATTGAATGGCGGAGTGGACTTGATAGGCCGAATGGCCTAATTCTACTCCTAGATCTTATGAAGTTCCTAGTTTAACTTGGCATCAGGTACATGGATAGGAAGGGCGCAGTGGGATACGGACGAATGCTGATGGGATTGAGTGGGACTAATGTAGATGAGGCATCTTGTTCAGCATAGGCAAGTTGGGCCGAAGGGCCTGTTTCTGTGCTCCATGGCTCGATGACTCTTTCCAGAACCAGGAGTCACAGTGGTAGAGTTGCTGCCTTGCAGTGCAAGAGATCCGGGTTCAAGTTTTCCTATTCTATGTTCCCTCTGTGTGGGTTTCCTCCGGGTGTTCCGATTTCCACCCACATCCCAAAAACTTGTAGGTGAATTGCCTGGCAAAATTGTGAATTGTCCCTAGCATGTCGAATATTGCTAGTGTTCGGGGTGATTGCTGGTTGGCGCAGATTCAGTGGGCCAAAGGGCCTGTTTCCACACTCTATCTCTGAAGTTTAAACCTGAGGTGATAACTTGTGCATGTCCAAAAGGTGATGCATTGGTGTGGTGTCTTGCAGATGGAATTGAACATGAATTTCATTCCCTTAACCATGTACTCTCTTGAATGCCTGTAACTTGGAACAGTTTCATTTAGTTTTAGTTCATTTAGAGATATAGTGCGAAACAGGCCCTACGATCACACTGTACACTAGCATTATCGTACACACCTAGGCTCGTTTACAGAAGCGAATTAACCTGCAAGCCTGTACGTTTTTGAAGTGTGAGAGGAAACCAGAGCACCCGGAGAAAACCCACGCAGTCACAGGGAGAACGTACACATTCTGTATGGCCAGCACCCGTGGTCAGGGTCGAACCGAGGTCTCTGGCGCTGTAAGGCAGCAAGTGTTGGCATCGATACAGTTACAAAGGTTCACCAAACAGTCCCATCTACTGCCTGCCGCTGCACGTGTAAGCACTGTCCGATCCGCACGCTCTGTCTCCTGGAGCGGTGCCCGATCTAGGCGAGCCCCAGACTGCTGCAGGGCCTCCAGATCATCCCCCTCCTCGCCTGGCCACCTTTGGCCTTTGTGTCCCGGGGGCACCACCCACAGCAAAGGCGAGACCCCAGTTCCGTCTCTCACCGGCCCCCATTCTCCCATCTGCCGTCACCGTGTCGTCCCCCCACCCCCCCCGTCCTCCGCTCGGGAGTTGAGCAGGGGCCGGGCTTGGCGACTTCCCTCATGAGTGTGGGCTTCCCGCCACTGCCGGGAGAACCAGGCCTACCGCCGGGAGATAGGTTCAGCACCACGGTGTGCTGTGCCGCACCACGCCACCATTATAAACTAAGCTAGACAAACTTGCCAACCATTTTAACTCTCCATCCCATTCCCACACTGACCTCTCTGTCCTGGGCCTCCTCCATTGTCAGAGTGAGTAGAAATTTTACACAATTTTGAGATTTTAAAAATCAAGTTTGCAATTAATCTCATCAGATAAAGCGTAACAAGAAGTTTAATTTGACACCTAATTCACTTTCATATCTTCAGTATTAAAACAGTTATGGCCAGTTTCATATTTGGAAATTAGCATCTTGTTCCCTATTGCTTTTCCATTGACTGAACACAAAAGCTGTGATCGAGGACAGTCAAAAGCCCATAACTTTCTTAAAAATTTAGAGAGTTGAATGAAATTTTAAGTTATTATAGATTGAAGCATTCTGAAACAAATATAAAACATCTTACTTGGATGACCTGAAATTAAAGCATATAGTTAGTTAATTACCTAATTGGAGTTAATTACAAAATTGACCGTTGTGACGGAAATAGTAATAAACACCCAGGCTGCCTTAAATTCAAAAATATGATATTCTCAAGATCAGAACTTTAATAACTTAGAAGCATAGAAAATAGGTGCAGGGGTAGGCCATTCAGCCCTTCGAGCCTGCACCGCCATTCAATATGATCATGGCTGATCATCCAACTCAGTATCCTGTACCTGCCTTCTCTCCATACCCCCTGATCCCTTTAGCCACAAGGGCCACATCTAACTCCCTCTTAAATATAGCCAATGAACTGGCCTCAACTACCTTCTGTGGCAGAGAATTCCACAGATTCACCACTCTCTGTGTGAAAAATGTTTTTCTCATCTTGGTCCTAAAAGACTTCTCCCTTATCCTTAAACTGTGACCCCTTGGACTTCCCCAACATCGGGAACAATCTTCCTGCATCTAACCTGACATTAAGAATTTTGTAAGTCTCTGTAAGATCCCCCCTCAATCTTCTAAATTCCAGCGATTACAGGCCGAGTCTAAAGTCTTTCTTCATATGCAAGTCCTACCATCCCAGGAATCAGTCTGGTGAACCTTCTCTGTACTCCCTCTATGGCAAGAATGTCTTTCCTCAGATTAGGAGACCAAAACCGTACGTAATACTCCAGGTGTGGCCTCACCAAGACCCTGTACAACTGCAGTAGAACCTCCCTGCTCTTGTACTCAAATACTTTTGCTATGAATGCCAACATACCATTCACTTTCTTCACTGCCTGCTGCATGGTACTTTCAATGACTGGTGTACCATGACACCCAGGTCTCGTTGCATCTCCCCTTTTCCTAATCGGCCACCATTCAGATAATAGTCTACTTTCCTGTTTTGCCACCAAAGTGGATAACCTTACATTTATCCACATTATACTGCATCTGCCATGCATTTGCCCACTCACCCAACCTATCCAAGTCACCTTGCAGCCTCCTAGCATCCTCCTCACAGCTAACACTGCCCCCCAGCTAAGTGTCATCCACAAACGTAGAGATGTTGCATTCAATTCCCTCATCCAGATCATTAATATATATTGTAAATAGCTGGGATCCCAGCACTGAGCCTTGCGGTACCTCATTAGTCACTGCCTGCCATTCTGAAAAGGACCTGTTTACTCTTAGTCTTTGCTTCCTGTCTGCCAGCCAGTTCTCTATCCACATTAATACTGAACCCCCAATACCGTGTGCTTTAAGTTTGTATACTAATCTCTCTTATGTGGGACCTTGTCGAAAGCCTTCTGAAAGTCCAGATATAACACATCCACTGGTTCTCCCTTATCCACTCTACTAGTTACATCCTCGAAAAATTCTATAAGATTCGTCAGACATGATTTACCTTTCATAAATCCATGCTGACTTTGTCCAATGATTTCATCACTTTCCAAATGTGCTGCTATCCCATCTTTAATAACTGATTCTAGCATTTTCCCCACTAACTGGTCTGTAATTCCCCATTTTCTCTCTCCCTCCCTTTTTAAAAAGTGGGGTTACATTAGCTACCCTCCAATCCTCAGGAACTACTCCAGAATCTAAAGAGTTTTGAAAAATTATCACTAATGTATCCGCTATTTCTGGAGCTACTTCCTTGAGTACTCTGGGATGCAGACTATCTGGCCCTGGGGATTTATCGGCCTTTAATCCATTCAATTTACCCAACACCACTTCCCGGCTAACCTGGATTTCACTCAGTTCCTCCATCTCATTTGACCTCCGGTCCCCTGCTATTTCCGGCAGATTATTTATGTCTTCCTTCGTGACGACAGAACCAAAGTAGTTATTCAATTGGTTTGCCATGTCCTTGTTCCCCATGATCAATTCACCTGTTTCTGACTGCAAGGGACCTACATTTGTTTTAACTAACCTTTTTCTCTTCACATATTTATAAAATAATTTGCAGTCAGTTTTTATGTTTCCTGTCAGTTTTCTTTCATAATCTATTTTCCCTTTCCTAATTAAGCCCTTTGTCCTCCTCTGCTGGACTCTGAATTTCTCCCAGTCCTCTGGTAGGCTGCTTTTTCTGGCTAATTTGTATGCTTCATCTTTTGTTTTGACACTATCCCTGATTTCCCTTGTTATCCACGGATGCACTACCTTCCCTGATTTATTCTTTTGCCAAACTGGGATGAACAATTGTTGTAGTTCATCCATGCAGTCTTTAAATGCCTTCCATTGCATATCCACCGTCAACCCTTTAAGAATCACTTGCCAGTCTATCTTGGCCAATTAACATCTCATACTTTCAAAGTTACCTTTCTTTAAGTTCAGAACCCTTGTTTCTGAATTAACAATGTCACTCTCCATCCTAATGAAGAACTCAACCATATTATGGTCACTCTTGCCCAAGGGGGCATGCACAACAAGACTGCTAACTAACTTTTCCTCATTACTCAATACCCAGTCTAGAATAGCCTGCTCTCTCGTTGGTTCCTCTACATGTTGGTTTAGAAAACTATCCCACATACACTCTAAGAAATCCTCTTCCTCAGCACCCCTGCCCATTTGATTCACCCAATCTATATGTAGATTGAAGTCACCAATTATAACTGTTTTACCTTTGTTGCACGCATTTCTAATTTCCTGTTTGATGCCATCCCCAACTCCACTATTACTGTTAGGTGGCCTGTACACAACTCCCACTAGCGCTTTCTGCCCCTTAGTGTTTCGCAGCTCTACCCATATCGATTCCACATCCTCCAAACTAATGTCCTTCCTTTCTATTGCGTTAATCTCCTCTCTAACCAGCAATGCTACTCCACCTCCTTTTCCTTTCTGTCTATCCCTCCTGAATATTGAATATCCCTGGATGTTCAACTCCCAGCCTTGGTCAGCCTGGAGCCATATCTCCGTGATCCCAACTATATCATATTCATTTATAACTATCTGCACATTCAACTCATCCACCTTATTACGAATGCTCCTTGCATTGACACAAAGCCTTCAGGCTTGTTTTTACAACACTCTTACCCCTTTATACAATTATGATGACATGCCTTTCTGCCCACTACGTTCCCATTAAGAATGTCCTGTAGATTCCATTTCTTAAGAAAAGGATATATATTTTAAATAGCCTAAGTATCCAAATAACAAACTAATCCCATTCACACAAGAATTCACAATATAACATGATTTTTAAATCTCACCGTCATTAATTTATATCCCAGATGGAAGGAATTTAATGTATAATTCCCATAAATTAATCCAGAAACAACCTCTCAAAATGTAATCAAAATTATTGTTTTTTTGCACAATACACGTGACTCAAACTGTTGTGAATATTTAGTTTTAAAATAATGATCATGAAGAGAGAATAACACAAAATAAAGACAATTTAGACAGCTTATGAATGATTGTCCAAAAAAAATGGGCGTTTTAATCATCTTGCTTCTGGAACGCAATCGATTGGAACGTTGCATTTGCGGTGAATTTGAACCCTATATCGGCAGGAAAAACACTGCCGGTTCGTATGGGGCCAAATCACATTTTCGCAACGTAAAATTAGATTAAAGCCATCCCAAGAAGCAAGATTATATGTAAAGTAAACGACTTACACTTTGTTTTGTCCCGTTCTTGCGATCCGTCACGTTGTAGGCGTTGAGGGTGTTCGCAGTCGCTTTTTAATTTAATCCAAATATTAAATTGTCCAGCAAATTTTTTTTTAATATAGTGCGAACGGGAGTCGAATCGATTTTTCTTCAGCAGCTAGCAGCCCGAGGAAGTCCGCCTCCGATAGGCAGTACAAAACGGCATTTTAATCCTGCCCCCCCCCCCCCCCCCCCCCAGGCGCCAAAGTCGCACACACGGCCAGTGGCAGAACTGCAGCGCCGCTGAAGGTAAATATTGTAACATCACTAGAGTGAGGCCACACACAAATTGGAGGAACAGCAACTCACTCGGCTAGCTTACAACCCAACTGTATGAACATTGAGGGTACACAAAAGGCTGGAGAAACTCAGCGGGTGCAGCAGCATCTAAGGAGCGAAGGAGATAGGCGACGTTTCGGGTCGAGACCCTTCTTCAGACTGGTCAGGGATCAGGGAAACGAGAGATATAGACGGTGATGTGGAGAGATAAAGAACAATGAATGAAAGATATGCAAAAAAGTATCGATGATAAAGGGAACAAGCCATTGTAAGCTGTTTGTGGTGTGAAAATGAGAAGCTAGTGCGACTAGGGTGGGGGAGAGAGATAGAGAGGGAATGCCAGGGCCCGAGGGCTGAGGGAGAGGTGGGAAGGGGAGGAGACAGCAAGGGTTAACAGAATTGAGAAAATTCAATGTTCAAGCCCAGAGGATGCAGACTCCCCAAGCGGAATATGAGGTGCTGTTCCTCCAACTTGCGGTGTTGCTCACTCTGGCCGTGGAGGAGGCCCAGGACCGAGAGGTCGGATACGGAATGGGAGGGGGAGTTGAAGTGCTGAGCCATCGGGAGGTCGGGTTGGTTATTGCGGACCGAGCGGAGGTCGGTCCGCAATAACATTGAATTCTCCAATTTTAAATAAATTCATCTCATGCTCTCCTCCCTTCTTGCCCCCTTCCCAAGTCATTGTACCAGTTCCACAGTTGTCCACATTGTTTCTCTTGAGATCACACCAGGCACCACCCTGCCTGAGGCCATTTGTTGCCGACTCTGATCTGTCCTGGGTCGGCAACAAATGACCTTTTCTCGTCTCCACCACCAGCCCAGCCCCCACTTTCAGTCCGCTCCAGTTTCTCCCAACACTCCAAAGACGTACAGGTTTGTAGGTTAATTGGCTGCAGTAAAGATTGTAAATCTACCCTAGTGTGTAGGATAGTGCTAGTGTATGGGGTGATCACTGGTCGGTGCACATTCGATGGGCTGATGTTTCTGCGCTGTTTCTCTTTAAAATGTAAAGTTGCATCTCTGTCACTTCCCCACCAGCCCACTAGATGGTGCACTTGGTCCAAGTCACAGAGTCATGCAGCACAGAAACAGCCCCTTCGGCCCACCGAGGCCATGCCGACCATTTCAATGCATCTCATTTATTCTCCACACATTCGCGTCAACTCCCCTGAGGTTTCAATCCTTTCCCATACATCAGGCGTAATTTGCAGGCAGCCAATTACTCTGCAAACCTGCATGGCTTAGGAGTGTGAATACCCTTTAAACCAGACAGCATTCCGGTTTAGAAACGATAGAGAGTGCAGAATCCAGATAGACACAAAAAGCTGGAGTAACTCAGTGGGTCAGGCAACATTTGTGGAGAAAAGGAATAGGTAACATTTTGGGTCGAGACCCTTCTTCCAACTAGAGCCGGGAGAGAGGGAAATGAGAGATATGAAAAGGTGCATCGAACAAATGAATGTAAATGGTATGTAAAAATATAAATCAAAACCAGCAATGATGATCAAGGAAAGGTGGAGCCCACAATGGTGCATTGTTAGCTGTGGGAAAGGTGATACTGAGTGATACAGTGAAACTCAGCAGGACGGCAGTGAAACTAATATGATGATTAGGGTGGGGAGAGACCCCCATTTCCCTCTCTGACTCGAGTAAGATCTCTACCCCAAATTCCTTTTCTCCAGAGATGCTGTCTGACCTGTTGAGTTACTCCAGCTTTTTGTGTGTTTCTTCAGTGTAAACCATCATCTGCAGTTCCTTTAAGTTTAGTTTAGAGATACAGCATGGAAATGGGCCTTTCGCCACCCCACCCCACCCTTCACGCGTCTTCCCGAGCTTACTGCGTTTCCCGTGTACGTGCCGTTAGCGTTACGAGACGTCCCGAGCTCCGACGTACCCGCTACGTACATTCTACGTGCTTACCACTGGGGAGAGCTCGTACAGTGGGACAGGCCCTTTACACACACCAGGGACAATATATAATTAAACCAAGCCAATTAACCTACAAGCCTGTAGGTCTTTGGAGTGTGGTAAGAAACCGGAGCACCCGGAGAAAACCCACGCAGGTCAGAGGGAGAACATACGAACTCCGTACACCCCAGCACCCATAGTCGGGGTCAAACCCTGGTCTCAGGTGCTGTAAAGCAGCAACTCTGTGCCACTGTGCCCCCCTTCATACATGATTCTGGTGGAGATAGACACAAATTGCTGGAGTCTGAAGAAGGGTCCTAATCTAAAACCCATCCTTTTCCTCCAGCAGATGCTGACTGACCCGCTGAGTTACTCCAGCACTCTGTGTCTACCTTTGGTATAAACCAGCATTTGCAGTTCTTTGTTTTATCCTTCTGGTAAACCTCCTCTGCACGCTCCACAAAGCCTCCACGTGATGCATATAATGGGATGACTAGATCCGTGTGCAATGTGGCATCGAAGGACGAGATGGTGAAGCGAAGAAGTGTAAGCCAAATAACCGAACAGAAACGACGCCAGAAAGCCAACTAACCGAACGGACGCAACGCCGAAAAGCCAAATAATCGGAAGGGTGGGAAGCCTAAAAGCCAACTAACCGAATGGACACAAAACTGAAAAGCCAATAACGCTTTTAGGCATCCCGCCTTTTCCGTTATTTGGCTTTTCGGTGTTGCGTCCGTTCGGTTAGATGGCTTTTAGGCGTCGTGTCCGTTCGGTTAGATGGTTTTTCGGCGTTGCGCCCTTTCTGTTATTTGGCAATATCACCCATTCCTTCTCTCCATAGATGCTGCCTGTCCCGCTGAGTCACTCCAGCTTTTAGTGTCTATCTTCGGTTTAAACCAGCATCTGCAGTTCCTTCCCACACATAGCTTCCTGACTCTTATGACCAATGACGGCAAGCATACGGTACGCCACCTTTGCCAGTGGAGCTTCTTTTCATTAATTAAACAAAACGTTATCTGAATATGACCACCAGGCTCTCGAACACCACAATTCCAGCAACTATGATCTTTGAGTGTATTTTTTGTTGCACTACGGAATTCATTTTTGCACTATTATGTTTTATTAATTACTAGCCCAAGTGGGACCCGTTGGGCCCCATTCCCCAACACAATAATCCACCACTCACCCGGGGGCGGAGGAAAGTTCTGGAATCTTTCTTTGTAAAACGTTGGGGGGCGGCGTCTGCGCTCCCCGGAGCCAATGAATGGATTTGACATTGCGGGTGCGTTGGCGCTCCCCGGAGCCAATCGACCCTTCCCGTTGAGGGGGGGGAGGGGGAGGGGGTAAAGGGGCAGTGTCGGAGGAAAGTTCTGGAATTTGTTTTTGTTAAACGCCAATCAATCCTTTCCACGTGAAAACCCCCACCCCTCACAACTCACAAGTAAAGTTCTGGAAATGAAACCTCTCCCCAATTCCCCCCCCCCCCCACAAGGAAAGTTCTGGAAATGAAACCTCTCCCCATTCCACCCTCACAATAAAAACCCCGGGGTGGAAGATTGCAACCTTCGCCCTGTTTCGACTAATGCAATCAACTCAACGTGCACAAAACGGAAGATCAAATAGAACAAGTTGTCCAACAACTTTAGGCTGTGCACGCCACACGAAAGAAGAAGAATGAAAACCCCCATCCCACCCCCCACAAGGAAAGTTCTGGAAATGACTCCCCTATTCCAACCCCACCCCCCCCCCCCCCATTTTGGCGTAGTTCCGAGGATGGATGGATGGATGGATGGATGGAAAGAAGATGCGAGTTTTAGTAATATACAGATAGATTAATTTGTTGTGTTGTTGATTGATATCTCTGTTATTGTCAATAGGCTTGTAAGAATGCAGCAAGTTAGAAGGTCATTGTTCTGTTTCTGGTACATAGAACATAGAACAGTACAGCAAAGGAACAGACCCTTCGGCCCACAATTTCTGTGCCAAACTTGATAAATTATACTAATCTCTTCTGCCTGCACGTGATCCATATCCGTCCATGCCCTGCACATCCCTGTGCTGATCTAAAAGCTTATTAAACATCACTATTGTATCTGCCTGCACCATAGGGTTGCCAACTGTCCCATATTAGCCGGGACATCGCGTATATTGGGCTAAATTGGTTTGTCCCATACGGGACCACCCTTGTCCCATATTTGACTGCTACTACTCGGGTGAAGGGGACTGTCAGGTCGGAGCACCACGTCCCAACGTAGTGCAGCCCATGGAGTGCAGCAGCAGCGCCTCATCCGAGGCCCCATCGGTCGGCAGCCCGGCCAGCTGTCCGACCTTCGGACATTTGCTTACCTCCGGCATCACCTTTGGTTCATGAGTTGGATATAGAATAGAATCCTTTATTGTCATTGTACAATATACAACGAAATTTCGTTTGGCAGCATCTCCTTCTGTAGCAGCACCAAGCATAAATCGTAAAAAGAGATAAAAATAAATAAATAAATAAAAAGTACAGTAAAAACAGTAAGGTGCAAGTACAGTTAGGTAAATGAATGAAAAAGATTGTGTTTTTAAGTGCAGAAGTTATTGTCCGTTGGCTGGAAGGTGGTAGTGTGTGTGTGTGTGTATGTATGTGTGTGTGTATGTGTGTGTGTGTGTGGGGGGGGGGGGGGGGGGGGGGGTGTCATAGTTTACTGTAGCAGACTCTTCACAGCCATGGGGAAGAAACTGTTCTTCAGTCTGTTGGTACGTGCTCTCATGACTCTGAGTCTGCCAGAGGGGAGGATGGAGAATAGAGAGTGCCCTGGGTGGGTGTGGTCATCCTGGATCTTTTTGGCCCGATGGAGGAGACGGCTTGAGTAGATCTCCTCCAAGCGTGGAAGTGGGGAGCGATGATCCACTGAGCAGTCTTGATGACCCGCTGCAGTTGTTTCTTCTCAGATGCGGTGCAGCTGGCATACCACACCGTGCATCCGTAGGTCAGGACACTCTCTATTGTGCAATGGTAAAAGTTTTCCAGCAGAGGTGGAGGGAGTCTGTTTCTCTTCAGCGTTCTCAGGAAGAACAGACGCTGCTGGGCCTTTTTAATAATGTGGGTGGTGTTCACAGTCCAGCCCAGGTCCTCTGAGATGTGCAGTCCGAGAAATTTGAAGTTTTTGACCCGCTCCACCTCTTCCCCGTTGATGTTCAGGCCTGAATGTAGTGTAGTCCTTGTCCTCCGGAAGTCAATGATGACTTCTTTTGTCTTCTTGGTGTTAAGGTTGAGGTGGTTGTCGCTGCACCAGGCCGTCAGTGCTCGGACCTCCTCCTGTATGGTGCCTCATCCTCTTTGTTAATCAGTCCAACAATGGTTGTATCATCTGCAAATTTGATGAGGGTGTTGGAGCCATGGGTGGCAACGCAGTCGTGGGTGTACAGTGTGTACAAGACAGGACTCAGAACACAACCCTGGGGAACACCGGTGTTGAGGACAATGGTGGAGGACGTGGTGGTGCCCATTCTGACATACTGGGGTCTGTTAGTCAGGAAGTCTTTTATCCACAGACAGAGGGAGGTTCCAAGTTGCAGTGTCTGTAGTTTGTTGATCAGCCGGCTGGGACTGATGGAGTTGAATGCTGAACTAAAGTCAACAAATAGCATCCTGATGTATGTGTTGGGACTTTCAATATGGGTGAGAGCGGAGTGGAGGGCAATAGAGATGGCGTCGTCTGTGGATCTTTTGGACTTGTAGGCGAACTGATGTTGGTCGAAGCCAGGTGGGATATGGGCCTTGACATGTTGTAACACCAGCCTCTCCATGCATTTTCATGATCACCGGTGTCAGGGCCACAGGCGGTAATCATTCAGTCCCATGATGGCAGAGGTTTTGGGCACAGGGATTATGGTGGCAGTTTTCAGGCAGGTGGGGACTGTGGCTTGCTGCAGCGAACGGTTAAAGATGTTAGTGAATACTGCAGCAAGCTGATGGGCACATGATTTCAGCACCTTCCCTGGTACTCCGTCCGGTCCTGGTGCTTTTGCTGGTGTTGATGCCTTGCAGGACTCGCAGTACCTGGTGTTGTAGGATGGTGGGGGGCTGGTCATGGTCTGATGGTGTCAGCTGTGTGTCCTCTGCCTATGGATATGGTGCCGGACTTCCGGAAGTCCGGCTCCCGGGCCAAAACTCCTCTGCTGGCCCGCCAGCTGGGCTTTGTGCGCAGTCCAGCATCCAGGCCAACTCATCATTCACCCAGCCACGGCCGAGTTGGTCAACGAATTGCCGTCGGGAATTTGCCCCTTATTTTGACCGTTTGTCCCTTATTTGGGAGTGAGAAAGTTGGCAATGCTACTCCACCGCCACCCCCGGCAGCACTTAGGTCTGTCCAATCTCCGCACCCTCTCCAAAGTCCCCACATCCTTCCTGTAATGGGGTGACCAGAACTGTACATAATACTCCGAATGCAACATAACTTCCTGACTCTTAAACTCAATGCCCCGACCGATGAAGGCAGGAATACCGTCCGCTTTCTTTACCGCTCTGTGTACCTGTGTAGCCACTTTCAGGGAGCTATGGACCTGCACCCTGAAGGTATACATGACAATGAAACACTCTAGATCCTTGACCATAACACTTTGCCAAATACAAAATTCTCGTGCAAAAATCAAGTTTCCATCTGCTTGCATCTTTACTGCATAGTCTCTAACTTGTTGCAAACACTACACAAACAGATATAATGCATCTCTATTTTAGTTTAGAGATACAACATGGAAACAGGCTCCTCGGCCCACTGGTCCGCGCCGACCAGCGATCACCCAACACACTAGTTCTATCCTACATACTGGGGATGATGTACAGAAGCCAATTAGCCTACAAACCTGCGTAGGAAGGGACTGTAGACGCTGGTTTTACACCGAAGAGAGACACAAAGTGCTGGAGTAACTCAGCGGGTCAGGAAGCATCTCTGGAGAAAAGGAATAGGTGACGCTTCGGGTCGGAAATTCACACTCCAGTCTGACTTGGACTACATTTTGTGTCTATTAACCTACAAACCTGTACGTCATTGGAGGGTGGGAGAAAACAGGGAGAATGTACAAACTCTGTACAGCGAGCAGCCCCGTAGCCAGGATTGAACCCGGGTCTCTGGCGCAGTGAGGCAGCAACTCTACCGCTGCGCCACCGTGCCGCCCGCAAATTTGTCTCCAACCTATTCTCCAAGTATTGCAGCACACTGATTGGCTTCTTGTGCAGTGTAAGAATTATTAGCGGTAAGAGAGTGGATGTATATTGGTAACGTTTCTCACTGAGTTATCGTCTGCCTTGCTAATGGAATTAAAAATCCATAAACCCCAGACATAAAGTATTTGTACCATGTATTTGTTTGTAAAGATATAGATATTGCTTTCTTTTTCAAAGGCAAGGCTTTTAGTTTTGTTTGATTAATACTAAGTTTTTTAAACCCTGAAGTGTATTTTGAATTTGAAACGACATCCAATGCATTAAAGTGACGGGGGCAAATTGTTAAGACAGATTGCTAAACTAACAACTGTGCATTTGGAGCACGTTTTGTACTAAAAGCTTATGGAGCATATTGATTATCATTGTTATGGAGTGTAAACTCCAGCATTTATTAAAAATGTTTTATCTTGTCCAGAGAGAATAATTTTGCACTAAATTAAATTATTTTCCTTCCCACATTCAGTGGTATTAACAGCAGGTTGGGATAAATGCACGGTAGATAGACTGGAAAACGTGGATAAGGAACCATTAGGTAGAGGTAAGAAACAAGAAGGGAAATAAAACATAGAGAAGAATTTTTTGTTTTATTTTCATTTAGTTTAGAGATACTTGGGGGGGCAACAGGCCATTTGGCCCACCGAGTCGCACCGTTCCGCCCAGGTTCGATCCTGCCTATGGGTGATGTCTGTGAGGTGTTTGTACGTTCTCCCTGTGACCACGTGGGTTTTCCTCGGGTGCTCAGGTTTCCTCCCATGTTCCAAAGATGTGCAGGTTTGTAGGTTGTGTGGAAATTGAACTGCAGATGCTAGTTTATACCAAAGATAGACACAAAGTGCTGGAGAAACTCAGCGGGTCAGGCAGCATCTCTGGAGGAAAAGGATAGGTGACATTTTGGGTTGGGACCCTTCTTCAGAATCTTAATAGGCTTCTGTGAAATTGAGACTTTCTTCACACAGAGAGTGGTGAGTCTCTGGAACTCTCTGCCACAGAGGGTAGTTGAGGCCAGTTCATTGGCTATATTTAAGAGTGAGTTGGATGTGGCCCTTGTGGCTAAGGGGATCAGAGGGTATGGAGAGAAGGCAGGTACGGGATACTGAGTTGAATGATCAGCCATGATCATATTGAATGGCGGTGCAGGCTCGAAGGGCTGAATGGCCTACTCCTGCACCTAATTTCTATGTTTCTATGTAAAGTGTCCCCAGCGTGGGATAGTGCTAGTGTACGGGGCGATCGCTGGACGGCTCGAAAGGCCTGTTTCTGAAGTAAAAAGTCTAAAGTAAAAAATGTATCCCCCCCCCCCCCCACTGGTTCCTATTAAATCTCCCCCCTCTGATAGATGGTCGCGATGGAGAATGATCCAATAACCTAGACATCGCAATTAAGAAATTCTTGCACATTAAGCATTTTATCTGAGGATGCATCAGCTGTGAAGAGTTCAACAATGCGATTAGTAAGGCTGGTTCAGGTTTGCCCAGGGTGCGTGATACGTGTGGGCCGGCTACTCGAGAGAGGCATGAGAAGATGGGATTCTACAAATGCCACCGTTCTCCATAAGTGCCCACACCTGCAGGCATAGGTGGTAATGGCTCGATAATGACTTTGATGTTCCTCGTAAACTCAATATAAGTGATCCTAAATTATAGCACTAACGCACTGTTCTTCTGAGCCTCCTTAATTACCAGGAACTCCATGGAGAAACTTGCTTCAGTAATGTGCAGGTACTTATGCACGATCATTACTGAGTATCAGATAAAGGATGCAACAAATAAAAGTTAATGACAACTCTCTTCAGCACCCTGTTCTGAAGGAATCAATAGTTATTGTAATGTAACGTTAAAAACACTAATTAGTCTTTATATGCAAAATGTTCTCACACACACACAAACCGGGAAAAGGGGACAAAGTTGCCCGTAGTAGTTCAAATCTCGCGTTGCTATGGGAACAGCACTACTATAGAAATGTTCAGATTTCACCTATTAATTGTGTGTAATTAATCTGTAATTAGATCTGAAAGTGAGGCATGATGGGGCTCGACTTAAAGTGCGGTCTAATTGCCTTGATGTGGAATCTTCCTCCATAGTGTTTATTTATAGTTAATCTAATTAATGGCAGAGAGAAGGTTTGGGACTCAGAACGGATGCTATACCTTAAAGGCCTCAAATTTGACCAGACAGCAAATGTTTAAACCAATAAAAGTTGCTGCTTGAAATGAAATTATGATCTTTATGTGACAAAGAGGGTGTGAGAATGAACATCGGAAAAATGTTTGATAACTGACTTTCTGCTTAAATCACGGGTATTTTTAGTTTAGGTTTATTATTGCCACTTGTACCGAGGTACAGTGAAAAGCTTTGTTTTGCATGTTATCCGATCAAACTAGATGGGGCAGCACGGTTGCGCAGGAGTTGCTGCCTCACAGCGTCAGAGACCCGGGTTCGATCCTGACAGGTACTGTTTGTACATAGTTTGTATGTTCTCCTTGTGACCTGCGTGGGTTTTCTCCGGGTGCTCCGGTTTCCTCCCACATTCCAAAAATGTGCAGGTTTGTAGGTAAATTGAATTACGTATATTGTTCCCGGTGTGTAAGGGTGATCTTTGGTTGGCGCAGACTCAGAACGCCAAGGAGGCTATTTCCACGCTATACAACTAAACTTAACCTATACATAAAACTATACATAAATACAATGCAGCCAAACTCGAGTGCAGAATATAGTTCTCAGATTTGTTGCGCATTAGTTCCAGAGACAGTCCAATGTCCGCAATGGGATGGAGGTGAATCGGACAGTGCCCTGGCTTACGGAAGGACCATTCAGAGGCCTGGTAAGAAGACTTCAGCACTGGAGTAACGAAGCAGGTCAGGCAGTATCTCAGGAGAACATGGATAGAAAACATTTTGGGTCAGGATATGAAGTTCTCCTCTCTCTGATGGTACTTTGAAGAAGATCTCAGGCTTCGGCCCACCCAGTCCGCGCCGACCAGCGTTCACCCCGTACACTAGCACTATTCTGCACACGCTGGGAATGGTTTACAATCTACCGTAAACAATTAACCTACATACCTGTACGTCTTTGGATAGTGGGAGGAAGCCGGAGCACCGGGAGAAAACCCATGCAGTCACAGGGAGAACGTACAAACTCTGTACAGTTAGCACCCATAGTCAGGATGGAACCTGGGTCTCTGGCGCTGCAAGGCAGCAACTCTACCGCTGCGCTACTGTGCTGGCTTCAGAAAGCTTGGAGCACGTGCCCCAATCAGCATCAATTGTGCCAAAGTGGAAATTTGAGAGCTTCATTTGAGAGAATATCATCAATGATCTGTCGCGGACCAACCACTTTGATGCAACAGTCAAGTAGGCACACCAACACCTCTACTTCCTGAGGTGACTGAGGAAATTCAGCATGTCTCTAGTGACTTACCAACTTCTACGGATGCATCATGGAACGTAGGGTTGCATCACAGCTTGGTTTGGGAACAGCTCTGCCCAAGATCATCAGAAATTACAAAGAGCTGTGAGTTCAGCCCAGCTTTCTCCCCATAAACTCCAATCAATGGAAGCCACCAAGCGTAGACGTGGTGACCATTACACCAGACACTTGAGCCTGGTCCGCCAAGGCCTACTGGATCTCCTGGTTGCCAACTCCGCTTCTAACTCTGCTTCCTATTCCCACACTGACTTTTCTGTCCAGGGCCTCCTCCATTGCCAGAGTGAGGCCACACGCAAAGTGGAGGAACATATTCTGCTTGGGCAGCTTACAACCCAGCGGTATGAACATTGAGTTCTCCAGTTTGAGGTAACTACAAAACCCTCTTCCTCTCCTTACCACTCCTTCCCCCCCCCCCAGCTTTGACACCCCCTCCCCTTCTCTCTCCTGTGCCCCACCTGGACTCACACCTCTTTCTCCCGCCTCCCGCTCCCACATACATCCCTTTCTCCGCCTCCCCCTCCCACACACATCCGAATTCACACAACTCTTTGATCCTTTTGTCTCACACCTCCTGTCTTTTCATCTCTGGCCTTTGTCCAACCATCGGCCCAGCAAACCCCCCCTCACCTGTATCTACCTGCCTCTCTTTGCCCTGTCCATCCTTTCTTCCATCTTTGTTCCCATCCTCTACAATCAGTCTGAAGAAGGAGGCCCGGTCCGAAACGTCACCTGCCCATGTTCTCCAGAGTTGCTACCTGACACGCTGAGTTACTCCAGTACTTTGTGTCTTTTTTTGTAAGCCAGCATCTGCAGTTCCCTTTATCACCATAACCAGTTACAAGGTGTAGGGAGAAAGACATGCAGTAATGGAAGTCAGCCACTAGTGTCGCCACTGAGCTACCTATTAAATGAGTACTGAGGGAGATAAATTGGTCAGAGTCATACAGCGTGGAAACAGGCCCTTCGGCCCAACTTGCCCATGCCAGCCAATATGTCCCATCTACACTAGTCCCACCTGCCTGCGTTTGGCCCGTATCCCTCTAAACCTGTCTTATCCATGTGCCTGTCTAAATGTTCATAACCGTGGTGATAATGCCTGCCTCAACTGCATCCTCTGGCAGCTCGTTCCATACACAATGGTTCAATGGTTCTTTATTGTCACAAGTACAACCCACAGATGCACAGTCGCCATATTTTGGTGCCATTTACAAAGAAAAAGTCTGAAGTCTTTTTGGACCTTTCACATGCTGGAAGTACTGGAGCAGCCTTGATCCAGGTAAACCTCAGGCTGCTGCAGGCTGGTGACCCGACCTCCCTCTCGTCGCTCGACCACTTCTGTGTCCCGCAGGTGTCTCCTGCAGCTGACCCTGAAGGTGCAACGCCTTGAAATATGTACCACCCTTTGCGTAAAAATAGTTGTCCTTTGGGTTCCTATTAAATCTTCTGCCCCCTCACCTTAAACCTACGTCCTCTGGTTCTCTGGGCAAGAGACTCTGTGCATTGACTCTGGAGAGAATGAATGGGGTGGGTTGTTGTACAGCCTCTGTATGTTTCCTCCCACTGTGCAGGTGCATGGTAAAAACTGGGAGGAGTTAACTTGAATAAAATGGGATTAGTAGATTTAATGCAGAGTAGATTTCTGAGGATGTTGCTGGGACTTGTGGGCCTGAGCTATAGGGAGACGTTGGGCAGTTGAGGCAGGTACTATAACAGCATTTGGACAGGTGCTTGAATAGGAAAGGTTTAGAGGGATAAGGGCCAATGGTACTAGTTTAGATGGGGCATGTTGGTCAGTATGGACGAGTTGGGCCGAAGGGTCTGGTTCTGTGCTGTATGACTCTGTGCATCACTCAATACCACTGCACACCGCCAGAGGGAGATCACAGCCTAACATTCACCTTCAGAGAGTTTGTATAAAGTCTCTCTGTGAGGGGAGAATTGGGCTTTTGTTTGAATAACCATGGCCGCAATCAGCAGGAAGAGGATTATCCTCACCTCTGCAAGACTTTTAAGCAAATTCAAAAATAAACAGGGAGTGCCATGGTCATAACAACTCTCCTTTGTAAAATGTGTCGGAAGGAACTGCAGATGCTGGTTTATTCTGAAGATAGACGCAAAATGCTGGATTAACACTTGGCGGCATGGTGGCGCAGCGGTAAAGTTGCTGCCTCACAGCGACAGAGACCTGTGTTCAATCCTGACTATGGGTGCTGTCTGTACGGAGTTTGTACGTTCTCCCTGTGACCGCGTGGATCTTCTCTCGGTGCTAATTGGCATTGGTAAAATTGTAAATTGTCGCTGGTGTGGCGATAGTGCGAGAGGTGATCGCTGGTTGTCGCAGACTCGGTGGTGTAGCTCTAAACTAAACTAAACTCAGCGGGTCGGGTATCATCTCTGGACAAAAGAACAGGTGATATTTCGGAGATAGACAGTACATGCTGGAGTAACTCAGCGGGACAGGCAGCATCTCTGGAGAGAAGGAATGGGTAACGTTCGTGTCAAGACCCTTCTTCAGAGATTATGGGTCCAACTCTTTTTCAGTCTGAAGATGAATCCCAACCCAAATCATCACCTACTCATGTTCTCCAGATATGCTGCCTGACCCACTGAATTACTCATTATAAATCAGCATCTGCAGTTGCTTCCTACACATTTTGTGATACTCCATATTATTTTTGTAGATTAATAGAGTCATACATCATGGGAAGAAGCCCATTCGGTCAACAAGATGTCCCATCTAAGCCAGTCCCGATTACCTATGTCCCTCTAAACCTTTCCTATCTGTGGATCGGGCGTAGTTGGAGGCCCCACAGAGGTCGGATGAGCGCATGGATCAGACGCGGCCTGCTGTGGAACAGAGCAGTGGAGGATATCAACACATCACTAGGCTAGGCCGAGCCCTGAACTCCGATCCAGTGCCATCGCCAGGACAACGGGCCTTTATGGCCAAGTTAAGACTCTGCACTCTTAAGGGGCTGTCCCACTTGGGCGACCTAATCCGTGAGTTTAGAAGAGTTTGCCTTCGACTCATACTCGCAGCATGGTCGACACGAGGTCGTAGGAGGTCTTTGTAATTCTCCTTCATGCTCGAGAGTAGTCCCCGCGTACTCGAGGCCTCAGCTAGGCCGTGGCGTTTTTTTCAATATGTTCAAAAATGCCCGCGAGTAAATCAAGGTCACCATGGAAAAATCGATATTTTTTTATTCGTAGATTTAGTCGTAGTAGGTCGGCATGTTAGTTGCAGGTAATCGAGGGTCGTCGAAGGTAGTCGTAGATAGTCTTCATCGTAATCGAAGGGAGGTTGAAGGCAGGTCGAAGGAGGTCGGCTTCACTTTCCACTATTTGGTGTCCAATTTTCCCGAAGTTAGTCGTAGCTAGTCGTAGCTAGTAGAAGCTAGTCTTCAACATAGTTGAAGGTGGTCGAAGGAGGTCTTTCAAACAACAAAAAAAAATGCTCCTAGGGACTGGGATCAAGAGTTATTGATAAAAATTCCGAACGATAGATGGGAAAAAAATCTATTATATGTAAAAAAAATGTTCAATTAATGTCATAAACATTACTATTCTAATCTGCGACTAGTCTATAGCACATTCCTTTGTCTCTTGTACAAAACTGTATACATTTTGGAATGAATTTTTGGAATTTTTACAAAACTATTAACACAAAATTGAACCAATACAGAACTAATTATCTTTGGATCAATGAAGAGGGAAGTATATATTCCCAAGAAGAAATTATATTTAAACAGCAAAAAAACTTACACTTTTGGAAAAACGCAACCACGCCAACATTCAAAATGTGGATTTCAAATATGTTGGAAACGCTACATCTTGAAGAAATGAGTTTCCTCCTACTAGGCAAAGTAGACCAATTCTTAACGACTTGGTCTCCTTTTATCAACTTTTTACAAGTAGCTGGTGCAACATAACATAACCTTAGAAATTAAATGGTTTAGAACCGGGTGATGGATGGGCAAAAATACAAAATAGGTAGATCTCTCCTAATCTCTCTTTTCTCTATTTTCTCCTTTTTTTTCAATCTTTTTAGCTTCTCATCTCTGTCCTTTATTTCTTTTGCTTTCTGTTTCTACTCGTCTATCTATTCCGACACTCTTTATTTCTTTTTTTCTCTCACTGTTCTTTTATTATTAAATTAAAAATACAAAGTTGCACAAGAATGGAAATATGTATTTATGTATTAGATACTCAAGTACCACACTATTGTACTTACTTCTAACAAAAATAAACAAAAAAACACACAAAAAAAAACGCTCCTAAACTCTTCTAAACTCGCCAATTAGGTTGCCCAAGTGGGACAGCCCCTTTAAGAACTTGGGGGAAACATAAAGGGCGCAAGTTGGTGCTTGGAACATGGGAAATCTGTCTGCTGCCTCGGTGAAGTCTACTATTTTTACACTAGACTTTTTAGACTTTTAGAGATAAACCACAGAAACAGGCCCTTCGGCCCACCGAGTCCGAGCCAACCCGCAATCACCAGCACTATCCTACACGCTAGGGACAATTTACAATTCTACTGCAGTCACATTAACCTACAAACTTGTACCTCTTTGGAGTGTGGGAGGAAACCGGAGCACCTGGAGGAAACCCATGGGGTCACATGGAGAACGTGCAAACTCCGTACAGACAGAACCCGTAGTCAAGATCTAATCCAGGTCTCTGGCGCTGTGAGGCAGCAACTCTACTGCTGCGCCACTGTGCCGCAAAATGCAAAACTCCAAATGCATTTGGGCCATTAAGTTCATGTTGACACAAAGCATCTCCATCAATCCCCTTCCCTCACTTATTTCTCCATACACCTCCAATACAGCCTGCAGTTGTCCTGCCACCAAATTGCACTGGGGCCAATTAACCCATTGACCAATGCATCTTTCTGTAGGGGAAAGGAAACTGTAGCCCCCGAGGTAATCCCAGGTATCAAATGCCCACTTGATCAGAAGCTATTGTAACTACAGTAACTACCTCAAAACGGCAGCCAGCACCATCAGAGACCCACACCACCCTGGCCACACTCTCATTTCACTCCTGCCATTGGGAAGAAGGCACAGGAGCCTGGAAACTGTAACATCCAGATTCAGGAACAGCTTCTTTCCTACAGCCACCAGGCTATTTTACTTCAGAGTCACGTGAGTGACTAGATGAAGACCCCGCCAGCACCCATGCACGACATATCGTCCAACGCATTGCGCAGTGACAGTCGGGAGGAGCGTCGCTCCTCCAGCGGTAGGTTTAAAACGGACCTGCAGGTAAGTTTTTACTATTCTGAGGTCGTTTTTTGGCTGCTCTGTGTAATTTCTCTTACAGAGCAAACAAATTGGACAAGTCCAAGACGAAGTCCAAACGGACCGCAGCGAAACTGACTGCGGGCAGTCAGCAGCGGCCGACTTCACCTCGGCTGCTAACCGTGCGATCAGCAGCCCCCGACTTGGCACCGCTACAGCCCGTAGGTGTACCTTGGACTGGTGGTAAGGCCACCCGAAAGTCGGATAAGCCCATATACTCGGATGGGTCCGGGCTGGAAGACTCAACCCCTGCGGATAACGACAGTGGCCATTTATCTCGCATGGAGCGGTTGATGGAGCAATTGCTCCAACGTGACTTACTCCAACAAACGGAGTCTTGTCACCGTGGGTCTCCTCGGACACCCACGGCAGCACCTTTTACAGGGCTGCCAAATGTCTCCCTCCTCGGAGGGGAGCACGGGTCACTTCTGGGCTGACTCTGAAGATGGGGGTTTGGCTGAAGACATTTCCAGCGTGCTAGGGGTGCAGGAACGACAGGAGCTGCCCGGCATGGTCTCCAAATTTGTGATGCCCTCGCAAAAGGCCGCAGCTGGCAGCCAGCATCAATCAACTATCTCACCACTAACCAGCTGCAGGAACAGGTCATGAGTGACACAGCTGCTAAGTACTTAGCACCAGAGAACTGTGTTTCCCTCAATGTTCCTGCGGTGAACAACCGGATCTGGGGAAACATCGGAGTTGGCATCAGAACTCAAGAGATCAAGATACAAAAGATCCTCAAACTACTGGCCTCGGGTATAACGCCATTTGCCAGATCAGTTGATGGCAAGGACATGACGGAGGAACAACAAGACGCTCTGGCACTCGTCTTCAACGCACAGTTTGAAATAAACTGCTTCAGGAAGAGTGTGATCCGGCCTGCCTTGAACCCCAAATTCGCAGCGTTGTGCAAGACCAGCAGCGCGCCGCCGCCTACTTTACTGTTCGGGGACAACCTGCCGAAGCAGGTCAAAGACCTTGACAAGGAGGCAAAGGTCGCCGGCTAATGAAAGCGCCGTCCACTGCCAAAACCTTGCATCTTCGGCGGCAGCACCCCTACGCATCCACCAGCAAACCACGATACTTCAACGAAAGAACAGCAGCTGGTGAAAGCTCCATGGCCGTACGTTCAGGACAAAGGTCTTTTTTAGACCAAGGCCCAGAATGTAGAAGATGCACCAACCCCACACCCCAGCGCCTTAACCTCCCAGGAGACAAGGATGGAAGAAACAAACACAGCACCACCGGTAACCATGGAGGTGGGTGGGTCTGGTTTCTTCCGGAACATAGGGTGTGTAAGTTCTTCACAGGTTGGGGGAAGTTTACACTTGTTTTGGAGTGCATGGAGTTCCATAACTTCTGATCCTTTTATACTGCATAGTATCCAGGTCATTCAAAATTGAATTCATTCACAAACTCCTCCCCCTGGTTCAGCATGCACCTAGCCGAACGTTCGTGCTTTCACAAAAAGAAAGATTGGAAGGTCACGCAGAACTTTTGAGGTTACATAGAAAAGAGTAATTGAGAAATCCAAACACGAATCTCTTGAGTTTGTGTCAAATATTTTCACAAAAAACAAAAACGATGGTGGATGTCACATCATCATTGATTTGGCACAGCTGAACACTTTTGAACAGTATACACACTTCAAAATGGAAACTTTTGTTACTGCAAAACAATTAGTTTCCAAAAGATATTTCATGGCATTGATCTAAAAGATGCCTACTATTCAGTACCAATAGAAAAGGGTCACTGCAGATATCTGAAATTTAACTGGATTGGGCAGCTCTGGCAGTACAAAGCGCTGCCTAATGGATTAACATCAGCCCCCAGACTATTTACTAAAATATTAAAACCAGCCCTGGCGTTTCTCCGAAAACAGAAACATATTGTCATGGCATATCTGGATGACATCTTAATTGTGGGAAAAACTCTGGAGTTGGCCAAATTAGTTGTTTCAGCCACCAAGCTCTTATTTGAAAAGCTGGGGTTTATCATCCATCCAGATAAATCCAAGTTAATGTCTTCTATGAAAATGGACTACATGGGGTTCACAATTGACTCTGTTCACATGTCTGTGACTTTGCCAAAGGACAAAGCAACAGACTTAATAGAGGCATGCAACAGCCTTGTTTGCATCAGTCAACCATCTATTCGACAAGTAGCCAGGGTGATTGGAAAGCTCGTAGCTGCGTTCCCAGCCACACACTTTGGACCTTTGCATTAACAAAATTTACAGAGGGCAAAGTTTGAAGCCCCCAAACATCATGCTGGCCATTTTGACAGGCCAATGCAGTTACCAGCCAAAGCAGTTTTGGAGTTACAATGGTGGATAAAGAATACTCGGCATTGCTCTAATACCATTATAATCAGCAATCCTTCAGTTGTGTTACAAACTGATGCCAGCGCTCACAGCTGGGGAGCAACTAATACCGTCACCAGTTGTAGTGGTAGATGGGATGCATATGAGTTAACTTTACTTCAAGCACTGGGTATTAATCATCTAGAGATGTTGGGAGCGTTCCACGGACTTCGGGCTTACTGTTCAGACATGCACCATCTGCATGCTCGCCTACAATTGATAATACCACCGTGGTGGCATATATTAATCATATGGGTGGAATTAAATCGATATCTTGTGATGAATTGGTCAATGCAATCTGGCACTGGTGCATCGAAATAAATACAGTATCTGGATATCAGCTACTTACCTTCCAGGTAAGCTCAATACAGTGGCGGACACCAGGTCACGCAAATTCAATGACAACACTGAATGGATGTTGGACCACCAAGTATTTACTGACATTGTAGCTCGGTATGGAACACCAGATATCGATCTATTCGCATCCAGGCTTAATCACCAGTTACCAACATATGTTGAACCAGACCCTGGGGCAGTGGCGATGGACGCATTCTCGTTGCACTGGGGGGAATTGTTTTCTTAATCATTTCCCCCCTTCTGCCTCATCAGTCGGGTCTTGCGGAAAATACAACAAGACTCCGCGTCGGGTATCTTGGTAGTACCCGACTGGCCTACTCAGCCATGGTTTCCTGTGGTTCTCGACATGGTCTCAGAACCATGTATGCCCATCTCCAAACGCCCGAGTTTATTGGTTCATCCTGTGACAGGCGAAAGTCACCCGTGCCATGACAGAATAAATCTGTTGATTTGCAGGATCTAAAAAAACCACTCCTGCAATTTGGACTATCGGACCAAACTATGGACATTATCACGGCAGCTTGCAGAGAGTCCACCAGGAAACAATACCTCTCATATATCGGAAAATGGGAAATATTCTGTACCAGGGCGAGCGTCACTTACCATACGGCCACTATAACGAATGTGCTGGAACTCCTGGCCAGCATACATTTTGACAAAGGCTTGAGCTACAGTGCCATCAACTGTGCTAGGAGTGCCCTATCATCTTACCTGGGACAGGGTTTAGGACACCACGGGGTTGGATCACACCCTCTAGTATCAAAACTAATGAAGGGTATTTTCAACTCTAATCCCCCCCCCCCAGGCCTAGGTACTCCCAGACTCCCAATACTCCCAGTATTGTCTTAACCCTGCTCAGGGATTGGGCACCAGCAACGTCCCTGATACTAGCTAAACTAACATACAAAATGGTGATGCTGATGGCACTAGTGACGGCACAAAGGGTCCAGTCACTGCACAAATTAAGACTGGACGCTATGGTAACATCTAAGAATAAAATAACTTTTTATATTTCTGAGTTATCTAAATAGAACAGGCCTGGATCGTCTGGTCCCAAATTGGAGTTCCTAGACCTCCGTCTATGCATAGTGACCCATCTATTACATTATTTAGCAGTCACCAAAAGCCTAAGAGGTACGGAAATGGCTTTATTAATTAGTCATAAACATCCTCATAAAAGAGTGTCCGTGCAGACCATTTTGAGATGGCTTAGACAGGTATAAGGTGCAGCAGGAGTGGACACTGATGTTTTTAAATCTCATTCCACCAGGGCTGCAGCTACATCGGCAGCGAGAACTTACCAGTTTGAAGTTTGATCTATATTTTATGAGTTGTTACGTTGAGGGATTAATGCGAAAGTACTTTTCACGAATCCTTATCAATAAAGGTCAACTGGTATTGCCAGACTCTGAGATATTTAGACTATACTTTTAGTCAACTTCTGTTATGATTTTACACACCGCAGCTTAGGGGTGAATTTATTTGTTAATAAATGCATCATGCTTCAGTAACCCTTTGTGTCTGAATACGTAACTCCTCATTGGTCAAAATAAAGTTCATGGACTCGTTCCAAACTGGCATGAAATTCTCAGAGCATTTAAAATCTTCACTATTAAACACTACAACCTCCAAAGAAGCTAAAATAGTAAGACAGGGGCATAATTTTTGACTTTGCACTTTTTAAGCTTTATATTTTGTCTGTTTAATTTTGTTGTTGTTTGTGGGTTGCACAAGATATTATGTGCCCTCCACATCGTTGTGTTGTGCTGCTGCAAGTAAGAATTTCAATGATCTGTTTCGGTACATATGACTATTAAACATTCTTGACTCATGAAATTGCAGAGAATTGTGGACGCAGCCCACACCATCGCACAAACCAACCTCCCTTCCATTGACTCCATCTGCACTTAACGTTGACTCAGCAAGGAGACCAGCATAATCAAGAACCACTCCGGTCACTCCCTCTTCTCCCCCATCCTATCAGGCAAAGAGTACAGAAGTGTGAAAACGCACACCTCCAGATTCAGGGACAGTTTCTTCCCAGCTGTTATCAGGCAACTGAAACTGAACCATCTTCTCACCAACTGGAGAGCAGTCCTGAGCCTTCATCTCCCTCATTGGAGACACTCGGACTATCTTTACTCAGACTTTATCTGGCACTAAACGTTATTCACATCATTCCCTTTATCATAAAAGCGAACACTGTGGACGGCTCGATTGTAATCATGTATTGTCTTTCCGCTGACTGGATAGCACGCAACAAAAATTTGATTTTAAGTTGGATTTAAGAGAGAGTTGGATAGAGCTCTAGGGGCTAGTGGAGTCAAGGGATATGGGGTTCTTGATAGCGGACGATCAACCATGATCACAATGAATGGCGGTGCTGGCTCGAAGGGCCGAATGGCCTCCTCCTGCACCTATTTTCTATGTTTCTATGTTTCTAAAAAGGCTTTTCACTGTACCTCCGTACATGTGACAATAAACTAAACTAATGTAAACTAAATTAAACTAAACTAAACCCAACTGTACAGTGGGAAATGAACTCGTGAACCAACACATCGTTTGGTAGGGGGAGGAAACTGGAGCCTCTGAGGGAATTTCAGACTGTATCAAATGCCAGTGAAGCCCACCTGATCAAAACCTACCATAAAACTATTCCTTTGACTTCGCTCAACAGCTCAAGGAGTGAGACTCTCACTGAAGTAGCTGTAAATCCCAAAGGATTGCATGCTCCAAAATAATATAAATATTAAACTATAAGATTCCCATCATAACTGAATAGATTACTGCTTGCAAAGTAACCAGGATGGCGTGGATGTGGAGAGGATGTTTCCACTAGTGGAAGTGGACGGCACGGTAATACAGCGGTAGAGTTGCCCACCGAGTCCGCACCGACCAGCGATCCCCACGCATTAACACAATCCTACACACGCTAGGGACATTTTACACTTACACCAAGCCAATTAAACTAGAGACCTGTACGTCTTTGAATTGCGGGAGGAAACTGAAGATCCCAGTGGAAACCCGCTCGGGCACGGGGAGAACGTGCAAACTCCATACAAACAGCACCTGTAGTCATGTCCGAGCTCGGGTCTCTGGTGCTGTGAGGCAGCAATTCTACCACTGCGCCACCGTTCTCCCCTCTGGTGCTGTTCCTCCAGTTTGCGCGTGGCCTCGCTCTGACATTGGACGAGGCTCAGGACAGAAAGGTCAGTGTGGGAATGGGAGGGGGGAGTTAAGATCCCGTTTCAGGTCTTCATCAGTCTGATTGTAATAGGGGAGAAGAAATCTGGAAAAGGAGAGCCAGCACAAAGCGCGGCAGGTAATAGGTGGACATAGGCGAGGGGGCGTTTTGATAGCCAGTTGGAGTGTGAAGCCAGAGAGAGGAAGGTATATGGTGTTGAGGGGAGAAATAGGAAATAGGTGGAACAGCACACTGCACGCAGAGAGCATCAGTAGTCAGGATTCTCTGCCGTTGTAAAGCAGCTACGCTACCGCACAGCACCAACCATCTACACCCCTCTATACCCCCTCTCTTTCTCCCGTGCCCCTCACCCATTTTAGAAACATAGAAACATAGAAAAGAGGTGCAGGAGGAGGCCATTGTGGCTGATCATCCCCTATCAATGACCCGTGCCTGCCTTCTCCCCATATCCCTTGACTCCACTAGCCCCTAGAGCTCTATCTAACTCTCTCTTAAATCCATCCAGTGACATGGCCCCCACTGCCCTATGTGGCAGGGAATTCCACAAATTCACAACTCTGGGTGAAAACGTTTTTTCTCATCTCAGTCTTAAATGACCTCCTCTTTATTCTAAGTGTGGCCCCTGGTTCTGGACTCGCCCAACATTGGGAACATTTTCCTGCATCTAGCTTGTACAGTCCATTTATAATTTGATATGTTTCTATAAGATACCCCCTTATCCTTCTAAACTATACAAGCCTAGTCTTTTCAATCTTTCCTCATATGACAGTCCCGCCATCCCAGGGATCAATCTCGTGAACCTACGCTGCACTGCCTCAATCACAAGAATGTCCTTCCTCAAATTAGGAGACGTAAACTGTACACGATACTCCAGATGTAGTCTCACCAGAGCCCTATACAATTGCAGCAGAACCTCCTTACTCCTATACTGAAATCCTCTTGTTATGAAGGCCAACATTCCATTAGCTTTCTTCACTGCCTGTTGTACCTGCACGCCAACTTTCAGTGACTGGTGTACAAGGACACCCAGGTCTCGCTGTACCTCCCCCTTACCTAACCTAACCCCATTGAGATAATAATCTGCCCCCTTGTATTTGCCGCCAAAGTGGATAACCTCACATTTATCTATATTATACTGCATCTGCCACGCATCTGCCCACTCACTCAATCTGTCCAGGTCACCCTGCAACCTCCTAACATTATTTCTCCCACTATCCCACCATTATTTCCCCATCCCCCTCTCCTTCCTCCTACATCCCTCCCTCTGTTTTACATTTCACGCCTCTTCTTTTCTGATCGGACTCCCTTTTGTCTCCCCCTCACCTCTAGCTTTTGTCATTTACTCCACCCATTAACACCCCACTTACCTGTATCCACCTATCATTCTGAAGAAAGGTCGCGACCCGGGACGTCACCCATCCTTTGTCTCTAAGGATGCTGCCTGAACCGCTGAGTTTCTCCAGCACTTTGTGCCTTTCTTTGGAATAAACCAGCATCTGTAGTCCCTTGTTTCTACTACAGTCTATCTCCACCTATCACTCGCCAGGTTTTGTCCCGCCCTCACCTCACTTTCCAGCTTTCTCCCCCTTACTTTTATAGTTTTAAAGGCTGTGCTTGACAGATTGTTGATTAGTACGGGTGTCAGGGGTTACGGGGAGAAGGCAGGAGAATGGGGTTGAGAGGGAAGGATAGATCAGGCGTGATTGAATGGCGGAGTAGACTTGATGGGCCGAATGGCCTAATTCTGCTCCTATAACTTATGTACTTATGAACAACCAAAATCAGTCTGAAGAAGGGTCCCGAAACATTGCCTGTCCATTCCGAAGACATTTGCTACCTGACCCGCTGAGTTCCTCTGTCAGTTTGTGTTTAGCTGTGCTGAAATCTCGCAGAGTTTTCCCAGCCCTGATGTATAATTCCGATGTGTATTGACACGAGCTCTCCCAACCCGTTCAAGATCCTGTGACCGATGCCTCCTATATCCACCCCCTCCCTCCGCATGGCCTGCTCTTTACACATCGATGGTTCCTTTTGTTTCTGGTATTAGCGGAAAATGTCCCATTGATCTTACACCTGGCAGATGCTTTCAACCATCTCCAGGATAAGGGAATGCTTTCAACACACATCCATTCAACTCCCCACCACCACCCCCTCCCTCCCCACCTCTTCTGGAATGTTCCCCACAGCCGGCACAGTGGCGCAGGGACAGAGTTGCCGCCTCACACTCACAGCGCCAGAGAAGCGGGTACGATCCTGCCGGCGCGGAGCTCGTGCGTTCTCCCCGTGACAGGGTGGGTTTTCTCCGGGTGCTCCGGTTTCCTCGCACACTCCAAAAGACGTGCGGGTTTGTGGTCTAAAGAAGGGTCTCGACCCGGAACGTCACCCGTCCCGTTTCCCCAGGGACGCTGCCTGACCTGCTGAGTTAGTAACTCCAGCTTTTTGTGCGCTGTCTTCAGATTTACACGTTAATTGGCTTCAATAAATTGTGCCTAGTGTGTGCAGGATAGAACTGGTGTACGGATGAACCTGCCCCTTGAATAATAAACCTAGACCTCTATCTATCGTACTTGAGTTTGACTTGGTTATATTTATGCGTGATATTATTATCTGGATGGCTGTTCACTGTACTTCCGTACATGTGACAATAATAAACACAAACCTAAACATAAACCCTCCCTGCATTGTCAGTTTTTCTGCACACCCAACTGAGGATTTTAGTGCATGTGACAAAGGAATTGCCTTGGCTGCTGGTTGGTTTTGCTCTGAGCTATTTACACTTCTGCGCAGTATCCTTTGGGATCAGTGCCCACGGACTAATCAAGCTGCTTAACAATCTGAGTCAGATGACTTGTATTCCTCCCGAGATGCCGGCTCTCTGGAGGATCAGAGGTGTTAAATTATCAGCTCATTCCCTGGTTACCTGGAACATCTCTTCCTCCGTGTGAGCTCGGAGCGGCAGGGGAAATGACGGGAGGAAAATGACCAGCTGATCCACCGAGCCTGTGCTCGTCTCACCTTGGAGGGGCGGTGCAGCGGTAGAGTTGCTGCCTCACAGCGCCAGAGACCCTGGTTCGATCTTGACTGAGGGTGCTGTCTGTACGGAGTTTGTACGTTCTCCCCGTGACCGCGTGGGTTTCTTTTCCGGGTGCACCAGTTTTCTCACACATCCCAAACACACGCGGGTTTGTAGGTTAATTGGCTTCGGTAAAAATTGCAAATTGACCCAAGTGCGTAGGGTAGTGCTGGTGTACCTGGTGATCGCAGGTCAGCACGGACTCGGTGGGCCAAAGGGCCTGTTTGCGTGACATATGTTTAAAGCCTAAAAGTTTAAAGTAGAGATTGGAATCTCATTCAGTTCCACACTCCACCCTGCACACGCATCACATCACAAAAGCAAAAATAATATTGGACATAAAACACAGGATTCACACACAGAACATAGAACCGTACAGCACAGGAACAGGCCCTTTGGCCCACGACGTCCGTGCCCAACACGATGCCGAGACCATCACTTATCTACCTGCACAAAACCCATAGCCCTCCATTCTCCGCTTATCCATGTGCCAAGGACCAGTCTCACCCCGGTCACTCCCTCTTCTCCCCTCTCCCATCAGACAAGAGATACAGAAGTGTGAAAACGCACACCTCCAGATTCAGGGACAACTGTCATCAGGCAACTGAACCATCCTATCACCAACTAGAATGTAGCCCTGGGCTACCATCTACCTCACTGGGGACACTCGGACTATCTTTAATTGGACTTTCCTAGACTTTATCTAGCACTAAACATTATTCCCTTTATCCTGTATCTGTATGCTGTGGACGGCTCGATTGTAATCATGTATTACCTTTCCACTGACTGGTTGGCACGCAACAAAAGCTTTTCACTGTACCTCAGTAAACGTGACATAAACTAAGCTAAATTAAGCTAAGGTAAGGTAGGCTAGGCTAGGCTATGCTAGGCTAAACTAAACTAAACTAAACCAGACTAAACTAAACCAAACTAATTGTCTTGGCTCAGGATGACTAGCACGCCAAATACCTTCCCCACTACCCCTGTCCACCTGTGTCACCATTTTCAATGGACTGTAATTGATTAACAAGCCCTAGTAATGAAGACAGGATGAGCAAGCAAACCAGAGCGGTGTGTCACTGACTTGTACACAGAGGAACACAGATTCTCAAGTGGATCCAATGCGAGTGCCAAACAATGTCAGCAGCGGAAGTCCCAGAGGAACTCCTTTGGGGCCCAGGTGTAGTTGGCAAGAAGGCGACGCTGAGCTTATCTCTCCTCGTTACCCGAATCCTTGGGGTCAGAAATAACCCAGCACTCTTCCTTGGGGAGGAAGGTGAAGAAGGAAGTGTCAGCGATATGAAGCTAGCACAACAAACATCAACATCAGAGAGAAGACGCAGGGAGCAGCAGATGCTGGTTTGTAGGAAAACCAGACACAAAGTGCTGGGAGTAACCCAGCGGGTCAGGCAGCATCTGTGGAGATCATGGATAGGTGACGTTTTGAGTCGGGATCATCATTCAACATCATGCTATCTGCATGTGGCCAAGTGCATTCACTTTATCTAGGGATTAAGTAGGGGATTCAAGAACCAGAAGACAGGGTGTGGGTGCGGTAGAGTTGCTGCCCTAACGTGCCAGAGACCCAGTCTCTATCCTGACCATGGGAGCTGTCTGTACGGAGTTTGTATGTTCTCCCTGGGTTATCTCCGGGTGCTCTGGTCTCCTCTCACACTCCAAAGACATACAGGCTTGTAGGGTAATTCAACTTGTAAGCTTCGATAAAAACATTGCAAATCGACCCTAGTGTGCAGGATAGTGTGGAGGGTCATCACTGGCCGGCGCAGACTCGGTGGGCTTGGTGTGAACAGCCATTTCCGTGCTCTGTGACTCTATGAATGTGAAGTCTCAGGAAATGGAAGTGTGGAACTTAAACAGTAACCGGCCATCCTATACGATACGATACGATAGAACTTTATTTATGACCAACAGTCATAAAACACAAGATACACAAAACATTAAATTAAAGTGGAAAGGGTTGGGGATGTGCAAAGATTGGGGGGGGGGGGGGAGGGTGGAAGGGGGAAGGGGGGAAGGGAGTCAGTCTTCTCCATGACAGAAGGAGGAGGAGTTGCACTGTTTGATAGCCACAGGGAAGAAGGATCTCCTGTGGCGTTCGGTACTACACCATGGTGGAACCAGTCTGTTGCTGAACAGCTTGACCAGTGCATCATGGAGGGGGTGAGCTGTATTGTCCAAGATGCTCTGCAGTTTGAGGAGCATCCTCCCCTCCAAGACCATTAATCCAACTCCCCCCCCCCCCCCCCCCGCCCCCCAGGATGGAGCCAGCTTTCCTAATGAGTTTGTTAATCGTGTTGGCCTTCACCCTGCTGCCCCAGCACATGGCAGTGAGGAAGATGGCATTGGCTACCACAGATTGGTAGAACATCTGCAGCATCTTACTGCAGGAGGAGTGGAACCTTCTCAAAAAGTACAGCCGGCTCTGTCCCTTCTTGTACAGGGTCTCAGCGTTCCTGGACCAGTCCAGTTTACTGTCCGTGTACACTCCAAGGTGATTGTATAACCTGGTACACTGTACATCCACACTATTGACGGAGACAGGGGTCAGGCGTGTTCCTCTCCTCCTAAAGTCCACCACTAACTCCTTAGCCTTGTCGGTGTTGAGCTGCAGGTGATTCAACCCACAAAGTCGTTGACTGCACCTCTATATTCCGCTTCCCTCCCCTCACTGATGCACCTCACAATTTCAGAGTCATCTGAAAACTTCTGTAGGTGGCAGGAGTCTGAGTTATATCTGAAGTCCGAGGTGTAGATGGTGAATAGGAAGGGAGAGAGGACCGGCCCCTGTGTTTCTCACCACCATGTCGGAGACACAGTTCTGTAGCCTGACGTATTGTGGTCGTCCAGTCGGGTAGTTGGTGATCTAGGACCACCTCAACATCCCTCAGGTGAACCCTCAAGAACCCTCAAGTTCCCTGAGTGAACCTTCCCTCAGCATCCTACCCAGCCAATAGCTGCCCAAAGATAGACACAAAGTGCTGGAGTAACTCAGCGGGTAAAGCAGCATCTCTGGAGAACATGGATAGGTGATGTTTTGGGTCGGGACCCTTCTTCAAAACCTCACCCGACCTTTTTCTTTGGAGATGCTGGATGCTTGGTCCATGCTGACCAAGATGCCCCATCTAAACTATTCACAATTTCCAGTCATAGAATCATGCAGAAGATAGACACAAAATGCTGGAGTAACTCAGCGGGACAGGCAGCATCTCTGGAGAAAAGGAGTAGGTGATGTTCCGGGCAGGGACCAACGTCACCCATCCTTTTTCTCCAGAGATGCTGCCTGACCCATTGAGTTACTCCAGCACTTTGTGTCTATCTTTGGTATAAACCAGCACCTGCAGTTCCTTGTTTCTGCATTGGCAGCCCTACACGGCCATACTCTCTCGGCTGCTCAGACTCTGTGCTACGATCCTCGGCCTCAGCCAAATGCTCTGTATCCCGTCTCCGATAGTTTCAGGAGTAGTAAACAGGAGAGAGTATTTGAAAGAAAAATTAAATAAAACATTTTTTTTCTGAACGCTCCTGTGGGTTTATTACCCAGCAGAGTTTCGGAGATTAATCTTTCATTCCGGAGGTCTCAGGGGCATTTTGGAAAGACTGGCAACGTTAATTTGGAAAAGGTTTGAATGATTTTTTTTTTCGTTTCATGGTGTGTTTACTGCAGAGGGAATTCTTCCCAGGCGATAGATCGGGGAAATCAACAAAGGAACCGGAGACATTTCTTCATTGAGTGAACCACGAGAGGTGATTGTGAAGGGGATTGTGGACCGGGAGCGGCAAGTGTGAATAGGGGATGCCGATGATCTTTACTTTGTTGTGTAAGGGGATTGTGATGCATTGGACAAACATGGGCGACTCTTGCCTTCTTCCTAGGGTGCATAAGATCATAAGTTCATAAGTCATAGCTGCAGAATTAGGCCATTCAGCCCATCAGGCCTACTCCGCCATTCAATCACGGCTATTCTATCTGCCCCCCTCAACCCCATTCTCCTGCCTTCTCCCCATAACTTCTGACACCCCTACTAATCAAGAAACTATCAATCCCATCTTAAAAATATCCATTGACTTGGCCTCCACAGCCGTCTGTGACAATTAATTCCACAGACTCACCACCCTCTGACTAAAGAAATTCCTCCTCATCTCCTTCCTAAAGGTACATTCTTTTAATCTGAGGCTGTGCCCTCTGGTCCTAGACTCTCCCACTAGTGGAAACATCCTCTCCACATCCACTCTATCCAGGCCTTTCACTATTCGGTAAGTTTCAATGAGGTGTCCCCTCATCCTTCGAAACTCCAGCGAGAGTTTAGAAGGACGCCACTGCCGTCAAACGCTCATCGTATGTTAACCCACTCATTCACTCTCAATCATTCTCAAAAACCTTTTTTTTTAGAGAGAGAGCACGGAAACAGGCCCTTCGGCCCACCAACAACTCTGACCGCGGGGGGATAAGTCAACCCACCGATCGGCCACGGAAGACCCCACAAGATCAATATTGGTCTCCTTACCAGGACTAGGCACCACATTTTCGGGGGGTCTTCCGAGGGGGGGAGGGGAAGGGGAGGGGGTGGTTGGAGTGGATTCCAAGTGCGCTCATTATTTTGTCTGGGTTAAAGGAGGTGTCGGACCATCAGCTGCCGTAAAATCAGTGGTGGACCTGTACCTTACTCAGTCATAACGGACAATCTGCAATAACGCACATCATTTCCCCCCCCCCCCATGGCCCATTTTAACAAGGGTATACTGTACTACCAAGTACATTAAGTTGTAGTTTATATCTCTAGTGTTGACTTCAGGTTCACCTCCTGGCATCTCATTTTAAAAGGCAAAAATTGTTAATGTAATGAGATAGATAGATTCTTGATTAGTACGGGTGTCAGGGGTTATGGGGAGAGGGCAGGAGAATGGGGCTGAGAGGGAAAGATAAAACAGCCACGATTTAATGGCGGAGTCGACTCGATGGGCCGAATGGCCTAATTCTGCTCCTATAACTTATGAACTACCAAAATCAGTCTGAAGAAGGGTCTGACCCGTTGATTTCCTCTTTGTGTTTAGCTCTGCTGAAATCTCCCAGAGTTTTACCAACCCTGAGTGTTTTACCAATTCTGATGTGGATTGCCACCAGCTCTCCCCACTGTTCAAGATCCTATACCCGCTCCTATACCTTATGAACTTATAGACAAATATTTGTGTTCTCAGACTGAAGAAGGGAACTTTTGTAACTTTGTCAGCGCAAAACCGTGGCGACTTTTGTGTACAACCTGGGTGAGGTTCGCTGTACGATTTTACCAGGTTGTGCGCAATACAAAGCATCACCCTGTACCTGGGTACACGTGACAATAATGTATAATTGATCATTGAATTACCTGGAGTTATACAGGGAGCCAGTGAGACCACACCTAGAACACTGCCGACAGGTGCATCAGAGGGAGTTCACCAAATTGATTCCTGTTGTTGACGGAATATGAGTGAAACAGATTGTGCCCACACTCTGGAGTTTTGCATGAATGGGAATCTTATAGAAGCATGCAGAAATCTACAGTATAGGCATTAATACTCCAAGGAATTTGTGTGTCATCTCAACTCTCCTGATACAAAACACACCACCGCGTGCTTCTCTGAATCAATACTTGATAGTTATCTAACTCAAGGGCAGCAACGGGGGCGCAGCAGTAGAGCTGCCATCTTACAGCATCAGAGACCCGGATTAGATCCTGACCACGGGTGATGACTGTGTGGAGTTTGCACATTCTCCTCGTGACCGCGTCGGTTTCCTCCAGGTGCTTCGGTTAGCTCCCACATCCCAAAGATGTGCGGGTGTGTAGGTTAATAGTGAGATTAAATGAGAACTTACCAGTTCGAAGTTTGATCTGTATTTTATGAGGAGTTACGATGAGGGATGACGTGAAGACCCCATCCAGCACGCATGTGCGACATTCTTCAAAGCAGCGGTGTGGATTCACAGAAAAAACACAACAATTGAAATAACTATAGTAAAGAAAAAATAAGAACTTAATTACCAGTTGATCTGTATAATAGAGGGTGGGAGCGGAGGGCACGTAATCCCTCATCGTAACTCCTCATAAAATACAGATCAAACTTCGAACTGGTAAGTTCTCATTTAATCACACTATTTTATTTCGGAGTGACTACGTGAAGACTTTAAAGCTCTGTGATTCCGAACCGTGTACCAGCTCATGCTTCACTCACTGTCTGAAGACCTTAGAGGGAGGAACTATGTTATCACAATCAACAATAACCTGTTTGTGAACAAAAAAGGTTTATTAATAACAACAAAAAACAGAGAGCTCCCACGGGCTTAAATTAAATATTATCTGCAGACTCTAAAATTCTGTCTGCAAATGTAGCAGGTTCCGCCAGCGGCTTATTATAAAACCTTTGGAAAGTTCTTTCTGAGGACCATCCTGCTCTGGCCAGAATATGGTCCATAGGCACGTCCATTCGCCTAGCCGCCGACGTAGATGCAGCCCTGGTGGAGTGAAATTTGTAAACATTAGTATTGACTCCCGCGGACTTAAGCACCTGCTTGAGCCACCTTGAAATGGTTTGGCTCGTCACCTGACCATGAGGCTTCTTGTGGCTTACCCATAAGGCTTTTTCTCTCCCTCTTAAGTTGTATGTTGTGTCTATGTAATTTGCGAGATGGGTCTTGGCACACAGCCGTGGGTCAGATGAATATGTCCGGAACTCCATGACTGGAGGTGTTGGTAACCTGGTTGGTCTAGTTTGTTTTGACCAGTCCCTGAATATGGAATGTGAAACAGTCCAATGACTCTGTCATGCTGTCCAGCCTCAAGAAGGTGGAGGGACTGTATCCTTTGAGCTGGACACTAGTGCCATGAGCATGACTGATTTCAGAGTAAGTTGTTCCAGCGGTGAGTGACCTGGGTGGTGGCCATCCCTAAGGTACGGTCAGCACAATTGCTGACATCCCAGATCTGAGTGTACCTTGGTCTGGGGGAATTAGTGTTGAAAATGCCCTCATGATTTTGACACTAGTGGATGGGACCCAAAGCCTGTTGTCCTGCTGCTGGAACCAAATAAGCTGACAACGCACTCCTGGCTGTATTGATGGTGCTGTAGCCGAGTCCTTCCCGATGTAATCCAACCAGGAACTCCACAACACTGCTGGCTGTAGCTGTTGAGTAGGTAGTTCCTGTTTTGGAGCAATACCGTTCCCATTTTCTTATGTTGGTCAGGTATTGTCTCCTGGTGGACTCCCGGTGGGATGCGGTCATCATGTTGATGGCGTCCTCAGACAGTCCCAGGCCCAGTAGAGGTTGTTAGAATCTGCAAGCCAGAAGATTGACTCAGTCATGGCACGGGTGACTAATGCCTGACACTGGGTGGATTAATAATTCTGGACTGCTGGGGAATTCCAACGGTGTTTCGACAGCCATGTCGAGGGCCACTGGGAACCATGGCTGTGTAGGCCAGTCGGGTATTATCAAGATTCCTGAAGCGGAATCCAATTGAATCTTGCGTAATACCCGACTGATGAGGCAGAAGGGAGGAAAAGCATAAAAGAACATTTTCCTCCAATGCAGCGTGAACGCATCAACTGCTGCTGCCTCAGGGTCTGGTTGCCAAGCGACATACGTTGGTACCTGGTGATTCAGCCTGGATGCAAATAGATCGATATCTGGTGTGCCGTATTGCTTTGTAATTTGAGCAAATACTTTGGGATTTAACATCCATTCGATGTTATCGTTAAATTTGCGTGACCTGGTGTCTGCCACTGTATTTTGCTTACCTGGTAGGTAAGTTGCTGATAACCAAATATGTCTTTCGACATACCATTGCCAGATTAGGTTGGCCAAATTGTCACACGATATCGACTTTACACCACCCATGTGGTTGATATAAGCCACCACCGTGGTATTATCTAATTGCAACCGGACATGTGCATGATGCGTATTAGATGAATATGCTTTTAAACCATAAAACGCACCCAACATTTCTAAGTAGTTGATACCCCGTGTCTGTAGGCAAGATGATTCAGAATTAGTCCATCTGCCCCCTGTGCTGGATTGCATGTTAGTTGCTCCCCAGCCCAAAGCACTGGCATCCGTTTGAATGGTTAATACTGGGTTGGTGATTATTATGGGACTGGAACTGAGCCTTACGTTCCTTGTCCACTATTGTAACTCTGGAATGGATTCAGCAGTTAAATTCATCTCGGTCAAAGTGACCTGAGTTCAGTGCGTGCACTTTTGCTCTTTGCAAATTTTGATTGTGCAAAGGCCCAAATTGTACAGCTGGAAAAGCTGCTACCATTTTACCAATAACTCTAGCTACCTGCCGTATGGTTGACTGATGTTTATCCATTAGTTCACTGCAAGATAGTGCCAATTCTGATGCTTTCCCCTTCGGCAGAGTTACAATCATGCGAACAGTATCAATCGTAAATCCAAGATAGTCCATGGTAGTGGACGGTGTAAAATTGGATTTATCTGGACGTATGACAAACCCCAAAGTTTCAAACAAACGTTTGGTGGCTGCTACTGCCAAAATAGCTGTCTCCAAGGTTTTCCCTACTATTAAAATGTCATCTAAGTATGCCATGACTATATGCTTTTGTTTGCTCAATAATGCCAAGGCGGGTTTTAAGATTTTAGTGAACAACCTTGGAGCGGAGGTTAGTCCATTTGGTAAGACTTTAAATTGCCATAGCTTTCATCCAGATAAACTTTAAGTATTTACGATGCTCCTTGTGTATGGGTACCAAGTAGTAGGCATCTTTTAAATCAATGCTTGCTAGAAAGTAACCTCTAGAAATCAATAGTCTGGCTGTTTCAAAAGTTTCCATTTTGAAATGTATATACTTAACAGACTTGTTTAAAGTAGTTAAGTCAATGATGATGTGACATCCACCATCTTTTTTAGTTTTAGTGAAAATATTAGACACAAATTCCAAAGGTTCATGTTTTGTTCTTTCAATGACACCTTTTGCTAGTAGCCTCATCAGTTCAGCTTGACCCTCTTGTTTCTCTTTGACTGAGAGGGTGAATACCCTTTGGGGTATATGCTGAACTGGCGGAATGTTTTCATGAACAAAGTCAATTTTATAGCCATGAATGCTGCTGAGTATATACTTGTCATTAGTGATGGATTCCCATGCATCCAAAAATAAGTGCAATCTTCCCCCTGTTAGCGTAGAGCCCATACTGCTCATGCGCTGAGAGGAACCAGACCCACCTACCCCCATGGTTACTGGTGCTTCTTCTGCCTCTTTGCTGGACCATGAGGTGTCTGCTGGGCTGTAGAGGGCTGCTGTTGATGGTGATGTTGATGTTGATGTTGTTGGGGGTGGCGCATTTTCCATGGGGTCCGCTCTGGGCCCTGGCCTAAAAAAGGCTTACGGGGAATGGTTGCGGACCCCGAGCTTTCACCAGTCGCTTATGGTGGTCGACGACTGGTGGACGCCGTGGGGTACTGCCGCCTGGGTTTGTTAGGTCTGCTCGGTCCCAAACCTGCCCTCATGAGACCGAAGGTCTTGGCTTCTTCCTCTAGGTCTTTCACCTTTTTCGGAAGGTCCTTTCCAAAGAGCAGAATTGGAGGTTCTGAACCCGGTGTTTTGCAAAGTCCCGCAAATTTAGGGTTGAGGGCAGGCTTGATGATTTCCTTCCGTAAATTGTTTATCTCATATTGAGTGATATTCAGATGTCCACACCATCAATGGACCGAGCATATGATGTTATTCCTGCAGTCAGGAGTTTAAGGATTTTCTGGAGCTTCAACTCCAGGTTCCTGATGTTCTGCCCCAAATGTCCCCAAATTTGGCTGTTTACAGCTGGTACATTCAATGATGTACAACTTTCTGGGGTTGTATATTGTTCAAGAGCCTCATTCTCTGTTCTTGTAGGGGTTTTGAGGACAGGTGGTCAATGCTGGCTGCAAGTTTCGGCTCTAAAGGCCGACCCGCTCGTGGAATGACCACGTAGCGGTTGACCACACCCAGCAGCTCTTCCTGATCCTGTACACCCTGCGTACTCCGGACATCTTCAGCTAGCAACCCCTTTTCTTGACCAGCCCAGACCTGGTCGCCAATGCTGCCTTCAAAAGAAGGTGAAGCAATGGTCAGTGCCGTAAAGGGCACTGCGGGAGTGCCTGAGCTCCCTTGGTGAGGCTGCTGCTGCTCTCTCAGCAGATCTCGCTGGAGCAATTGCTCCATAAGCCGTTCCATTCGGCTTAGGCGGCTGCCTGTGCCGCTCTCGAGCGGTGAGGCATCTTCATCCGAATCGTCGGACACTACCGCCCGGTTCTGGCTGCAGGTACCTCCAGCCCGCTGCTCAGGCAGCACGAGCGGTGCTGGGCTCGGCTCGGTAGTTATACCCGCCGCCTCTTGCCCCCCCCTCCAAAGAATGTTCCCAATGGAAGACGAACGGGGGCGAGCTGCAGATTTCTTCCCTCTGGTCTTGCTCATTCTCCTGGAACATGAAGCAGACCACAGAGAAAATACACACGGCCACGGTAAAACTTACCTGTCGGCCCGACTTTTCAATTTGTAGCGGGAGCGTCTTGATCTCCCGTTCGTCGCGGGTGCACTGCATGAGCGCTAATGTCGCGCATGCGTGCTGGACGGGGTCTTCACGTAGTCACTCACGTGACTCCGAAATAAAATTGGCTTCCGTGAATTGTCCCAAGTGTGTAGAATAGTGCTAGTGTTCGGGGATCGCTGATCGGCGCGGGCTTGGTAGGCCTAAGGGCCTGTTTCCACGCTGTATCTCTAAGATATAGGAGCCTGAAAAATAACGTCCAGGTTCAGGAACAGCTTCTTCCCTGCAGCCATAAGACTACACTCCAAATAAGCTCCGTTACATAGACTTGGGGGCATTGCTTTTGTCTTCTGGTACAATTTTTGTTTGTTTTTATGTGTGTGTATATGTATATGTGATAATATGTCCATCCCGCTACCACCCTAGTCATCGTTCTAGTTTCACTGTCGTCCTGCAGAGTTTCACTATTTGTATCACTTGTTATCACCTTCTCCACAGCCAACAATGGACCATTGTGGGCTCCAGTTTTCCTTGATCAACGTTGCTTACTTTGATCTGTCTTTTTCCATATCTTTCAATCATTTGTTCTATGCACCTTTTCATATCTCTCAGTTCCCTCTCCTCTGACTCTCAGTCAGAAGAAGGGTTCTGACCCCAAACATCACCTATTCCTTTTCTCCAGAGATGCTGCCTGTCCTGCTAGGTTACTCCAGCGTTTAGTGTCTATCTCATGTGCATGTGTGTATATATATATATATATATATATATATACAATATATGTTTTCTATATATATATATACATATACATATATATATATATATATATATTATTATATATATATATATATTTATATATATATATATATATAATATATATTGTAAACATATTTGTGATGCTGCTGCAAGTAATAAGCCCTGTCCCACTTTCCCGAGTTACTCACGAACTCTCCCGAGTTTCCCCTTGATTCAAACTCGGAGAATTACGGTAATAGCCATTCGTAGGTACTCGGGGCTATTTTTTTAACTTGTGGACATTTGTCAACATGTTACCTGATGTCCCGAGTCCCTACAGCTGGCATTACGAGCCGCTACGAAACATCTACGGTCTCCTACGGACTCGCTACCGACATTACCCGACATTCCCCGAGTTCGAATCAAGGGGAAAACTCGGGAGAGTTTGTGAATTAACTCGGGAAACTGGGATAGGGCCTTTGGAATTTCATTGTTCTGTGTGGGGCATATGACTCTTGACGAACTCTATAGTCCAAAGTCTTACCAGGCTTTTCACAGCCTGAGAACCTAGGCCGTCCTTGCACGTTTCAGTTTTAAATTATCCCTTATTTTGTCTCCTGCTCTCAAATGGCAATCTGTGCAAATTCATTCGAGTCTATTGTTTACTGGAATGCCCACACCAGTACGCTTTCACTGAAAGGCTCTGCATTTTCTTTCTGAGGCACCGCAAGCAGTCAAAGTAGCCTGCTGTCCACACACTATAGTAAGCTGGTGAATGCAGATTGCAGACCTATTTAAAGATTCTGACCGTGTGTATTTTTAAGAGTGGCACGCAGTGAAATAGGTTACACTCCTCCAGTTGCAATTTAGTTTCGATTTTAGGTTTTTCGTTTGGAGACACAGGCCCTTCAGTCCACCGTTCCCGCGCCGGCCAGCGATACCCGCACACTAGCACTATCCTCACACACGAGGGACAATCTACAATTTACCGAAGCCTATTAACCCACAAACCTGTACGACTTTGGAGTGTGGGAGGAAACCGGAGCTCCTGGAGAAAACCCACGCGGTCACAGTGAGAACGTTCAAACTCAATACAGAGAGCACCCATAGTCAGGATCGAACCAGGGCCTCCGGTGCTGTGGGGCTGCAACTCTACCCGCTGCGGCACTGGTTAATAAAGTATTATTGTGATTGAGATTGTGATTGTGCCATCCTTTATGATGGAATAGTGGAGAGCACTTGAAGCCTCGAATAGGTGAAGTCATATTTCTTGTGTTCTTGTGAACAACAGTTGGCTTTCAGTACAATGCTGTTGTGCTTGACTGTTTTCAAAGCTGAAAATAATTCTGGGGATCAGAAAGGTCCAAATTTACATGGAAATATAAAATATTTATACAGTAACTCTGAGATATACGCAGTTGACTGAACAAAGCCATCTGTCAACCATGCAAACAGGTGGATTACGGGCTCAGAAATCCAAATGAAACCTCGAATAACTGTACAGGACGCTTTAAAACCTGCTCATGTTCCAGCAGAACACGGGCAGCACAGTGGTGTGGTTAGTTGAGCCGTTACCTCCCCAGTGTCAGAGACCCGGGCTCAATCCTGACCTTGGGTGCTGTCGGTGTACGGAGTTTGCACGTTCTCCCCGTGACCGCGTGGCTTTCCTTTGGGTGCCGGAAAGGGTGCAGAGAATGTTTGCGAGGATGCTGCCGGGACTCGAGGGCCTGAGCTACTGGGAGAGGTTGGGCTGGCGAGGACTCTATTCCATGGAGCGCAGGAGGATGAGGTGTGATCTCATAGAATAAGACCGAGAATAAGACATAAAACCATGAGAGGAATAGATCAGGTAGACGCACAGAGTCTCTTGCCCAGAGTGGGGAGAATCAAGAACCAGAGGACATAGGTTTAAGGTAAGAGGGGAAAGATTTAATAGGAACCTGAGGAGTAATCTTTTCACACAGTGGGTGATGGGTGTATGGAATGAGCTGCCGGAGGAGGTAGTTGAGGCAGGTACTATCGCAACGTTTAAGAAACATTTAGATAGGTTCATGGATAGGACAGGTTTAGAGGGATATGGGCCAAATGCAGGCAGGTGGGACTAGTGTAGATGGGACATGTTGGTCGGTGTGGGCAAGTTAGAAACATAGAAACATAGAAATTAGGTGCAGGAGCAGGCCATTCGGCCCTTCGAGCCTGCACCGCCATTCAATATGATCATGGCTGATCATCCAACTCAGTATCCCGTACCTGCCTTCTCTCCATACCCTCTGATTCCTTCAGCCACAAGGGCCAGAAGTTGGGCAGAAGGACCCGTTCAACACTGTAAGACTCTATAACTCCAAGACTCTATGCTCCGGTTTCCTTCCCCGTCCCAAAGACGTAAGGGTTTGTAGGGTAATTGGCCTCTGTAAATTGCCCCCCGTCTGTAGGGAGTGGATGAGAAAGTGGGATAACGTAGAATTAGTGTGGATGGCTGATCGCTGGTCGGCGTGGGCTCGGCGGGATGAAGGGCCTGTTTCATTGCTGTATCTCTAAACTAAACAAAAACTTTCTGCATCTGCATCTAACACAACATGGACATTCCTTTATACAGAATCTTGAACGTAGAGTCATAGAGTGATACAGCGTGGAAACAGGCCCTTGGGCCTAACTCATCCATGCCGTCCAAGAGGCTAGTCCCATTTGCCCACGATTTGCCTATATTCCCGTAAACGTTTCCTATCCATGTACCTGTCCAAATGTCTTTTAAATGCTGTAATTGTACCTGCCTCAACATCATCCTCTGGAATACACATCACCCTCTGTGTGAAAATGGTGCCCTTCAGGTTCTTATTAAATCTTTCCCCTCTCATCTTAAACCTATGTCCTCTCGTTGTCCTTTCTCAATGATACATTATTGTCACATGTACGTAGGTACAGTGAATGCCTTTATTTTTTCAGTTTAGTTTAATTTAGTTTAGTTTAGTGATACAGCGTGGAAACAGGCCCTTTGACCCACCGAGTCCGCACCAACCAGCGATCCCCACACATTAACACTATCCTACACACACTAGGAACAATTTACAATTGTACCAAACCAATTAGCCTACAAACCTGCACGTCTTTGGAGTGAGGGAGGAAATCAGATCATCCGGAGAAAGCTCATGCAGAGAACGTGCATCTCTGTACAGACAGCACCCGTAGTCGGGATCCAACATGGGTCTCTGGTGCTGTAAGGCAGCAACTCTACCGCTGCGCCACTGTGATCGTGTGCGTACAATCCGGTAAAATCATATAGCAGACTTCACCCAGGTAGTACACAAAGAGATGCCATGTTTCTGGTGCCAACAAAGTTACAAAAGTTACAAAAGTAGTGCATCCTAACCTGGATAAAAGACTGTGCATTCTCCCGATCTAATTCCCACATACTCAGCTGCTTGAGTTACCTCAGTTTGACGGTGAGATACATGAGGAGGTATAAAGAAGATGAGGAACAGGTGTAGGCCGTTCTGCCCATCATGGTTGCTCTGCCTGCCAATACCACTCGGCAAGCCATGAGATGGGGGGATCCCGGTCGTAACGACAGCAGCCCTGACTCGCGGCATGGTGAAGCAGCGGTAGAGTTGCTGCCTCGCAGCGCCAGAGACCCGGGTTCGTTCCTGACCGTGGGTGCTGCCAGTACAGAGTTTGTACGTTCTCCACGTGACCGCGTGGGTTTCCTCCCACATTCCAAAGACGTGCGGGTTTTTAGGTTAATTGGCTTCTGTAAATTGCCTGCAGTGTGTTGGATAGAACTAGTGTACAGGTGTTCGCTGGTCGGCACGGACTCAGTGGGCTGAAGGACCTGTTTCCACGCTGTATCTCTGAACTAAACTAAAAATACTTCAGTCAGTTTACTCCATGTAGAAGATTGCCTCAAATGGATGCTTTGTTGCCGTTTATTTTGCCTGAATGAGGCTTTGATGGAATACCAAAAGTAAAAAATGAATGAATTCATTTATATTCCAAAGCCAGTCGACATGAAATGTGCAATATTTTGTGAAATTTAATAAAAACTGGCACCACGCTGAGAAATTATGCTTTGTTTCGTTCTATTTTAGGTCTCGTCAGTAGCTAGAGCATCGTACAAATCAGATAGTTATTTACTCCCACAGGTCCCTGTATCAATGTATTTAAGTAAACTGCAGCAGTAGGCATTACACAACTGCGGAACTAATGCACTTTAAAAATAATAATACAGCTATTCATTAAAGTGTTGCAAATATTCACCATAAATTCTGCTGCAAATTGAATTATTTCTTTGACATGACCTGATTAGGTTAGACCGCATTTGGAGTATTGTGTGCAGCTCTGGTCGCCCCATTACAGGAAGGATGTGGAGGTTTTGGAGAGGGTGCGGAGGAGGTTTACCAGAAGGATGTCTGGATTAGTGGGGATTTAGATTGGTTTAGGAACACAGCATGGATTCAGGCCCTTTGGCCCACCGAGTCTGCACCGACCTGTTCACACTAGTTCTATGTTCCCCAACTCTTACATCCACTCCCTACACACCCTACAGGGGCAATTTACAGAGGGCCAATTAACCTACAAACCCAGACGTCTTTGGGGTGTGGGAAGAAACCGGAGCACCCGGAGGAAAGCCACGCGGTCACGGGAGAACGTGCAAATTCCACACACAGATTGCCCCTGAGGTCAGGATCAAACCCGGGTCTCTGGCGCTGTAAGGCAGCTATAAGGTGAGGTTGGGTACGAAGGAACTGCTGGTGCATCAATCTAGGTTCGGTCCTGACTATGTGTGCTGTCTGTACGGAGTGCGCACGCTCTCCCTGTGACCACGTGGGTTTCCTCCGGGTGCTTCGGTTTCCTCCAACACTCTAGAGACGTACATGTTTGTAGGCTAATTGGCTAAGGTAAAAATTGTAAATTGTCCCTAGTGTGTGTGTAGGATAGTGTACGCAGTGGTCGCTGGTTGGTGTGGACTCGATGGGTCGAAGGGCCAGTTTCCATGCTGTATCTCTAAACTAATGTAAAATAAAGTAAAGTCAACTCAGTCAACTAATAATAATAATCATCATCATAATAATAATAATAATAATCTGTGGAGGAAAATATTGGTCCATTCAAACAATCCTGGTAGATGTAAAAATTTGGCAGGAGCTGTTTGGGATTTGAGACAACACAGATACTCTGAAAGTAACACAATTAACATTAACTCCAAGCTTCTCCGAATGCATTCAGCAATCTAATATTCCTTGCATCGGCGCGGTTCTCAATAAACCAAGTTTTATTCATTTATTCAATTTCCACAACACAGACCAACGCATATGAAAAATCTGAAGTTAGAGACATTGTTTCAGTGGGGAATAGTCGGGAGGTCGGTGTTCAGCTATTCCAGGGGATTGTAGCGCAAATAATTGTCAGTTACCGGTAATTATCTTAATATGTGTTGGTTGCTTTAATTCCTGGCAATCAATTCTTGATTGTCATTCAATATAGTTGCGACAATTATGTTACAATCATTATCTTTCATTCTGAATGACAGCTCGGTGTGATAGGATTTGTAACACTCTCCATAATATTTGACAATCAAACAACAGCTCAGAGATGCAAGGAACTGCAGATGCTGGAATGCTCAGCAGCACGCAAAGTGCTGGAGGAACTCAATGGGTCAGGCAGCATCTGTGGGGGGAATTGGACAGGCGACGTTTTGGGTTTGGACCCTTCTTCAGAGTGTTGGAGTAGGTGGATACAGCGGAAGGGGGGGGGTGTTGATTGTCAGGTGGGATAAGTGACAAAGGCTGGGGATGAAGAAGAGACAAAAGGGTGACAGATAAAGTGTGTCAGATGGGAGGATAAATGGGAGACGGACACATGCGAATAGGAATAGCTAAGACAGACACGGTGACACAGGGGGAAAGGTTGCTGCCTGACAGCACCGGAGACCCGGGTTCAATCCAGACTACAGGTGCTGTCTGTATGGAGTTTGCATGTTCTCCCTGTGACACCGTGGGGTTTCTCTGGGTGTTCTGGTTCCCACCCAGTCTTCAAAGACACACAGGTTAGCAAATTAACTGGCTTCTGTAAATTGTCCCCAGTGTGTTTAGGATAGACCCAGCGGGCCATAGTGCCTGTTTCCACACTGTATCTCTAAAGTCTAAACTCAATGGGTCGGGTATTTAAACAGCATTTTTGGAGAACATAGATAGGTAACGCTTCTTCAGACTGAAGAAGCATCCCGACCTGAAACGCCACCTATCCATGCTCTCCAGTGATGCTGCCTGACCCGCTGTTTAAATGAAACAACTTTTAAAAGACATTTGGGACAGGTACATGGATAGGAAAGGTTTAGAGGGATATATGGGCCAAAGCCAGGCAGGTGAGACAAGCTGAGATGGGGCATGTTGGTCAGCGTGGACGAGTTGGGCTCTCGGGCATGTTTCCGTGCTGTGTGACACTACGACTGTGTGAATAGCAGATACCTTTGTCACACAAGGTCAGAGCAAGGACACAAGGTAAGACTAAACCGAACTGGCTGGCTGCTTGCAATTGCGGACAAATCAACTTAGACATAAATGCTTTTAAAGACTAAAGGAAAATAATTGTCAGGAGAATAGGGATAAGTATCATGCAAACTGAAAAGCAATGTATGCAGCTATTAGAGTAGCTAAAAGGTCAGTGGTGAACGGGTTGACTGTGATAGGACTGATAAAAGCTTTTCAAGCTGTCAAAGACCCATTAAAGGGTTCTGCAGCACAAAATCTCATGGACTCCTGTGGTATACAACAGAAGCCTTAAATGATCACTTAATATCAAGCCCGCTTCTAGGGAACAGCCCTCGGCTGCTGAGAGTGTAATGCAGTTCACCCATCCCCTCCTCCTCACTGCTCTCCCAAGGTCCAGCATCCACAAACTCAATCCAGATAGAGTCACACAGCGTGGAAACAGGCCCTTCAGCCCAACTTGCCCACACCGGCCAACATGCCCCATCTACACTGGTCCCACCTGCCTGCGTTGGGTCCATATCCCTCTAAATCTGTCCAATCCATGTACCTGTCTAAACGTTACGATAGGACCTGCCTCAACTACCTCCTCCAGCAGCTCGTTCCATACAACCACCATCCTTTGTGTAAAAGGTTACACCTCGGGTTCCCATTAAATCTTTCCACCCTCACCTTAAACCTATGCCTCTGGTTGTTCACTCCCCTACACTGGGTAAAAGACTGTGCATTCATCCTATCTAATCCCCTCATGATTTTATACACTCTATAAGATCACCCCTCAACCTCCTGTGCTCCAAGGAATAAAGTCCCAGACTGCCCAAGCTCAGGCCCTCGAGCCCTGGCAACTTCCTTGAGAATCTTCTCTGCTCTCTTTCCAGCTTAATGACATCCTTCCTACAGCAGGGTGTCCAAAATTCATCTTTAAAGCCTTGTGCTTTGCTGTCCTACGAGTCAAATGGCACTGGCCTATGGTTATTTAGACTGGATAGCACGCCTTGCTATACATCAGTACAGATGCAAAGTTGCTGGAATAACTCAGTGGGTCAGACAGCATCTCTGGAGAGCATGGATAGATGACATTTCAAATTGGGACCTTTCTCCAGTTTAAAGGTGAGCCCGGAGCCGAAACATCACCTATCTATGTTCTCCAAAAATGCTGCCTGACCCCTCGAGTTACTCCAGCACTTTGTGTCTATCTTTGGTATCAACCAGCACCTGCAGTTCCTTGTTTCAGGCACTGTCTGCATTGAGTTTGTACGTTCTCCCTGTGACTGCGTGGGTTTCCTCCGGGGGCTCCGGTTTCCTCCCACATCCCAAAGACACACATTCTGCCTCTCGCGCGTAGGATGTGAAAGTGGGATAACGGTGTGAACAGGTGATCGGTGGTCAGCGTGGACTCGATGGGCCGAAGGGCCGGTTTCCACGCTGTATCTGGGTTTAGGTTTAGGGTCATGTGCAGCAAGGTACAATGCAAAGCTTTTCTTTGTGTGTTATCCAGTCAAAGAAAAGACCAGACAGAGGCGATTTCACAGCAGACACATCCTTTACCTCCAGGGATGCTGCCGAACACATTGAGTTAGACTTTGTGTCTATCCAAAGAAAAGACTATACATGATTACAATCACGCCTTGCGCAGCTAAAGAATAAAGGGTACAACATTTAGTACAAGGTATAACATTGAAGTCCAAGAGAGTCTGATTAATGCAGGGTAGGTCCTGACTTACCATCTACCTCATTGGAGACCTTCGGACTACCTTTAATTAGATTTCATCTTCATAAGTTCATAAATTCCAGGAGCAGAATTAGGCCATTTGGCCCATCAAGTCCACTCCGCCATTCAATCATGGCTGATCTATCTTTCCCTTTCAACCTTCATTCTTCTGTCTGCTCCCCACAACCCCTGACACGATGACTAATCAAAAATCTGGCAATCTCCATCTAACCCATTGCCTTGGCCTCCACAGTCATCTGTGGCAATGAATTCCACAGATTCACCACCCTCTGACTGAGGAAATTCCTCCTCATCTCCTTTCTTTTACTAAATGTTAATCCCTTTATCGGCACAAAATTCTGGAGTAACTCAGGAGGTGAGGCAGCACCTCTGGAGAAAAGGCATAGGTGACATTTCAGATTAATCCGCTCACTGATTAATATTCCCTTTATCATATCTGTACATTGTGGGTGGCTCGATTGTAATCATGTATAGTCTTTCTGCACCAATAAAGCCTTTCACTGTACCTCGGTACACGTGAAAATAAAATAAACTAAACTACAGATAGTTCAAAGGTCTTTAATGAGAAAGATGGTTTGTCAGGACCACTCTCTAGCTGATGGGCGGACCGTTCAGTTGCCTGATAACAGCTCCAGGCTACAGTCTGAAGAAAGGTCTCGACCCAAAACGCCGCATTTTTCCTTCGCTCCATAGATGCTGCCTCACCCGCTGAGTTTCTCCAGCATTTTTGTCTACCTTTGATTTTCCAGCATCTGCAGTTCCTTTTTAAACACAGCCTAAGATTAAAGTTTGTTTAGTGTAGTTTAGAGATACAACATGGACCAACAATAACCCCATACATCCCATAGGGTAGACAGTCAGAACCTGTGCCCCAGGGTAGAAATGTCAAATACTAGAGGGCATAGCTTCAAGGTGAGAGGGGCAACGTTTAATGGAAATGTGGGGGGTTAGTTTATAGTTTGTTATTTAGCTTAGAGATTCAGCATGGAAAAAAGCCCTTCGGCACACCAAGTTCATGCTGACCAGTGATCACTGTCCTACACACTAGGGCCAATTTACAATTTACAGGAGACAATTAATCTACAAACCTGCAAGTCTTTAGAGTGTTGGAGGAACCCAGAACACCCGGAGAAAACCCACGCAGGTCCCAGGGAGAACCTACAAACACCATACAGACAGCATCCATAGTCAGGATTGAACACGGGTCTCTGGCACTGTGAGGCAGCAACCCTACCTCTGCGCCACCGTCCCACCCGTTCTCAACCTGCAAGCAAGTTTCCTTTGGTGAATAAAAGTAATGAGCCTGTGAATGTGGGCGAGGTTGCACTGAATCATTGCACCCACTCCCTCCAGTGATATGTGAATGTCTTCCTCCTCTACTGCCGCCAGGCTCTGTCTCACAGACCCTTCCCATCGATCGCTCCCGTCTTAATAAAGAAACATCTCCGGCCGGCCCAAAGGAATTGATTTATCCGCATTAAAAAACATTTTCATTTCTCCGGAATCCATGAGGGTTTGTGAGTTGAGAAGTCTGGACCAAGAAAGTGACCCTGAGGAATGCTCCTGGGGGATTTGTTCAGCTACGCTTGAAGGCTTGGAATCAAAAGCTCGGATCAGTGACTGTATCTGTAAGGCTGCAATAGGCCAGAAAATTGGTATTATTATTAGTCATTAATATTATTATTGTTATCATCATTATTATTGTTACTAGTATTCTTATTATTAGTAGTATTCTTTTATTATTATTAATATTATTATTGTAATTATTAATATTATTGATATTATTACTATTATTATTATTAATTTATTGATATTATTACTATTATTATTATTATTATTGATATCATTACTATTATTAATATTATTATTATTATTGTTGTTGTTGGTATTATTATCATTGTTTCGCTTATTATCACGTTTACCGAGGTACAGTGAAAAGCTTTAGTTGCATGCTAACCGGTCATATTATAATTATTAACATTTTTTATAACATTATTATTGGTATTAGTATTAGTGCTGGTTTTAGTTTATCACTGGCACCAATACCGGCTGGATAGCACGCTACAACATTCCCTCCCACCTCCCAATCTATGGAAAAATCATGTTTAGATCAGGGAATCGAGAACCAGAGGGCATAGGTTTAAGGTGAGGGGGGAGAAATTTAATAGGAATTTGAGGGGTAACCTTTTCACACAAAAGGTGGTGGGTGCATGGAGCGAGCTGCCGGAGGAGGTAGTTGAGGCAGGTACTATCATAATATTTAAGACACTTAGATAGGTACATGGATAGCAAAGATTTAGAGGGATATGGGCCAGATGCAGGCAGGTGGGACTAGCTTTGATGGGGCACCTTATTCGGCATGGACAAGTTGGGCTGAAGGGCCTGTTTCCATGCTGTGTGACTCTATCATTTTTTCACACAGAAAACAGTGGGGGCCTGGAACACATTGCCAGAGATGGTGGTGGAGGCAGATATGATGGTGTCGTTTAAGAGGCTTTTAGTTAGGCACATGGATAGGGTAGGTTTGAGGGATATGGGCCAAAAGCAGGCAGGCGGGACTATTTTAAATGGGGCCTATTCAATGTGAGCAAGTTGGGCCGACAGGCCTGTTTGCACTCTGTATGACTCTATGACACATGGAAGTGCAGGGAATGGAGGGGAATGAATCAGGTACAGGCAGATGAGACAGGTTTAACTTGGCATCATGTTCCGCACAAACATTGTGGGCTGAAGGGCCTGTTCCTGTGCTGTACTTTTCTATGTTCAACACTCTATGAGTGTAGAGATCTCAGAGAGTGTCAGAGCTGTAGAAAGTCACAGAGCTAGGGTGATGAGTTGGGCTGAGGCAATAGGAATAACTGCAAAGTAAGGATAACAAGTTTGTCATTATATAATGTGCTGTATTGTTTTGGAATCACCCAAGGCAGACAACAAATTGGCCTAAACAAAAACGTAATCATTAAAGGATTTTGAAATCAGAGAACCAGAGAGAGTAGGTTTAAGGTGAAGGTGGAAAGATTCTGTAGAAAACTGAGAGGCAACCTATTCATGCAAAGGATGGTGGATGTATGGAACAAGCTGCCGGAGGAGGTAGTTGCGATAGAGACTATTGCAACATTTAAGAAGCACTTAGACAGGTACATGGATAGGACAGGTTTAGAAGGATATAGGCCAAATGCAGGCAGGAAATATAGAAGGGACATGTTGGTCCGTATGGGCAAGTTGGGCTGAAGGGCCTGTTTCCTTGCTGTTTGACTATGACTTTAAATGAGAAGAATGTAGCAAAATTCCACATTGTAAGCGCTGCGCAGTGTAACGGATCTGATTGCTGTGTGTGTGCAGTCGATCAATAACGTGAACTCGTATAGATGTACGTTCTCGGATTAATGATTGATAGCCCTGCCAATAATCCATCAATGGAACAGACAACCTTTCACATGAAGTGGTGGCAAAGAGGTAAAAGACTATTTTCAACATCTTTGCAGAAGAAGAGCGTGTAACCAGGCCCTTTGGAGACACAGCGCGTAACTAGGCCCTTCAGCCCGCCGTCTCCACCCCGACCAGCAAACTCCCGTACACTAGCACTACCCTACACACACTAGGGACAATTTACTATTGTTACAGAAGCCAATTAACCTACAAACCTGTACGTCTTTGAAGTGTGGGAGGAAACCAGAGCACCCGGAGAAAACCCACGCAGTCTCAGGGAGAACGTACAAACTCCAAACAGACAGCACCTGTAGTCAGGATCGAACCCGGGTCTCTGGCGCTGTGAGGCAGCAACTCTATCTCTGTGCCACCGTGCTGCCCTAAAGTTATTTGTTTTAAGTTGAGTTGTTGGATTGTATACCAAGTGAAGCCCAATTAACTGTGTTAATGAGGTTTGGCAACATTAAGACAGTAGATGCTTCAAAAGCAGAAGTAACACATCGCTTAACTGGTCTTTGTCTTAAAGTTGATGAATCATCCATTTCAGATGACTTTCTAAATCTGATGGGCTGATTTGCTACGATAGGCGAGGTCAGACATTGCAGTTTGTGGCATTTTGCCCAGGAATGTGGCAGCTGTTAATGATATAATGGGGTACAGTTTCTGTAAACCAGAAAAAGTGAGCCGCACTCCTAATAAGACTCTTTTGAGAATTTGATTTAAGCTAGAACAATTCTAGAGTGTGACGCTGGTAGCCGTAAAAAGGAAGAAGGGTCTCGACCCGAAACGTCGCCTATCTCCTTCGCTCCTTGGATGCTGCTGCACCCGCTGAGTTTTTCCAGCCTTTTGTGTAAAAAGAAAATCTGGTTTCAAATAGCCATGCTACGGGTGCTGTCTGTTCGGAGTTTGTACGTTCTCCCTGTGTCCGCGTGGGTTTTCTCCGGGTGCTCCGGTTTCCTCCCACATTACACAGACCTGCGTGTTTGTAGGTTAATTGGCTTCGGTAAAATTGTAAATTGTCCCTAGTGTGTAGGATAGTGCTAGTGTACGGGGTGATCGCTGGTCAGCGCGGACTCAGTGGGCCGGAGGGCCTGTATCCGCGCTGTATCTCTAAACAAAACTAAACTAGAAGTCGACTCAGGTCGTTTTTCAACTTGTTTGACTCAAGGAGACAATGAAGAAGGGTCCCAACCCAAAACAGCACCCATCCTTTTTCTCCAGAGATGCTGCTTGACCCGCTGAGGTACTCCAGCACTTTGTGTCTATAATTGATTTTGGCTTAATTGTGTTCATGTAAAACATTATCTGATTGGATGGCATGCAAGCAAAGCCTTTCCCTGTACCTCAGTACAAGTGGCAATAATAAATCAAACCTGTTTCTCAGAAGAACAGCTGTCTGGCAGAGTACAATCCTGAGGGATCTTGACAGGTGTTGTGGGGAGGATGTTTCAACTAGTGGGATAATCTATAACTAGGGGATAGATCACTGATTAAAAATAAAAATAAGTCAGCCATTTAAGACAGAGACTCATGTGGGAATTTTTCTCTTTTTCACAAGGCGGTGGGCTTACTTAGACTTCAGAGATGCAGAGTGGAACAGGCCCTTTGGCCAATCGAGTCCACACTGACCAGTGATCACCCCATACACTAATCTTAATTGGCTTCAGTAAAAATTGTAACTTATCCCTAGTGTAAAGGATGGTGCTAGTGTACAGGATGATCGCCGGTCGGCACAGACTCGGCTGTCCGAATGGCCTGCTTCCACGCTGTATCTCTAGACTAAGCTAAACTAAATTAAACTAAAACTAAACTAGACTAAACACAACACTAAGGACAATTAACAATTTTACTGAGCGCAATTAACCTACAAACCTGTACTTCTTTGAAGTGTGGGAGGAAACCAGAGCACCCAGAGAAAACCCACGAGGTCACAGGGAGAGCGTATAAACTCCATACAGACAGAACCTGTAGTCAGGATCGAACTTGGGTCTCTGGTGCTGTGAGGCAGCAACTCTACCGCTGCGCCACCGTGCCACACACATTTTTAAAAACAGAATTTTTCAATGGTTCTAAGCAATAGGTAGATTGATTCTTGATTAGTAAGGGGGGTGAAATGTTACTGGGAATAGACACTAACATGGAGTAGAGGTTACGATCAGATCAGTCACGATGTTATTGAATGATTGAGTAAGCTCAAAAGGCCAGCCGACCTATTCTTGCTCCTAAGTCAATGTCCATATATATATAGTATGGTAACAAGGAACTGCAGATGCTGGTTTAAAGACACACAGTGTTTTAAAGACACACAGTGCTGGAGTAACTCAGCAGGTCAGGCAGCATCTTTGGAGAACATTTTGGTGATATTTCGGGTCATGACCCTTATTCAGACTTCATATATAATCACATGGAGAACATACAGACTGCGCACAAACAGCACCCGTAGTACAGCACAGGAACATGTCCGTCAGCCCACAATGTCCGGGCCAAACATGACGCCAAGTTAAACTCATCTCCTCTGCCTGCACGTGATCCATGTCCCTCTGAAAGGCTATGATAGAATGAGCTGCCTCAACCACCTACTCCGGCAGCTCGTTCTATACACTCACTGCTCTTTGTGTAAAGAAAAAGACCCCTCAGGTTCCTATCCCCCCCCCCCCCCCCCCCCCACTCACCTTAAACATTCTCCCCTGACGTTAAATGACCACCCTCTGTAAATTCCCCCCAGTGTGTAGGGAGTGGATGAGAAGGTGGGATAGCATAGAGCTAGTGTGAAGGGGTGATCGATGGTCGGCGTGGACTCGATGGGCCGAAGGGCCAGTGCTTCCATGCTGCTTCTTTCAATCAATTATCAAAAGCAGAATGTTGTTGTTCATGTTTAACATAAAGTAATAAACTCATTGTCTTTCTGAGCATTGGGAAGCAGGATTTGCAAATTCTGTGCATTTTTTAGCATTTTGGCCTCAGTGACATTGAGTGTCAAGATCATTATAAAATAATTATGTTTCCAGGTGCACGCACTTACCTCCTCCACTAAATTCTCATTATAACATTACGGTAACAAAATTACCATCAGCCAAGAGAGACCTCACATCCAACTTGTTGCAATCAACCAAAAGATTTAAATTCACCAATTTTTAGATTACGAAAACTCTCCTTTTTTCCCCTTGCAAATGACACCCATTTCTTCCACTAGCCTGCCCTTCCTTTCCCCTTCCCTCATCTCCTTTGACTAATATACTTCCTCAAGCTACACATTTCACACCCCCTCTTCATTCCTTATCCAACACCCTCTTGTCCAAAGCCGCTATGAAATCTTTGCTTTTGTCTACTTTTCACCTCCAGCCTTTGTCACGTACTCCACCCATCTGCCAATCCACCCCCCCCCCCCCACCCCCCACCCCCATCGCATGTATCCACCTATCACTTAATGTAGAAACGAGGAACTGCAAATGATGGTTTATACCAAAGATAGATATAAAGTGCTGGAGTAACTCTGTGGGCCAGGTAGCATCTCTGACAACACATGGATTGGTGACGTTTTGGGTTGGGACCCTTCTTCAGATGCTGCCTGCTGTTGAGATCCTCCAGCACTTTGTGTTTTGACCAAGATTCCAGCATCTGCAGTTCCTTGTTTAGCTTTAGTTTTGAGATACAGCATGGAAACTGCGGCCCACCGAGTCCGCGCTGACCATCATCCTGTATACTTGTTGTATGCTACACACGAGGGACAATTTACAGAAGCCAATGAAGCTACAAACCTGTAGGTCTTTGGAGTGTGGGGGGAAACCGGAGCACCCGGAGAAAACCCACGTGGTCACAGGGAGAACGTACAAACTGTATTGACAGCACCCGTAGTCAGGATAGAACCCGGGTCTCAGGCGCTGTAGGGCAGCAACTCTACCACTGCGCCATCGCGCCGCCCCCTTGTGGCTCCTTCACAACTTTCATTCCCTCTCACTTTCCCAAATCATTCCTTGCCTATTAAATAAGCCCAGTGGAGGGGTTATGAGTGAGAGAGGTGATGACATTTAACATGAGATGCAGCGCTTTTAACATGGGCGGCACAGTGGCGCAGCGGTAGAGTTGCTGCCGTACAGTGCCAGAGACCCAGGTTTGAGCCTGACTACAGCTGTTTTTGTACGGAGTCCGCACGTTCTTCCCGTGACCCCGTGGGTTTTTTCCCCAGGAGCTCCGACTTCCTCCCACACTCCAAAAATGTACAGGTCTGTAGGTTAGTTGGCTTCGGTAAAAAATTGTAAATTGTCCCTAGTGTGTAGGATAGTGCTAGCGTACAGGGCGATGGCTGGTCACCCCGGACGCAGTGGGCCAAAGTTCCTGTTTCCAGACTGTATCTCTAAAGTCTAAAGTCTAAAGTAAAATATGTGCTTTTCAAAGAGTGTTTATTCCGTGACTGAATTACATTTTGGGTAAAACGCATATGGCGCATTGATTTTTTGGGTTGAAAATAAGATAATAATGAGAATTCTACTGCATCGATCCCTTGGGTCTATCATCTGTGTCATGGTAACAGTCTTAGTCTGTTTGTTGCTAAATAACAGTCGAATTTGCAGAGACTTTCTTTATACAATAAATGTGACACCAATTTGCTTTCCCAAATAAAGACTATATTAGTGATTCGAAGACTTCCCACTGATATTAGACCAAAACGGTGTCAGCTTCAATTGCTTTTGTTCAATACTCTGTGTGGAGGTTAGTGCTTAATTATATCTGCTCTGTATCAATGCAGCAAATGGATTTACACTGAGGTGTTTATGCCTGGGTTTGATGCAACGGAAACTCGGTCTCAGCTGCTTACATTTCCAGACAGTGAAGTATTGGACAGACCCTAAGTTGTGGAGAAACTCAGCAATGCAGGCAGCATCTGTGGAGAAATGGAAGAGGGTGACGTTTCGGGTGGAGACCCTTCTTCAGATGGAGATGTTGGCTCTGTTGTCGGGGTGATGTTGGACGTTGATGCCATGTGGATGTGTCGGTGCGGAGAATGGAACGGGCTCTCTCCTGGCCTGGCGCAGCTCCGAGCCCCCCTCAGCATCCCCTCGACTCCATGCTCACCCCTCTCACCTCCTCCCTCTCACTGGCATCCTCCGCCACAGGCAGCAGCGTGAGGCTGGGGTCGAACATTCACCCCCATTAGTTTCAAGCTCTCGAACACGACACACAGACTTGTGCATGTGCATGCGCGCACACATGCATGCATGCACACACATGCAGAGACACATGTAAACACATACGCACACACATTTACGTATACACACACAAATACATGCGAACACACACGTGCAGATACACACACATAGAAACAAACATACACACACACACACACACACATACACATACACACACACACACACACACACACACATAAACATAAACACACACCCTTGCGCACACACACACTCACATACCCATGCACGCGTGTGCAAACATGCACGCATACACACACGTGTGTGTGCGTGTGCATATTCATATACAAAACCAAACTTAACTAAATATGTAGAAAGGAACTGCAGATGCTGGTTTGTACCTAAGATAGACACAAAGTTATGGCGTAACTCAGCGGGTCAGGCAGCATCTCCGGAGAAAAGGAATGAGTGACGTTTCGGGGCAAGACCCTTCTTCTCACCGGTAGTCAAGGGGGAGGGTAGGAGAATGGGGTTGGGAGGGAGAGATAGATCAGCCATGATTGAATGGCGGAGTAGACTTGATGGGCTGAATGGCCTAATTCCGCTCCTATCGCTTATGAACTTGGTAAGAGGGAGACTAGAGATATGGAAGGGTAAGGTGTGAAAAAGGTCAGAAAGGGAATGGGAAGGGGGTCTAAAATGCTTGGCAACTGGGAGGTTGTGTAGGCCAGGGTGGGCTGAACTGTGCCTACAGGCCTGCGGTGTTGCAGCAAGTGAGAATGTCACTGTTGCACCGTCAGGACCTGCAACAATTCAACACTCTGACTGTCGATGTTGGCTGACAGATGTCCGGCAGCCTGTGGGATGAAGGGATCAGGAGTTGGCGGAATACCAACCGTGACTTGTGTGATCCTCTGCTGACGTCCACCAGACCACCTGCCAGACCACCAGTCTCCCACCCCCCACCCCCTCCCCACCACCACCATTGGCCAGTCCCACCCTATCCCTCCCCATCCCCCAGAATAGGCACACAAAGCTGGAGTAACCCAACGGGAATGGCTGACGTTCTCAGATCAAAACCCCCTGGTATAATCCGTCTATGTCCAAGACACCTCACGCCCTTCATCTCTACAATGACTTCCCAATGACTCCATCATCTTTACTATTTTCTTCTCACCTCCTCTCCTTCCCCCCCCGCCCCCCTCCCTGCAGCCCCCATGGTATTCCCACCCTGCCAGAGAGAGAGGCCGCTAGCCGGGATCCGTGGCTGGGAGCCGGGATCTGTGGAGGGGCGTTGAATGTCAGCCCAGTGTCCTCCACCACATGCCCCGCCACTCCCCCTGGACCTCTGCTATGCCAGACAACTATGGAAAGCATCAACCACTTGTGGAGTCTGACCAACAGCCAGCAAATATCAATCAGCACCCAAGGCCGCCAGTAATTGCAGTTGCCTTTAAATAGCACGGAGTGAGGGGGGTCAGAGACAGTGGCAGAGCTGGCTTCCTCTGCCGAACGTATGCTCAGCTCTACGGGGGTAAGAGAGGGCCGGGTGAGTTGCAACATGCAGCTCCCGTCTGGGAGACTGACCTGGAGAGTCATCGTCATGGAGTCAAACAGCATTGGAACAGTTTGGTCCATCAGTCCAACTTGCCCACACCAGCCAACATGCCCCATCTACACTAGTCCCACATAGAGTCATAGAGTCAAGCGCCACAGGGCCTTCAGCCCAATTTGGCCACACTCAGGGACAGTTTCTTCCCAGCTGTTATCAGGCAACTGAACCATCCCATCAGCAACTAAGTAAGTAAGTAAGTAAGTTTATTGGCCAAGTATTCACATACAAGGAATTTGCCTTGGTGCTCCGCCCACAAGTAACAACATGACATACAGTGACAGCTACAAATGATTCAGAAAACACTAAACATTAATAATAATAAGACATTAATGATAAAACACCATTGATCAAGCATGTGAACCAACAAAATACCAGATCAAAGTGAGGCTACAGATTTTTGGCTGTTGAGTGGATAAAAGCTGTTTTTATGTCTGGCTGTGACAGCTTTGACAGTCCGGAGTCGCCTTCCAGAGGGAAGTGATTCAAAGAGTTTGTGGCCAGGGTGAGAGGGGTCAGAGATGATCTTACCCGCTCGCTTCCTGGCCCTTGCAGTGTACAGTTCATCAATGGAGGGAAAGTTGCTGCCAATAACCTTCTCTGCTGATCGGACGATTTGCTGCAGCCTCCAGGTGTCGTGCTTGGTGGCTGAGCCAAACCAGACCATGATGGAGAAGGTGAGGACAGACTCTACAATGGCCGTGTAGAATTGGACCATCATTGCCTGTGGCAGATTGTGCTTCCTCAGCTGCCGTAGGAAGTACATCCTCTGTTGTGCCTTTTTGACTGTGGAGCCGATGGTAGCCCCCCACTTAAGGTCCTTGGAGATGATGGTTCCCAGGAACTTAAAAGACTCCACAGATGTGACTGTGGTGTTGTTGACGGTGAGTGGGGTGAGGGGAGGGGGAGCTCTCCCAAAAGGCGGTCCTGACCTCCCCTCTACCTCTTTGGAGACCCGCGGACTATCTTTAACTGGACTTTATCTTGCACTAGACATCTTTCTCTTTATCCTGTATCTATACACTGTGGGCGGCTCGATTGTAATCACGTGTAGTCCTTTTATTCTGAGGTTATGTCCTCTGGTCCTAGATTCTCCCACTAGTCGCATTCACCCTATCTATTCCCCTCATGATTTTATATAGATGAGTTGTTGAGTTCTTCTCCGAATAGTTGCCTCTTCCTGAGTCCCATACTCAATGCGCAGACCGATGGCTACAAGCGGACCATACACCTTCTTTACCACTCCATCTAATTGTCTTGCCACTTTCAGGGACCTGTGGACCTGGACCTCAAAATCCTTCTGTTCAGAGTCTTGCCATTAAATGGATACTTTCATCTTACATTCAGCCTCCCAAAGTGCAACACCTCACACTTGCTCGGATTAAACTCCATCTGCCATTTCTCCGCCCATTTCTACACTCTCACGAACAGTTTGTTCCCAGCTGTTATCGGGCAACTGAGCTAGCTCGGGAGCGGTCCTGACCTCCCATCGACCTCACTGGAGACCTTTGATCTATCTTTAGTCGGACGTTACTTGACTTTATCTTGCAGTAAATGTAATCATCTTTATCCTGTATCTGGACAGCTTGATGGTAGTCATATACACCGAACTAGTCTGTTCACTGACTAGAAAGCACGCAACCATTTTGTTTTAACTGTACCTCGGTACACATGGCAATAATAAACTAAACTAATAATAATAATAATAATAATAATAATAATAATAATAATAATAATAATAATAATAATAATAATAATATATTTTATTGTCATTACACATAAATGCAACGGGATTTGGTTTGCAACTTCCATCCGATGACATAACTTAATCGACAAATAAAATTTAGGTTTAAATACCCTGAGAACAAGGTTTGTAAAAACGAACATTAGACCAGTAAAATCAACACAGACTAAAGTGCGAGGCCGGGGGAGACAGTCCATGGGGGTGGGGGGGCACTCAGCAGGGCCGGTTCAGAGCCCTATAGCTCTGGTAATGAAGCTGTTCCTGAGTCTGGTGGTGCGGGCGTAGAAGGCCTGGTAACGTCTGCCGGAAGAGAGTAGTTCGAACAGTCCATTATAAGGATGAGAGGAGTCTTTATGTATGCTGATGGCCTTCCTGAGGCACCGTGTGTGGTAGATGCCCTCCAAGGCTGGTAGCGGTGTCCCAATAATCTGTTGCGCTCTGTGGACAACGCGCTGAAGAGCTCTTCTCCCCGCCTCCGTGCAGCTGAGATACCGCACAGAGATGCCATACGTTAGTATGCTCTCTGTGGTGCAGTGGTAGAAGGTCATCAGCAGCTGTTGGGGCAGACCAGTCCGTTTCAATGTTCTTAGGAAGAACAGTCTTCCTAAGAACAGAACTGTGCCTTTTTGACCAGTGCAGCGGTGTAGGTGGACCATGTGAGGTCCTCTGAGACGTGAGTGCCCAGAAACTTAAAGCTGGACATTCTCTCCACACTGTCCCCGTAGATGGAGTTTGGGGCGTGTTCCCCATTCTGTGACCTCCTGAAGTCGATAATCAGCTCCTTGGTCTTGGAGGTGTTTAGCGACAAGTTGTTCCGTGAGCGCCAGTCCGCCAGGTTCTGCACCTCCGCTCTATAGTTTGTTTCATCACCGTTGGTGATCAGCCCGATCACCGTTGTGCCGTCTGCAAACTTGACAAACTAAAATAGCTGATCTATTATCCCGCTGCGTACTTTGACAGCCTTCCTCAAAGTCCGCGATCCCAGGTGTCATCTGCAAACTTACTAACCAACCTGCCTATGTTTATGTCCAAGTCATTTATATATATCACCAACAGCAGAGGTCCCAGCACAGATCCCTGCAGAACCCTACTGGTCACAGACCTCCAGCTTGAATATATTAGTTTAGTTTAGTTAGGTGCGTTTAGTTGATTGTCACGTGTACCGAGGTAAAGTGAGACGCTTTTGCTGCGTACTAACCAGTCAGCGGAAAGACAATATATGATTACAATCGAGCCATTCACTGTGTACAGATACGGGACAAGTTGTCCTTCCACTACAACCCTCTATCTTCCATCACCATGCCAGTTATGAGGTCCATAATGACCAAGTCATTGTTAATGTCACTGTCCCATCCACTGAAAGACTTTGAGACTTGTAATATATTACAGGCAGTATGGTGTTACTTTAAAGATTGCCCTTAACTCAAAGCATTTATTTTGAGAGGGCTGGAATATTTAAAAAAAACAGGGATGTAATGCTGAGGCTTTATATAAGGCACTGGTCAGACCGCATTTTCAGTATCGTGAGCAGTTCTGAGCTCCATATCTGAAGATGGATATGCTGGCATTGGACAGGGTCCAGAGGAGGTTTTCAAGAATGATCCCAGGGATGATTACGTTTACGTATGATGAGCGTTTGACTGCGCTGGGCCTGCACTTGCTGGTGTTTAGAAGGATATTCGCTGAATAGTGAAAGGCCTAGATGCAGAGGATGTGGAGAAGACGTTTCCACTAGTGGGAGAGTCTAGGACCAGAGGGCACAGCCTCAGAATAAAAGGACGTGCCTTTAGAAAGGAGATGAGGAGGAATTTCTTTAGTCAGAGGGTGGTGAATCTGTGGAATTCATTGCCACAGACGGCTTTGGAGGCCGTCAATGGATTGAGTTTGACAGATTCTGGATTAGTACGGGAGTCAGGGGTTATGGGGAGAAGGCAGGAGAATGGGGATGAGAGGAAAAGATAGATCAGCCATGATTGAATGGCAGAGTAGACGTGATGGGCCGAATGGCTTAATTCTGCTCCTAGAACTTATGAACTTATGAAAGTCACAAGGGAACTCAGGGTTCAGACAAAGCCCCTCTTTAAAAAGGAGGAGCCTCCAATAGCGTTGACGTCTGTAAGACTACCAAGTTTTAAATTAGAAGCATAAAAAAAAAAAAAATTGAATGGAATAACAAACTTTTGTGATAAATTATGTGTGGGTTTGGAGATTGATTGAGTCATCTTTCATTAAACAACCGCACACATATTCATTCTTCCTCTAGCAGCTAAACAAGAGGCGTGCTCCCCCCCCCCCCCCCCCCCTGAGCTGTGCTTTTCTTTTTTTAACTTGCAAGATATTGTTCAACCTTTGCTTTTGGAGATAATTTTAATTCGTTCTGTTTTTTTTTTGGTGCTGGGAAGAGCTATTCAATTAATCAAACACTGAAATAACTCATTATTACATTAATGGTATAATACTCGAGCGAGTTGGCTACAAACATCACCATCCTGTGGGATTAGTCACATCAGATAATCTGTTAGACTTTAATCAGCGATGCTCACTCAGTCACTTATTATGTGCAATACTACTTTCTCAAAGGCACAAATAAAGCACAAGATGTCACCTTACAATTTAATATTTGTTACCAGATCAATAATCTGTCATGAGTAATGATTGGAGGCAGTTATAGGCTCATAGGTCGCAGGAGCAGAATTAGGCCATTCAGCCCATCAAGTCCACTGCGTTTACCATCAGGCCCAATCTCAGTGTGGACGGGTGTCAAACGAGGTGACACCAATGCCCAGCCTTCTCAACCTTCTCTCCACAATGTTGCACCTCATCCATGTCGAACGCGATGTCCATTCCTAATCTCCTCTGAGATTATATCCTTCCATCCCCTGCAAATCCATGCACCTATCCCAATGCCTCTTAAACCCCACTATGGTAACTGCAGCCACCACCGCCCCTGGCAGCGCGTTCCACGCCCCCACCATGCCAGCTCCCTGCAGAGCAATCTAACCAATCCCTCCCCTCCTTATTACGCCACCAACTCCCCTTTGATTCTTTCACCCCTCACCCACACATTTGGGGCAGTTGACTGAAGCCAATTAACCCACTGGCGGGGGTCACTGGCGCTTTGAGGGCTCATGACGTGCCACTGACTGCTTTGCCAAGCATCTGTGCTCCTTCCTCAAAACGTCACCCATTCCTTTTCTCCAGAGATGCTGCCTGACCCGTTGAGTTACACCAGCACTGGGGTCAAGGAAAGAGGGTTCACGTCGCAGCCCTGTTTCCACCAATCTTTCCACCACTACACACAAGAAGCACAAGACGCCATTGTGTGCAGATGCCGAGAAGTGTGTTCAGCTCTGGCTGAACAATATCTAATCTTGTGATGTAGACTCGATACGAACACTCCAGAACTTTGTGTCTTCCCTTTTTCTCTAGAGATGTTGCCTGACCCGCTGAGTTACTCCACCACTTGTGTCTATCCCACTGTGATAGGGTGGGAGAGGGGCCAGGCTGGAACCTTGAGCAGCAGAGTCAGTGCTGAGATGACAGAGAGTGATTGATGTTCTGACCTGTCAGGTCCACATTCTTCCAGCAAGTGTTTACTCTCTCCACGGACCTCAATGGAATGTGGCCTGATGTGACTCTCCCCCCTCATCATCTGTACAGGGCGCTGCAGGCAATTGAACTGTCCTCTCAGCAACTAGACAGCAGTCCTGACCCCCCATCTACCTCAATGGATACCCTTGAACTTTAATCAGAGTCCACTGGACTTTATCTTGAACTAAACATTATTCCCTTTACCCTGTATCTGTACAATGTGGGTGGCTCGATTGTAATCATGTATAGTCTTTCTGCTGACTGGTTAGCACGCAACAAAAAAAGCTTTTCACTGTACCTTGATACATGTGACGATAATAAACTAAACTAAACTAAACTAAACTAAAACCAAACCAAACCATATTGCAGCTCCCTTCCCACCTTTATCTCCATCCCTTGTTGCAGGAGGTTTATAATGCAAGGAAGTATTCATTGGGGCAGCACGGTGGCGCAGCGGTAGAGTTGCTGCCTCGCAGCGGCAGAGACCCGGATTCGATTCTGCCTGCGGGTAACGACTGTGTGTAAGTTTGCAAGTTCTCCCTGTGACCGAGTGGGTTTCCTCCGGGTGCTCTGGTTTCCTCCCACATCCCAAAACAAACATAGAACAATAGAACAGTGAGCTGTACAGCAACTTCTCCTTGTAGCTAGCGCCCTCTGGATGACTATCGTACCCCTCAGATTCCCCCATTTGTGTCACCCCCCCCCCCCCCCCTCCCCTCAATACATGCAGAGGACATAATGCACCCTTTGGTCAGGCTGCATTCGGGGTATTGCGTGTAGTTCTGGTTGCCCAATATTCAGGCAGCATTCTGGTAAACCTTCTCTGCACCCTCCACAAAGCCTCTACAACCTTCCGCAATAGGACAACTAGAACTGCATGCAATAATCCAAATGTGGCCTGACCAAAACCCTATGAAGCTGCAAAAAAACGGCAACTAACACCCAGGGACGATGAAGATTGCAAAAAGTAGCAAACACTGCCCGGTCCATCACGGGTACTGACCTCCCCACCATCGAAGGCCTCAAAACAGCAGCCTGCATTATCAGAACCCCACACCACCCTGGCCACGCTCTAATTTGGCTCCTGCCATTGGGAAGACGGTACAGGAGCCTGGAAATGGTCAAATCAAGGTTCCGGAGCAGCGTCTTCCCTACAACTGCCAGGCTAGTAAACAATACGCTCTCCAAATAGGCTCTGAACTATGTAAACTTGAGGACATTAGTTGTGAATTTGCATCACTATTATCTATTTATTTGTCTGTTTTTTTTCTGGAGTTGAAAACGATGAGGGGGCATCTCATTGAAACTTACCAAATAATGAAAGGCCTAGGTAGAGTGGATGTGGAGAGGATGCCTCAGGTAGAGGGAGAGTCTACGACCAGAGGGCACAGCCTCAGAATAAAAGGGCATTCCTTTATTCGCTGGAATTTAGAAGATTGAGGGGTGATCTCATAGAGACTTACAAAATTCTTAAGGGGTTGGACAGGCTAGATGCAGGAAGATTGTTCCCGATGTTGGGGAAGTTCAGGACAAGGGGTCACAGTTTAAGGATAAGGGGGAAGTCTTTTAGGGCCGAGATGATAAAATCGTTTTTCACACAGAGAGTGGTGAATCTGTGGAATTCTCTGCCACAGAAGGTAGTTGAGGCCAGTTCGTTGGCCATTTTTAAGAGGGAGTTGGATGTGGCCCTTGTGGCTGAAGGGATCAGGGGGTATGGAGATAAGGCAGGTACGGGATACTGAGTTGGATGATCAGCCATGATCATATTGAATGGCGGTGCAGGCTCGAAGGGCCGAATGGCCTACTCCTGCACCTAATTTCTATGTTTCTATGTTTCTATGTTTAGAATGGAGATATGGAAGAATTTCTTTAGCCAAAGCGAGGCGCATCTGTGGAATTTATTGCCACAAATGGCTGTGGAGGCAGTCATTTTATTAAAGTGGTGATTGATAGGGTTCTTGATTAGTAAGGGGATCAAAGGTTATGGGAAGAAGGCAGGAGAATGGGGTTGAGAGGGAAAGATAGATCAGCCGTAATCGAATGGCGGAGTGGACTTCATGGGCCAAATGGCCTAATTCTGCTTCTCTGTCTCTTGGGGTCTTATGATCTTACATTGACCTCCGAAAGTGCAACACCTCACACTCACCCAGATTAAATTCCATCTGCCATTTCTCCACACATTTATATGTTTATATCCCATTCTATACTTTGACAGCCTTCCTCACTGTCCCCAACCCCATCAATGTTTTGTCAGCTTTGAGGGGAGAGTTTGGGCAGGCGAGGACTTTATTCCTTGGAGTGCAGGAGGCTGAGGGGTGATCTCATAGAGGCGTACAAAACCATTAAAGGAATAGATTGGGTGAATGTCGAGTCTTTTTCCCAGGATAGGGGAATTAAAAAGTAGAGGGAGGATGGCTAAAAGGTGAGAGGGGCAAAGTTTAAAGGAGGTGTGCGGGGAAAGTTGTTTTAACACAGAGGGTGGCCTGGAATACGCTGCTTGGGGAGATGGTGGAGGCAGAAATGATAGTGGCATTTGAGTGGCTTTTAGACAGCCACATAGATGTGCAGGGAAGGGAGGGGTGTGGATCAGGTACAGGCAGAAGGGAATATTTTAACTTGACATAATTTTCAGCAGAGACATTGTGGGCTGAAGGTCCTGTTCCTGTGCTGTACTGTTCTGTGTTCCATGTTGACAGCTGAAAGCCGTTTAACCTTCAAAAGGTCGGTGAAATCATAGTCATCACAGAAATCATAGAAAATGGTGGAAAAGGATTTAACTAATTTAATAAAATAACCAGAAATAAAAACTGTTAAACACACCTTGCGGTACAGTTGAACGCAGAAAAAATAAAGTGAAATAAACACAGGGGTAGAAACAAGGAACTGCAGATGCTGATTTATACCAAAGATGGACACAAAGTGCTGGAGTAACTCAGCGGTCGAGGCAGTATCTCTGGAGAAAAAGGATGGATGATGTTTCGGGTCAGAACCTTCCTTCAGACTTAATTTGCAGGTTGAGAGTAGTAAGGAAGGCAAATGCAATGCTTGAATTGCAATTCAAAACAAGAATGTATTGCTGAGGCTTTAGAAGGCACTGGTCAGAACGCGTTTGGAGTATTGTGAGCAGTTTTGGGCCCCATATCGGAGGAGGGATGTGCTGGCATTGGAGAGGGTCCAGAGGAGGTTTACGAGGGACCCCATATGGGAAGCCTCAGATCTCTTAAATTCCCAGTTGCACATTGTCTTATTCCTACCCTGGGAAAGAGATTGTGCATTCACTCAATCTATTCCCCTTTTAGCCAAATGCATGCCAAGGGGACTAGTGTAGATGGCACTTCATGGTTGGCATGGAAAACTTGGGCTGCAGGGCCTTTTTCCGAGCTACACGGCTTTATAAAACTTTCCTAAACTTTTATCAGATGGGTTGGTTTCTCTGCTTCTATAATAGTCATCCCTGGCAATTCCCTGGCAAGTCCTATAATAGTCATCCCTGGCAATTCCATTCGGTCCATCTGCTGAGTCTATCCCAGAGTGGCTATACAAGTAGTTAGAAGAGTGGCAATACAAGTAAATGTATGGCCCCGACCACGGCTGAACAAAGGAGGAGGACTGGCTGAACGTTGTTGCCTTCCAACACAGTGAAGAATGCATCGTGTATTGTGAGTTCTTTTTGAGTGTATCGCTGCTGGCAAATTCATTTCACAGCACCTTCGGGCGCATGTGAGGAATAAAATTGACCTTGACTTTGAGACTGGTAAAGAAGGCATGTGGAAGTTTTGCTTTCATAGGTTGGGCCATCGAGTATAAAAGTCAGGAAGTCAGGATGCAGCTCTATAGGGCTTTGGTCAGGCTGCATTTGGAGTATTGCATGCAGTTCAGGTCGCCTGATTGCAGGAAGGATATGGAGGCTTTGGAAAGGGTGCAGAGGACGTTTAACAGAATGATGCCTAGATTAGTGGGTATTAGCTACAGGGAGAGGTTGGACAGATTTAGATTTTTTTCTCTGGAATGAAAAAGGTTGCGGGGCGATCTGATAGAAGTGTATAAATTATGAGGCATAGATTCAGAGTTTTTTTTCCCCAAGATGGAAATATCACATACTAGAGGGCATGGCTTCAAGGTAATAAGGGCAACGTTTTAATGGAGATATGCAGGGCAATTTTCGTACTTGGTTGCGAGTGCTGGAATACACTGCCAGGGGTGATGGTGCAAGCACATTTAACAGTAGCATTGATTGCCTCTTAGATAGGCACATGGATTTGCAGGGAATGGAGGAACATGGGTTATGTGCAGGCAGATATGGGATGATATTAGCATTATTTTCAGCGTAGACATCTTGCACCAAAGGGCCTTTTCTTAGATTTTTGTAATATAGTGGGAAACAGGCCCTTCAACCCACCAAGTCCATGCTGACCAACCATCACCCACTCACATTAGTTCTATGCTATCCCAGTTTTGCATCCTACACACTGCAGAGGCCCCAATTAACCTATAAACCTGCGCATCTTTGGATTGTGGGAGGAAACTGGAGCACCTGGAGGAAACCCACGTGGTCACAGAGAAAACATGCATACTCCGCACAGACAGCACCCATAGTCATGATCGGCCAGGGATCTGCGGCATTTTAAGGCAGCAGCTTTACCTGCTGCGCCACCGTGTCGCCCTATGTGCTTCTGGGCAGTAAGATATTTTCCTGAAATGTATGCAGCAAAGGAAGTCCGCTGTACCCAGATTTATGTAACTATGAACCCCCAGACCATCACACAGACCAACCTCCCTTCCATTGACTCCATCCACACCTCACGCTGCCTCGGCAAGGCCAGCAGCATAATCGAGGACCAGTCACACCCCGGCCACTCCCTCGTCTCCCCTCTCCCAGCAGGCAAGAGGTACAGAAGTGTGAAAACACACACCTCCAGATTCAGGGACAGTTTCTACCCAGCTGTTATGAGGTAACTGAACCATCCCCTCACCAACTAGCGAGTGCTCCTGTGCTACTGTCTACCTCATTGGAGATCCTCGGACTATCTTTAATTGAACTTTAATGGACTTTATCTTGTACTAAACATCATTCCCGTTATCATGTAGCTGTGGACAGCTTGATTGTGATCATGTACAGTGCCCTCCATAATGTTGGGACAAAGACCCATCATTTATTTATTTGCCTCTGTACTCCACAATTTGAGATTTGTAATATAAAAACATCACATGTGGTTAAAATGCACATTGTGAGATTTTAATAAAGGTCATTTTTATACATTTTGGTTTCACCATGTAGAAATTACAGCAGTGTTTATACATAGTCCCCCTATTTCAGGTCACCATAATGTTTGGGACACAGCAATGTCATGTAAATGAAAGTAGTCATGTTTAGTATTTTGTTGCGTGTCCTTTGCATGTAATGACTACTTGAAGTCTGCGATTCATGGACATCACCAGTTGCTGGGTGTCTTCTCTGGTGATGCTCTGCCAGGCCTGTATTGCAGCCATCTTTAGCGTATGCTTGTTTTGGAGACTGGTCCCCTTCAGTTTTCTCTTCAGCATATAAAATGCATGCTCAATTGGGTTCAGATCGAGTGATTGATTTGGCCACTCAATAATTGACCATTTTATAGCTTTGAAAAACTCCTTTGTTGCTTTAGCAGTATGTTTGGGATCATTGTCTTGCTGTAGAATGAACCGCCAGCCAATGTTTTGAGGCATTTGTTTGAACTTGAGCAGATAGGATGTGTCTATACACTTCAGAATTCATTATGCTACTACCATCAGCAGTTGTATCATCAATGAAGATAAGTGAGCCAGTACCTTCAGCAGCCGTAATACCCCCACCACCGTGTTTCACAGATGAGGTGGTATGCTTTGGATCTTGGGCAGTTCCTTCTCTCCTCCATACTTTGCTCTTGTCATCACTCTGATATAAGTTAATCTTCGTCTCATCTGTCCACAAGACCTTTTTCCATAACTGTGGTTGCTCTTTTAAGTACTTCTTGGCAAACTGTAACCTTGCCATCATATTTTTGCGGCTAACCAGTGGTTTGCATCTTGCAGTGTAGCCTCTGTATTTCTGTTGATGAAGTCTTCAGCGGACAGTGGTCATTGACAAATCCAGGCAGGCTCCTGAATGTTTTTGATCTGTCAGACAGGTGTTTGGGGATTTTTTCTTTATTATAGAGAGGATTCTTCTGTCATCAGCTGTGGAGGTCTTCCTTGGCCTGCCAGCCCCTTTGCGATTAGTGAGCTCACCAGTGCTCTCTTTCTTCTTAATGATGTTCCAAACAGTTGATTTTGGTAATCCTAAGGTTTGGCTGATGTCTCCAACAGATTTATTCTTGTTTCTCAGTCTCATAATGGCTTCTTTGACTTTCATTGGCACAATTTTGGTCCTCATGTTGATAAACAGCAATAAAAGTTTCCAAAGGTGATGGAAAGATTGGAGAAAGACTAGGTGCTGAGAGCTCATATACCTGCATTAAGGAGGCACTTAAACACACCTGAGCAATTACAAACACCTGTGAAGCCACATGTCCCAAACATTATGGTGCCCTGAAATGGGTGGACTGTGTATAAACACTGCTGTAATTTCTACATGGTGAAACCAAAATGTATAAAAATTGCCTTTATTAAAATCTGACAATGTGCACTTTAACCACATGTGATTTATTTCTATTACAAATTTCAAATTGTGGAGTACAGAGGCAAATAAATAAATGATGGGTCTTTGTCCCAAACACTATGGAGGGCGCTGTATATTCTTTCTGCTGACTTGTTTGCACGCAACAAAAGCTTTCCACTGTAGCTAGGTACACGTGACAATACACTAAACTCAACTAAGACACGTTCAGAGTGGAAGCATGATTGGAGCTAGTGCTCTTGTCATTTTGGATAAGGCATCATTTATTCATTAGCTGACATCAAGTCTTAAATGGATAAGTCCATAGTTCAAAGCTGCCCTGGCAGCAGCGGCTCGCCTGCAGTCCGTCTGTTTTTCTTTTTTATTTGTTGTTTTCTTGTCTTGTTTTTAGCGTTAGTTTGAGTTATTATGTAGTGTATGTGTGTGGGAGGGGTGGGAGAAACATTCTTAGTCTCTTCCTTTTGGGGGGACGCGACTTTTCTTGTCGTATCCCCCGTCTCCGTCTGCGCTGAGGCCTATCGCGGAGCTGGCGGCCTCCAACTTTAACTGCGACCGACCCGAGGCTCCGGAGGTAGAGCCAGCCAGGACTTACCAGCACGGGGCTGGCCGACTTTGGGGCTGCGGCGGGTTCAGGCGTTCCGGCGGCCCGACTTTGGCGCTTCCGGGCGGTGGCGGCGGCAGCGACTTCGCAGACCCGGCCGCGGGCCCAGTGGACGACATCGTCGGGAGCTCGCAGGTCACAGGTTGGTGACCTGTTTTTCCGGAGATCCCGCGGCAACAGCTGCGTCCGCTGGACTGGAGGGCGGCAGCTTCGGCAGCTTCGACCGCCCCGGGCCGCGGAGTTGAACCGGCCCGCTCGCGGAGCGCGGTTCACCCGCGTTACTTATTTACATCACCCGGTGCGATCACAACATCGGAAGGCCCAGGGTCGCCTCAGCGCAGAGGAAGAGGAAGAAGGGAAGAGACAGAGACAAGATTTTTTGCCTTCCATCACAGTGAGGAGGTGTCTGGTGAACTCACTGTGGTGGATGTTAAATATGTGTTTATTGTGTGTTTTTGTTATTTACTATATGTATGACTGCAGGCAACGAAATTTCGTTCAGACCGCACGGTCTGACTGACAATAAAGTTTTCCAAGTTATTTATCAAAATATCAACAATTTTAAAAGCTCAAATTTCAAATTCAGTTTTTTTCAAAAATAATTATCACCACTTTTCAAATAAAAAAACGTTGAAAAGTTATGATAAGTATTCAAAGATGTCACAATGGTCAATATTACCTTGAAGGTGGTCACAGATAAATGGGGTGGTCAAAAAAGCCTTTGGAACACTGGCCTTCATCAGTCAGAGTATTGAGTATAGAAGTTGGGAGGTAATGTTGCAGTTATATCAGGCCACATTTAGAGTATTGTATTCAGTTCTGGGCACCATTTTTATCGCAAAGATGTTGTCAAGCTGGAAAGGGTACAGAGAAGATTTACAATGATGTTGCCAGGACTTGAGGGTCTGAGTTATAGGGAGAGGTTAAATAGTCTGGTACTCTATTCCTTGGAGCGCAGGAGGATGAGGGGTGATCCTATAGAGGTGTGTACAATCACGAGAGGAATAGATTGGGTAGACACACAGGGGCTCTTGCCCAGAGTAGGGGAATCGAGGGCCAGAGGACATACAGTAGGTTTAAGATCAAGAGGAAAATATTTAATAGGAAACTGAATGGTAACTTTTTCACACAAAGTAGGTGTATGGAACAAGCTGCCAGAGGAGGTTGTTGAAGCAGAGACAATAGCAACATTTAAGAACCAATTAGATGGGTACATGGATAGGACAGGTACAGATATTGCCACAGATGGCTGCGGAGGCCAAGTCAGTGGATATTTTTAAGTCAGAGATTCTTGATTGGTACAGGTGTCAGAGGTTATGGAGAAGGCAGGAGAATGGGGTTAGGAGGGAGAGATAGATCAGCCATGATTGAATGGGAGAGTAGACTTCATGGGCCGAATGGCTTAATTCTACTCCTAATCCTTATGACTTTATGACCTCATAACAGGTTCATGGATATGGGCCAAATGCAGGCAAGTGAGACGTGTGTAGATGGGACATGTTGCTCGGTGTGGGCAGGTTGGGCCCCTGTTTCCATGCTGTATGACTATGACTGTGACAACGTTTCAAAGTATGGCACTGCTCAATATTACAAATGTTCAAAATAGCAACATTGTAATTGCAAAGTTGTCATTTTTCAAATTTTCACATTTTGAATATATAATTTCTCTTTTAAATTAATTTTCAATCGTATAATTTTTCAAAATAGTACATTCCTATATATTTCTCACAATGAATTAGAAAACTTTTCAAAATGTCACGTTTCTGAAAACTATGATTTAAAAAAATAAACATTAAAATTCGCCAGTTTGTATACTTTCAGAATACTACATTTAAAAAAAATCAAAGCAACATTAAAAAATAAATGTTACAAATTAAAAAATATTAAGTGATTCTCGCAACTTTTGAAAATCTGGCAAACTCTCAATAAACTTTTCCAAAAATCCCAAGTTTTCAAAATTAATATTTATTTCAAAATCCTTAAAAGAGGCATCACATGATCACAAATTCCTGAAACCTCCCCCAAATAATCATCAGGACTTTTCCAAATATAACAACTTTTCAAAGTAAATATTTCAACTTTCAATATAAATAACTTTTCAAATTAAATGTAACATTTCCAAGTAATACATCCAACGTTAAACTATAAAAAGTGTACTTTGAGAAGATTTCAAAATACAATATTTTACAAATGTTACAACTGTTGGAAATAAAACATCTTTCTAAACATGCCTGTTCACGATAAATTAGCTCTCGTCAAAATATTACAGCTCCATTATTCATTTCCAACCACATATTAAGATTTCGGAAGCTTGTCATTCTTGCTTTAGCTGCATTTTTTATTCAAAACAAACTTCATAACAGACACCGCGACTTCAATTTCATATCACAAGTCTTTAAGAAGGCGAATTGAGACCTGCTGGAGCTTTTTTGTCCCGCAGCGCTTTCTGTTGATATTTTATCAAGTGTTGCAATTTCACCAAACACCCATACACACAGCCACTTTCAAACGCTGCAACTCACACAAACAAATGTCTGAACTTCGTTTTCAAAGTATCTTCCAACTACAGTCGACCAGCCGAAACAGCAAACGCCTCCGAGATTTATTTCTGGTGGAAAGTTGGGAGGGGGACACCCGAGAAGGGTCAAGTAAATAAAAACAAAATCCTTGTCGTGTGCGTATGTGTATGTATGTATATATGCGTGTGTTTGTTTCTCGTGCCGCGACACGGAGAGGCAAGGTTGCACGGTTTACGAGGAGCGACCAGAAGGGGGAAGAGTATGGCTTTGAAAAGAAGGCTGAGTGTGTGTGTGTGTGTGTGTGTTTTTGTTGAAGTGGGAAGGGAGATGGAGAGAGAGAGAGAGAGAGAGAGAGAGAGTGTGTGTGTGAGAAGGAGAGTGGGAGAGAGAGTGTGAGCAGGAACCAAAGGCTTGCAACCAAGCTCCAGATCCGGAGTTTTTTTGGGTTCAGGAGAATCCCTGGTCCAGATCTTCTCGCCGGCTCTTCGGTATCCATGCACCAAGCGTGCATTCTAAATCTGACAATGATTTCTTCAGTGATTGCGTACAGAACGTGTCCCCGTGGGAGATGGGGCCCCCTCAGGAGCTCTCCTGATGGGCTCGGGGCCTTGTTTAAATTTTCCATTATTATGTGGAGTACCGGAGCGACAGAGCAGTGGAAGATTTTGCAGGTTTGTGATGAGGAAGGACTGGGGCAGTCGCCTCTCTCTCTCTCTCTCTCTCTGTTCTGCACCGCTCCGATTTGACCTTTTACAAACGCCGCTCGCTAAACAGCAAGGATTTTTTTTTTAATTAATAAAAAAAAGATGTATCTGTAAATACAAAAAAAAAAGACACCCTTTTCCGCCCAAAAGAAGAAGAGTTTCAAGAATGCAGCCAAAAAGTATTATAAGCTTCCAATATTTTTTTTATTTTATATAAGCTTTTTTAAAAAAAATAATCTTCTGCAATTCATTTATTTTTTTAAACAAAACAATTGCGGGTGTTTTTTTTTTAAGTCTTTATTTTTATTTTTTGCAAGAAGATGAAAGATTTTACTTGATGTTGCCTTTTTTTTTGGAGAGCATTATTTTAATTCCATGGGACTGAGAGACAGAGAGAGAGAGAGAAAGAGAGGGAGAGAAAGCGAGAGAGAGAGCAACATTTACAGTGGGCGGCTGAGCGCTGGGGAACGTGTCAAGGGGGCTTTTAATAAGAGAGGCGAGGAGGAGAGAGAGAGAGAGAGGGAAAAAAAAGAGAAAGCCCCATTCCGAAGTCTGGAAGAGAGCATTTCTTTTACGCTCAGGATGTCTCGTCGCAAGCAAGCTAAGCCAAGATCATTGAGACGTAAGTAAATGATAGCACGCACAAAGCTAAGACACACACATCTACAGACACACTCACACATACACACACCGAACCCCAGTCAATGTGTCAAAAGTTAAATCCGGTTGGAAATAAATAAACGAGGGAGGGAGGGAGGGGGGGGGGGAGCGTTTTGTTCGCTGGTCTGCTTGAACGATCGCAACGTGTGTTTAGCCCAGTCCTGGGTGTTAGGGGATGGGGAGGGGGAGAGGGTGCGGTGAGAGGGAGTGGAGGGGGGTCAGTGTGGTCTGGTGAGGTTGGGGCCAAGCCTGGCCTGTTTAGTCCAGTCCACTCCACACCCTCTCCCACACCGCGGCCGCTGCTGCCGGCCGAGATATCATGTGCGTTGCCCTCGCACAATTGAGCCATATGTCCTGGCTCATAAGACCTTAAGTAGTAAGACACGCTGCGAAAAGAGAGAGGACTGGGTTGAGACACAACGTTGAAAGAGAAATACTTAGTTAAGGGACAATGTTAAAGGTGAACGATTAGGTTAAGACACATCGTTAAAGAAGACGTATCGTTGAACTGGAACAACCAGGTTCAGATATATCGTTAAAGAAAAATGATAAGGTTAAGATATATCGTTAAAGAACATAATCGAGGTGAGATGTACCGTTAAAGACCGGGATTAGGTTAAGATGTTATTAAATAAAGACTAGGTTAAGATATATCGTTACAAGAGTAGCGAGGTTAAGATATGTTGATAAAATAGAGTGGCTTGGTTAAGATCTATCGTTACACGGGTGACTAGGTTAAGATATATTGATACAAGAGAGTGACTAGAATAAGATACATGGTTACAAGGTTGACTAGGTTAAGATATATCGACACGGTTAAGACCCGTTAATAAAATATAGGCTAAGATCCATTGTAAAAAGAAAACAACGAAGTTAAGATGCGACGTGAAAGGGGGACTTAGTTAAGAGACAGTGTGGAAGGCGAGCGACTGGCTAAGATGTAACGTGTAAGGAATGCGACTTAGCAAAGTGACACTGTACGGTGCGGCGGGACGAGGTGCGGCGGTGGGACCCGGTTAAGATACATCGCGGAGCGGGTGTATAGGAATGCAGCGGCCGCCAACTCACGTGGCGCCCATCCCCAGAAAGAGCACACACACAAATAACAAACACATCATCGCGAATAAAGAGGGGCAGGAGGAGCGGCGACTCTGGGCTGCAGAGCGAGCAGTTGCTGGCAAGCCTTGGCTAGCCATCTGGTCGAAGGCAATGTCCCTTCCCTCAAACGTGCACTTGTGGGACTGCGCCTTTCCTCCCTTTCCAGAGACACGGGTGGTTCTTTTCCAAATCATTAGACCGGCCTTTTCTTTAGTCCAATTAACCCCGAGCAAGCATCCACATTGTTTCAACGTTACTGGATTCATTCAACGTATCTCGACAATGCTCGATACAGTCTTGGCTTGTGTATTTTTGTTCTTGGTGGAAGCGTTGGATTTAAACAAACATTGGAGCAGGTTTATTGAACTTTCCCTTAATATAGATGTGTTCACAATAAATTAAAAAAACAAACAGCAGGTTAACCATGTCAGGTTGGAGATGATAATTTTCCCAACAAACTGGGTTTATATTTTAATTTGTATCAAATTATAATGACTGTCTGAAGAAGTGTCGGCTACCTATTTTCTCCAGAGATGCTGCCTGCCCCCCTGAGTTACCCCAGCATTTTGTGTCTATCTTCGGTATAAACAATTATCTGCTGTTCAATTTTAGAATTAAATTATATCGGAGATAATTTTTCCCCAACAAACTGGGTTTATACTTTAATTTGTATTAAATTACATTAAATGTCCCGACTCGAAATGTCACCTACCCATTTTCTCCAGAGATGCTGCCTGTCCCGCTGAGTTACCCCAGCATTTAGTGTCTATCTTCGGTATAAACCAGCATCTGCAGTTCATGTTTTTATTATATTTTAATTTAGCCAGCTTGCTTTAATCCTCCCAAGATCAGTGTGAATGAACTCGACCAGACACTGTGAGGATATTAGAGTTGATTCAGATACTGTTTGCTTAGAGCTTCTAATAAGAGGGCTGCATTTCCCTGTCATCTCTGCCTGCTTTCAAACGGAGATTTTGTAGCTTTGAACAATGATAAAGCTATCGATGCAGCTGGATCGAACAGTAAGAATTCACCGGAGATGCACCCTACTGTTACATTTTAAAATATATATAATTTAGATTCTGCCGTTTGGATTTTGAATTTTGTTGACAGACGTTGAGAGCGCAGTTTTTAATCGATCAATAGTTATGACTGATTATTGCGACAAATGTCCATTTACCCCCCCCCCCCCCCCCCAATGCTGTGTTAATTGCTGGTGCAAATGCACATTTAATATTTTGTCTCTGCCTGATAATTGCAGAGGTGTGTTCTCACTTTGGATACATTTGTAATGTCATCCCTCCCTCCCCTTACCAAGCTTAAGGGGGTCTGACGGTCTGATCCCATTTTGTGGAATTATATTCAAAAGGACACAAAGTGGTGGAGTAACTCAGCGGGCCAGGCAGCATCTCCGAGAGAACATGGACAGGCGACGTTCCAGGTCAAGACCCTTCTGCGGACTGATTGTCGGGTGTGGGGGTGAAAGAAGAAAGATGGCAAAGGGCTATAATAATATTGTCGAATTATTTGCTGTATTATGTTGTCGAAAGATGCAGGGAGCTGTCTCATTTGTGTGTGGATTCTCACGACGGTCAGAACCTTTTTACCAGAGTGGAAATATCAAATACTAGCGAGCATAGGTTTTAGATCAGGAGGACAAAGTTTAAGGAAGATGTGTGGGGCAAGTTTGTTTTTTACACAGAGGGTTGTGAGTGCCTGGAACGCGCTGCCAGGGTGGTGGTTGAGGCAGATATAACAGTGACATTTAAGAAGCTTTTGGATAGGCGCATGGATATGGATTATGTGCAGGCAGATAAGAGTTAGTCTTGGCATCAAGTGCAGCACAGATATTGTGGGCCGAAGGGCCAATTCTTGTACTGTCCTGTTCCACTGTTGGCAGCGGGCGATGTGTTAAGTATGAAGGGAAAAATTAGACTTTTTTTTAGTCCAAAGGGCCCCTCTGCAGGTACGCTACAACATATAGGGGCGGCACGGTGGCGCTGGGGGCGGGTTAAGGCAGCGGTGGGGTTGCTGCCTTGAAGCACCAGACGCCCAGGTTCAATCCCGATTAGGGGTGCTGTCTGTGCAGTCTCTGTGACCACGTGGGTTTTCTCCGGGTGCTCAGGTTTCATCCCACACTCCAAATACGTGCAGTTTGTAGGTTAATTGGCTTTGGTAAAAATTGGAAATGTGTCGCTAGTGTGTCGGACACTGCTAGTGTACGAGGTGTAAATGTGTCGCTAGTGTGTCGGACACTGCTAGTGTACGAGGTGATCGCTGGTCGGCGTGGACTCCGTGGGCCGAAGGGTCTGTTTCCGCGCCGTACCTCTGTGGAATTCTCTGCCTCAGAGGGCGGTGGAGGCAGGTTCTCTGGATGCTTTCAAGAGAGAGCTAGATAGGGCTCTTAAAAATAGCGGAGTCAGGGGATATGGGGAGAAGGCAGGAACGGGGTACTGATTGGGGATGATCAGCCATGATCACATTGAATGGCGGTGCTGGCTCGAAGGGCCGAATGGCCTATTGTCTATTGCCTATAAATCTAAAGATATGGCCTAACCCGTTGAATTCCTCCAGTATTTTGTGTTTTTATTTGCAACAGATTTTACATGTGGAGATTCGGCCCATGCAATCACCCGTTCACACTAGTTCTGTTATCCCACTTTCTCATTCTCTCCCTGCACACTAGGGGTAATTAGCATGTCATCCCAAATAATATTTTGACCATTTATTGAAGAAAAGAACATTATTGCACACAATGCGATGTACAAGATTTATTTCCTTCAATAAATTAACTTAAAATTGAGTTTTAAGCGCAGCACTGATTAAAGTACTGATCATTGGCTGAATCGGCAACAATAATTCTGTGCATATCTGAAGAATGTCAAGGGTGGCACAGGGGCGTGGCCGGCAGACTGCGGCCACATTACACCAGAGACCGGGTTCGATCCTGACCTCGGGTGCTGTCTGTGTGGAGTTTGCACGTTCTCCCTGTGACCGCGCGGGTTTCCTCCGGGTGCTCCGGTTTCCTCCCACATCCCAAGGACGTTTGTAGGTTTATCGGCCCTCCGCAAGTTGCCCCGAGTGTGTAGGGAGTGGAGAGAGAGATAGTGGGACAACATTGAACTTGAGTGAAGGAAGGAACTGCAGATGCTGGTTTAAACCGAAGATAGACACAAAAAGCTGGAGTAACTCAGCGGGACCGGCAGCATTGCCTGGAGAGAAGGAATGGGTGACGTTTCGAGTCGAGACCCTTCTCCAGACTGGTTTGGGAAACGAGAGATATAGACGGTGATGTGGAGAGATAAAGAACAATGAATGAAAGCTATGCAAAAAAGTAATGATTATAAAGGAGACAGGCCATTGTAAGCTGTTAGTGGGGTGAAAATGAGAAGCAAGTGCAACTTGGGTGGGTGGGTGGGGGGGGGGGGCGATAGAGAGAGAGGGAATTCCACGCTGAAATCAAAGCTCCTGAAGAAGGGTCTCAACCCCGAAAGGTCACCTATTCTTTTCTCCGGAGATGCTGCCTGACCTGCTGAGTGACTCCAGCATTTTGAGTCTATCCCTTGGATTTTTAATACCTATCAGTCAAATCCTCAATCCAAGGTGTAGCTATGGGCACGCACATGGGCCCCAGCTTTGCCTGCCTCTTTGTAGGGTGCGTCCAACAATCCCAGTTCGAGGCGTACTGTGGCCCTATCCCTGAACGCTCCCTCCGCTACATCGCCGACTGCACCCATACACAACTCACTGACTTCATCCATTTCACCACCAATTTCCATCCGGCACTCTAATTCACCTGGACCATTTCCGACATCTCCCTACCGTTCCTTGATCTCGCCATCTCCATCGCAGGGGATGGACTACTGACCAACATCTACTATAAACCCACTGACTCTCACAGCTATCTTGACTACACTTCTTCCCACCCTGCTTCCTGTAAGGATTATATCCCCAACTCCCAATTCCTCCGTCTACGCCACATCTGTGCCCAGGATGAGGTGTTTCAAACCAGGTCATCGGAGATGACCACATTCTTTAGGAAATGTAGGTTCCCCTCTTCTACTATAGATGAGACTCTCACCAGGGTCTCTTCTATACCCAGCAGCTCCGCTCTCACTCCCCATCCCCCTACTCGTAACAAGGACAAAGTCCCCCTTGTCCTCACCTTCCACCCCATCAGCCGGTGCATACAACATATAATCCTCCGACACGTTCGTCCCTCCGGCGAGATCCTACCACTGGCCACGTCTTCCCAACTCCTCCCCGTTCTTCTTTCTGTATAGACCGTTCCCTCCGTAAATCCCTGGTCAATTCGTCCCTTCCCACTCAAACCACCCCCTCCCCTGATACTTTCCCTTGCAACCGCAGGAAATGCTACACTTGTCGCTTTACCTCCCCCCTCGACTCCATCCAAGGACCCAAGCAGTCTTTCCAGGTGAGGCTGAGGTTCACCTGCGCCTCCTCCAACCTCATCTATTGCATCCGCTGCTCTAGGTGTCAGCTGCTCTACATCGGTGAGACCAAGCGCAGGCTTGGCGATCGCTTCGCCCAATACCTCCGCTCAGTCCGCAATAACCAACCTGATCTCCCGGTTGCCCAGCACTTCAACTCCCCCTCCCATTCTGACTCTGACTTTTCAGTCCTGGGCCTCCTCCATTGTCAGAGTGAGGCCCAGCTCAAATTGGAGGAACGGCTTGGGTTCATATTTTGCTTGGGTCGTCTACACCCCAGCGGTATGAACATTGACCTCTTATTTCAGGTAGTCCTTGCTTTCTCCCTCCTTCCCCTCCCCCTTCCCAGCTCCCCCAATAGCCTACTGTCTCTGCCATTTCCTTTCTTCCCCCCCCTCCCCCGTCGCCTAATCCTTTTCTCCATAGATGCTGCCTTACCCGCTGAGTTTCTCCGGCATGTTTTGTCTACTTTCGATTTTTCCAGCATCTGCAGCTCCTTCTTAAACAAATCCTTGAATCTGTTCACTGACCTGGCCTCCAGCTCAATGCAGGAAGGAATTCCAAAAATTCGACACCCTTTGAAAGGACAAATTCCTCCTCAACCCCGTCTGAAATGCTTGACCCGTGTCTGAAACTAAACCCCCTCTCGCAAGGTAAAGGGATCTCTCCCAGCCTGAATGGGGGAACGTGAATTAGTTTAGTTTGGGCTTTTAAGCCTATCTATACTGTGTTGAAACAGGCCATTGGGCCCACCGGGTCCACGATAACCAGCGATTTCTCCGTACACTAACACTATCCTACACACCTGGGACAATTTATAGAGGCCAATTCACCTACAAACCTGTACGTCTTTGGAATGTGGGAGGAAACCGGAGCACCCGGTGAAAACTCTCATGATGACAGGGAGAACATGTGAACTCTGTACAGACAGCACAAGTCAGGGTTGAGCCTGACATGTTACAAAATTCAACTTACAAAATTCTTAAGGGGTTGGACAGGCTAGATGCAGGAACATTGCTCCCGATGTTGGGGAAGTCCAGGACAAGGGGTCACAGCTTAAGGATAAGGGGGAAATCCTTTAAGACCGAGATGAGAAAGACTTTTTTCACACAGAGAGTGGTGAGTCTCTGGAACTCTCTGCCACAGAGGGTAGTTGAGGCCAGTTCATTGGCTATATTTAAGAGGGAGTTGGATGTGGCCCTTGTGGCTAAGGGGATCAGGGGGTATGGAGAGAAGGCAGGTACAGGATACTGAGTTGGATGATCAGCCATGATCATATTGAATGGCGGTGCAGGCTCGAAGGGCCGAATGGCCTACTCCTGCACCTATTGTCTATGTTTCTATGAACCCGGGTCTCTGGCGCTGTGAGGCAGCAACTCCACCGCTTAGCCACCGTGCACCCCTATTAAATCTTTCCCCTCTCATCTTAAACCCCTGTCCACTGGTTCTTGATTCCCCTACCCTGGGGAAATGGGGCTAGCTTAACATTATTAATTTCCATAGCCCTCCAAACCCTCCTGACAGGGTGATGTCTTGTGGCAGTGTGCGTGTGTGACAGGAGTGTATTTCATGCAGGAGTTGCAACATGGCAATAATACATATAAAACTATACCCAAGGTTTAGGCGTACCAAGGTATACTTGTAAATTGCCCCTAGAGTGTAGGGAGTGGAGAAGACCGGGGTATAACAGTGTGAACGGGCGATCGATTGTTGCCGTGGATTTCCATGTTGCAACTTTCAATAAAATAAAGGTTCTGTGGAGACGATGAGGCCACGACGATCTCTTATATACCTGCGCACATTCCACATCCCTCCGTTCCCTGTGTTATCCGTGTGACTATCTAAAAGCCTCCTAAATACTATGCACGCACCTGGGTGTCACGGTGGGTGGCGCTGCGGTAGAGTTGCTGCCTCACAGCGCCAGAGACCTGGGTTCCATCCTGAGTATGGGTGCTGCGGAGTGGCTGTGTGAGTTTGTACATGATGGGCCAAAGGGCCTGTTTCCGTGCTGTAACTCTAAACTAAATTGACCTGAAAGTTTGGTCTCTCTGTCACACCGCACTTGGGGGGAGCCGGGGGGGGGGGGGGGGGGGGGGGGGGGGGGGGGGGGGGTGAATGTACTGGGGGCTGCAGTGGAGAAGCAGGCTAGTCAATGGGTTCCAAGGAAGGTAACTTTCCCATGTGTGGTGTCAGACTCCCTAGGCAAGTTTATTATTAGTGTCACGTTTTAGTTTATTATCACATTTACCATGATGAAAATAGAGTCATACAGTGTGGACACAGGCCCTTCAGCCCAACTTGCCCACGCCGACCAACATACCCCATCTACACTAGTCCCACCTGCCTGCGTTTGGCCCATATCCCTCCAAACCACGTATTTTTCCAAATGTTTCTGAAACGTTGCGATAGTACCTGCAAAGCTGTTTTGTTACGTTCTATCTGGTCAGTGAAAAGACTACACATGACATCCACCATGTCCAGATGCAGGATAAAGGGTATAATGTTTAGGGCAGGATAAAGTCCAGTGATGTCCATTATCATTGATGGGAGATGAGGACTGCTCTCTGCATGCTGATGGGATGGGAAGAAACTGTCCCTGAATCGGGAGGCATGCGTTTGCACACTCCTGTACCTAAAGTTGAAGCCCAGTTTATTGTCACGTGTGCTGGGGTACAGCGCAGAGCATTTGTAGCCTGCGAACCAGTCAACGGGAAGACGATACATGATTGTAATTGAGCGGTCCACAGTGTACAGATGCACGATAAAGGGAATACCACTTGCCTGTTGGGAGAGGGGAGGCTGGTCCTTGATTATTTTGTGTGGATTGCAGATTACAATCTGTTTGATTGTACATGTTAGCCTTGAGCGGTGAATGTAGAATGGAGTTGTCGCCGAGGGATCGGTGATGGATCCTATGGTTGAGTGGGGAGCTCTGGGCAATGACTGGGCAGGATCACACACTGCAGGTTGCCAGTGAGTCAACATGGAACGGCACAGTGCAGCACAGGAACAGGCCCTTCGGCCCGCAATGTCCGTGCTGGGCCCACAGAGACTCACTCCCCAGACAATCACACCCCTCCCTGCCACCCACAGACGCTGCCGGCTAGACACTGCCCAGACGTCTCTTTCACGACCCCCCAGCATCAATACGCACCATCTCACGACTGTCACGTTCTGAGCATGTGTGAACATGTCTGTACACTTCCCCCTAGTAACACGTAGAACACGGAACAGCACAGGAATGGGCCCTTCGGCCCACAGTGTCTGTGCTGAACACCATGCCAAGTTAAACTAATCTCTTCTGCCTGCACAAATCCCTCCATTCCCTGCCTATCCATGTGCCTCTCTAAAAGCCCCCTAAACGCCACCATCGTACCTGCCTCCACCCCCACCCCTGGCGATGTGTTCCATGCGCCCATCATCCTCTGTGTCAAACAGCGACTTGCCCCACACACCCCCCTTTGGCCCCTCTTTCCTTCAAACTATGCCCACTAATCTTTGACTTTTTAATTTGGGCCAAAGATGCAGTGCAGTCACCCTATCTAATCCCCTCATGATGTTGTAAACCACTGCAAGATCACCTCTCAGCCTCCTGCGCTCCAAGGAATAAAGTCCCAGCCTTTAATTTAAAAAAAAACTGCAGATGCTGGTTTATACCGAAGATAAACACAGAGTGCTGGAGTAACTCAATGGGTCAGTGAGGCAGCATCTCTGGAGTAAGGTGGGAATAAGTCCTAGCCTGCCCAACCTCTCCTTGGAGCTCCTCATAAATATTCAAACAAGATATCCTTGTCTTTACTTGTCAGGGGAAGGACTAGAAGACTTGTTGGAGTTTAATGGCACCTTTCCTTCAGCAGGGTGAACAAAGCTGAACACTATTTTCTACACAAAATATTGAAAAGACTCAACAGTCTTTTACCCAGAGTAGGGGTCATGGGTTCAAGGTGAGGGGGAAAGATTTAATAGGAACCTGAGAGGCAAACCTTTCACACAGAGGGTGGTGGATATATGGAACGAGCTGCCAGAGGAGGTAGTTCAGGCAGGTATTTTAAAACAACATTGGGTAGCAAAGATTTGGAGGGATTTGGGCCAAATGGGACTCGCTAAGATGGGGTATCTTGGTCGAATTGGGCAGAAGGGCATTTTCCATTCTGCATGATTCTAAGAGTAGGAAAGAACTGAAGGTGCTGATTTATTCACTGAAGAAGGGTTCCTACCCGAAACATCACCTATTCCTTTTCTCCGGAGATGCTGCCTGACCCGCTGAGTTACTCCAGCATTTTGTGTCTGTTCTACATGGTTCTATGACTGGTAGTTGGGACTAGCTTAGATGGGGCATCTTGGTCAGCGTAGACGTGTTGGGCCAAAGGGCAGTATGGCACAAACGTTTCCCGACTGGTGCCTCACCAATGCCTTGAACACCTAGCCATGGGCTGATGCACTCTCTCCAGCTTAATTAAACCACTGAGCTTGAAGTTTCTTTTAAAATATATTGCCACAAACTGGAGTGTTTTAGCAAAAGATTTCCATTCTGATAGCGAGCTTTCATTCCCCTTCTCTTTGATTTGCGCGACTCCAGTCCGCTGCCAGAAACCACATCCTAACCATTCGCTGGCCAGGGGACCTTTCCCTACCGCATCTATGAATGCTGCTCTGTAGTGAGGTTGTAGGAAACGGCAATAAGGCTCCGGCTCTCCCAAACGCCCACCATTTCCCTCCCCCCCCCCCCCTACCCCATCCCCCCCTTCCCCCTTCCCAAACGCCACGTTCCCTCCACAAGGCCAGGGTCCTCGTTTCCCGGCCGGCACCCAGTAGCTTCTAGAACTTCCTTTCCCCAATCGTTGACCTCTTCGCCCTTACCTTCATCTCCCCCCCCCCCCCCCCCCCCCCCCCCCCCCCCCCCCCCCCCCCCCCCCCCCCCCCCCCCCCCCCCCCCCCCCGTCAGGAAGAGGAGTTGAATTGGATAACTCATCAGCCACTAGTCACGGTTGGTCTGCCATACCACCTGGTGCTGGGTTTAATAAATAAGCGTTTTACCACAGTGGACAGATGGTGAAAGGCTAGGCTAAATAGCGTTGTGACCTCCAAACCAATCTCGCTACACCGGTCTCCAACATTATGCGGCCACGTTTTAATGTTGTTTTTTTTATTTTCTTGTGTGTGTGATTTTGGCTGTGTCCTAAAGCCATAACTCACCACGGAAAGAAAAATGATGAGTTGTGTTGCTGAGTGATTATCCGGCCTCGCGTAACCACACGCTGTGAAGGAGCCCAGAGTGATGAGACCTAAATCTCCAGAGCTGTGCGTCGTTGATTGGCGCTCTACACCTGCTCTTTCCAAAGTGAAAAATGCCTTTAAATCACAGGCAACGCACCTGCAAATGCGTTTATGTTAAAAAAAAACAAAAAAAAAACGTCCCTCCCACACTTTCTGTCCTCGTTTTACTTTTAGCGGTAAAAGCGCGGAAACAGGCCCTTTGGCCCGCACAGTCCACACTGACCAGCAAGCACCCCGCACACTAACCCAACACACATGAGGGACACTGTACAATGTTACCAAGCCAATTAACCTACCAACCTGTACGTCTTTGGAGTGTGAGGGGGAAACCGGAGAAACCGTACAAGCTCTGTACAGACAGCACCCGCAGTCGGGATTGAACCCGGGTACCTGGTGCTCTACCGCTGCGCCACAGTGCCCCCCTCGTTAGATTTTTGTTCACCCTGATCCAGGAACGGCGTCGTCAAGCTGGAAAGGTGCAGAGAATATTTATGAGGGTGTTGCCAGGATCCGAGGGGCCTGAGCTACAGGGAGAGGTTGGGCAGGCTAAGACTTTTCTCCATTTACTCCAGAGATGCTGCCTGACCCGCTGCGTTACGCCAGCAATTTGCATCGATCTTTGGTATAAATCAACATCTGCAGTTCCTTTTTATTACAGGCTAGGACTTTATTCCTTGGACGGCAGGAGGATGTGGGGCGATCTTATAAAGGTGTACAAAATGGCAAATGTACAGAATCTTTTACCCAGAGCAGGGGAATCGAGAATCAGAGAGCACAGGCTTAAGGCGAGGGAAGAAAGGTTTAATAGGAATCTGATAGATTTTTAGGGTGGTGGATGTATGCCAGAGGAGGTAGTTGAGGCAGGGACTATTGCAATGTTTATGAAACATTTGGACAGGTACATGGATAGGGCAGGTTTAGAGGGATCTGGGCCAAACGCAGACAAGTGGGACTAGTGTAGATGGGACACGTTGGTTGGTGTGGGCAAGTTGGGCAGAAAGGGCCTGTTTCCACGCTGTATGACTCTGTGACACTAACTCCAAGGGTGCTGTCAGCAGCGGTGGTGTTGTTTGAAACTGTGCCCACCAGCTCCTCCGTACGGGATGGTATCTTGTAGCAGAGATGATCCATTAGTGCGTGTGTGGGGTAGGATTACATTTCATACATTCTATGCCAGAGCAGCAACGTTCGTGATTCCACAGAAACGGGCCCTTTGGGCGCAGCAGCAGAGTTGCTGCCTTACAGCGCCAGGGACCCGGGTTCGATCCTGACTGTGTGGGTTTCCTCCGGGTGCTCCGGTTTCTTCCCATCCTCCAAAGACGTGCATGTCTGTACAGGGTGATTGCTAGTCGGCGAGGATTCAGTGGGCCCACTGAGCCTGCGCTGACCACCGTACCTCCATTCACACCAGTTCCATGCTATCCCACTTTCTCATCCACTCCTTACACACTAGGGGCAATTAACCTACAAACCCTCATGTCTTTGGGATGTGGGGGGAAACCTGAGCACCCAGAGAAAACCCACGCGGTCACGGGTAGAACGTGCAAACTCCACAAACACAGCACCCATAGTCAGGACTGAACGCAGGTCTCTGGCTCCGTGAGGCAGCAAAGTCCACAGTGCCGCCCCCAATTTATCCTACAAATAAATATTAAAACCTTACAGTGGTCACCAGCCTGTAGCCAGTGTGAGGAATAACTTCAGTGCCCTGACCTGTTTTTTTTTTTTACCCCTCCCCTACATTCCCCAGTCCCCTGCTTCTTAAATTATGCTAAATACATTATGATTTTCTTTTAAAGAAAGAAAAGTCCTTTTATTTAGTGGCGCAGTGGTAAAGTTGCTGCCTCACAGCGCCAGACTCCTGAGATCGAACCTGTGCTGTCTGTATGGAGTTTGTACGTTCTCCCTGTGACCTGCGTGGGTTTTCTCCGGGACCTCCGGTTTCCTCCCACACGCCACACTCCCACACGCACAGGTTTGTGGGTTATTGGCTTTGTTAAAATTGTAAATTGTCCCTAGTGTGTGTGTGTGTGTGTGTAGGATAGTGCGAGTGTGCGGGGATCGCTGGTCGGCAAGGACTCGGTGGGCCGAAGGGCCTGTTTCTGCGCTGTATCTCTAAACTAAACTAAATGGAGATTCAGCGTTGTTGGTATTAACCTTCTCTGCGCCTGTCTCTTTCTCTTCCACAGTAGAAGACAATGATGCTGAAGACTTGCAGCCTACTGTGGGACAGACGGGCGTTCAAAGTGGTAATGTCACCAGCTCTAATTCACAGTCATTCATCATTGAAATAGATTTGGCAAGATTGTAAGGCTTTACCCACGGTTGTGGCGGGGTGATGGGAAACGTGTCTTTGTTTCCTGAGACAACCAGTGGCATTGCCTTGGCGGCCAGACTGGTGACTTGAAATCTGGGGAGAAATGGGGCGCGGTCCAGCGATTGTCCACCTCTAACTGCGAGCTGCTTTACACGCGTCGGTCTATCGGTGGAGATAGCAGCAGCAAGTAATTGTGGAGAGAGGGAGCGAGAGGTGTTTTTTCTTCTCGTTAGTGTGGTCTTCCTGAAGCGCTTCTTTTTGAGAGAGGGAAGTGATTATGAGCTTCCTGGTGCATCCTCTCCATCTGCTGGCTTGTGTGTGTCTACGTGTGTCAGTACCTGAGACTGAGAGAAGTGTAATATCTCACCTATGCCAGCAAAAACCTGTCACCGTGTTAAACTGTTGCTAAAATTAACTTGTTACCGATGCTGCAAGATTGCAGCGAGCTGTGGAATTGTTGGCAGTAGTTTCGGGTCAGGGGAAATGTTGGATTTGAGGGGAAGGGGATGTGGGGTGGGGGAGGAAAGCTGTCTTGGATTTAAGGTGTTGGTCACAAACTACCCGAAGGAGGGGGGGGGGGGGGGGGGTGGTGTGGTTGTGAGGGAAGGCGGTTGGGACGGAGATGTGGAGATTTCTTGTCGGGAAGTTTAGTTTATAGATGCAGCGTGGAAACGAGCCCTTTGGCCCACCCAGTCCACTGTGACCAGTGATGGCCGTACACCGGCACTATCCAGTATTAGTTCATTGTTACAATGAAAAGCTTTTGTTGCATGCTGACCTGACAGTGGAAAGGCAATGCGACAAAGACCCGTGGATATGCGGGAAATGGAAGGATTATGGATCCTGTGCAGGCAGATGAGATTAGGTTAACTAGGCAACATGCTCAGCATGGGCATCGCGGGCCGAACGGCCTGTCCCCTTGCTATACTGTTGAGTTCATGTTTGTAGGTTCTAGGCATTTTGCTCATCAAGTCTACTCCTCCATTCATTCATTCGTGGCTGATCCATCTTTTCCTCCCATCCCCATTCTCCTGCCTTCTCCCCATAACCGCTGACACCCAGTACTAATCAATCTCTGCATTAAACATATCCATTGACATGGCCTCCGCAGCTGTGTGTGGCAATGAATTCCACAGATTCACCAGCCTTTTACTAAAGAGATTCCTCCTCATCTGCTTTCTAAAGGTACGGCCTTTTATTCTGAGGCTGTGGCCTCTGGTCCTAGACTCTCCCACTAGTGGAAACATCCTCTCCACATCCACTCTATCCAGGCCTTTCACCACTCAATACGTGTCAATGAGGTTCCCCTTCATCCTTCTAAACACCAGTAAGTACAGGCCCGGAGCTGTCAAACACTCATCATGTGTTAACCCACTCATCTCTGGGATCGTTCTTGTAAACCTCCTCTGGACCCTCTCCAGCGCCACCTCATCCTTCCTCAATCCAATCTGCTCACAATACTCCAAATGCGGCCTGGCCAGCACCTTAAATAAAGCCTCTGGATTCCATCCCTGATTTTTGTATTCTAGCCCTTGAGTGCTGATGGCCTGCCGAGTTGGCAGTGAGCAGCTTTGAACTCTCGCTTGCTTTCCATGGCTAGGAATGGATATTTAAAACCGACCTTGATTATGAAGATGTTGTACACTCTCTTGGGCCACACTGAAGAGCCCCACGTCCTGTCCCCGGCAATGTGGCCACACGGCAGACAGCCTGCCAAGTCGAGAAAGGAGGAAAAACAGGAAAAGCAAATCGCATTTCAGGACGGAAAAGGGTGAAAACACTGTGCTGCAGGCTTCCTGTTGTGAAGTTTAGGAGGATTATTATCATGTGTAGCGAGGTACAGTGAAAAGCGTTAAGGGCCTGTCCCACTTGACCGTCATTTGCACGTCACGCAGATGGCGCGCGAAGAGTTTGTACATCACAAAATCCTGGGACGCCGCGCACGGCCGCGCGTCACTGCCTATGTCATCACGCACCATGCGCGCGTAAAGCGCACCATGTGCACGTATTGCGTGCATCGTGCGTGTCACGACGCGTGCATCGTGCGTCATGACGCTTAAATGATGTTGCGTAAATGACGTGCCAAGTGGGACAAACCCTTCAGTCTGAAGTAGAGTCCCGACCTTTCTCTTTTCTCCAGAGATGCTGCCGGGTCCGCTGAGTTACTCCAGCACTTTGAGTCTATTAAAGTGAGACGGATTAGGTTTATTATTTTCACGTGGATTGAGGATTAGGGCAAAGCTTTGTTTTGCACGCGATCCCATCAAATCAGATTATACTACATACAATCTGCTAAATATAGAGACATAAATACAATCATGCCAGACTTGCATGCAATAGACAGAGCAAAGGGGAAGATAAAGAGTGCAGAATATAGTTCTCAGCATTGTAGCGCATCAGTTCCAGAGACAAAGGATGCACAGTCTCTGGCCCAGTGTAGGGGAATCGAGAACCAGAGGATATGGGTTTGTGAGGGGGGAGAGATTTAATAGGAATCTGAGGGGTAGCTATTTCACACAGAGGGTGGTGAGGGTGGAACGAGTTGGTGGAGGAAGTAGGTGAGGCAGGGACTATTGCAACGTTTAAGACACAATTAGACAGGCACATGGATAGGACAGGTTTAGAGGGATATGGGCCAAATGCAGGCAGGCGAAACTGGTGTAGCTGGGACATGTTGGTCGGTGTGGGCAAGTTGGGCCGCAGGGCCTGTGTCCATGCTGTATGACTCTATGACAAAGTCCAATGTAGCATATCTGGAGAACATGGATAGGTGCCGATTCTTCAGTCTGAAGAAGGGTCCCGACCTGAAACATCACCTTTCTATTTTCTGATCTGCTGAGTTACTCCAGCACTTTGTGTCTATTAATGTGAGACGGTGTAGGTTTACTATTGTCACGTATACCGAGGTACAGTGAAAAGGTTAAGTCCTGGGATGGCGGGACTGTCATATGCTGAGAGAATGGAGCGGCTGGGCTTGTACACTCTGGGGTTTAGAAGGATGAAAGAGGATCTTATTGAAACATACAAGATTATTAAGGGTTTGGACACGCAAGAGGCAGGAAACATGTTCCCGATGTTGGGGGAGTCCAGAACCAGGGCCACAGTTTAAGAATAAGGGGTAAGCCATATAGAACAGAGATGAGGAAACACTTTTTCACACAGAGAGTTGTGAGTCTGTGGAATTCTCTGCAGTGGAGAAATCTCTTCTCTGGATACTTTCAAGAGAGAGCTTGATAGGGCTCTTAAAGATAGCGGAGTCAGGGGATATGGGGAGAAGGCAGGAACGGGGTACTGATTGGGGATGATCAGCCTTGATCATATTGGATGGTGGTGCTGGCTCGAAGGGCCTGAATGGCCTACTCCTGCTCCTATTGTCTACTGTCTATTGTCTAAAAGCTTTGTTGTGCATGCTGTCCAAACAGATCAGATATACCATACATAAATACAATCAAGTTAAACTCCAGTACAAATATTATTACTCCGCTGATCTATCTTTCCCTCACAACCTCTTTTCCTGCCTTCTTCCCATAACCTTTGACACCGTTGTAAATTGTAAATTATCCCTCGGGTGTTGGATAATGCTAGTGTATTGGTGATCGCTGGTTGGTGCGGGCTCGGTGGGCCAAAGGGCCTGTTTCCGCACTGTATTTCTAAAATCTCAAGTCTAATAAGAATCACAAAGTCATGTTGCAGTTTTATAAATGCTCTTTGGTTACGTTTGGAGTATAGCGTGCAGTTATCTTTGACCACATTTGGAGAACTGCGTGCCGTTCTGGTCGCCCCATTGCAGGAAGGATGTGGGGGCTCTCGAGAGGGTGCGGAGGGGGCTTACCAGAACGATGCCTGGGTTAGGGGGTGTTAGCTACAGGGAGAGGTTGGACAAACTTGGATTCTTTTCTCTGCAGGTTGAGGGGAGACATGGAAAATGCCTATAAAATGATGAGAGGCATGAATAGTGTCGACAGACAGAATCATTTACCCCCAGGGTCGAAATGTCAAAGATTGGAGGGCATAACTTTAAAGTGAGAGGGGCAAAGTTTAAAGGAGGTGTGTGTGTGTGGGGGGGGGGGGGCAAGTTGCTTACGCAGGGGGTGGTGAGTACTTGGAATGAGCTGCCAGGGGTGGTGGTGGAGGCAGACAGGATAGTGGTGTTTACGAGGGTTTTAGATAGGCACGTGGATACACAGGGCATGGTAGGATGTGGATCATGTGCAGGCAGATGAGATTGGTTTCACTTGGCATCATGTTCGGCACGGACTTTGTGGGCCGAAGGGCCTGTTCCTGTGCTGTACAGTTCTATGGATGCAAGTCATTCTGAATTTGTACCCACGTGGTGGTAAATGGTGTGATCATTATTTTTTCTTACAATGTAATCTTGCTGTTGTAACCATCCATGGAGCCAGGGAGGAGCTCTGTTGATGGAGTTTAAGAATTAGATTCAGTAAGCAAACCGAGCTAATAATTAATGCTGTTGCACCTACTTTAATTGTGGCTTGATTTCTGGCTTAGCTTTGCAAATGTTATGAGAGCATAATGTGTTGTGGACCTGCAGTATATCTTTCCTGACTGGAGTTCATAGGTTCTAGGTGCAGAATTAGGCCATTCGGCCCATCAACCGTGGCTGATCTATCTCAACCCAATTCTCCTGCCTTCTCCCCATTACCCCTGGCACCTGCCAAACTCCACCTTAAAAATTATCCATTGACTTGTCCTCCACCGCTGTCTCTGGCAACGAATTCCACAGATTCACCAACCTCTGACTAAAGAAATTCCTCCTCATCTCAATTCAATTCAATCTTTAATTGTCATTGTGCAGTGTACAGTGCAGAGACAACGAAATGCAGTTAGCATCTCCCCAGAAGAGCGAACTTAGAATAATGAACGGTAAAATATATATATATGTACAACAGTATCAGTAGTGCAACTATACTGGGGGAAGGAGTGTCCGGGGGGGGGGGTGACTGGCAATCACCGAGGTGTAGAGTTAAGTAGTGTAACAGCCGCAGGGAAGAAGCTGTTCCTGAACCTGCTGGTCCGGCAACGGAGGGACCTGTAGCGCCTCCCGGATGGGAGGAGGGCAAACCGTCTGTGGCTGGGGTGAGACCAGTCCTTGACGATCTCCTTTCTAAAGGTTTGTCCTTTTATTCTGAGGCTGTGACCTCTGGCCCTGGACTCTCCCACCAGTGGAAACATCCTCTCCACATCCACTCTATCCAGGCCTTTCACTATTCGGTAAGTTCATCATCCTTCTAAACTCCAGCGAGCAGAGGCCCAGTGCCGGCAAGCGCTCATATGTTAACCCACTTGTTCCTGGGATCATTCTCGTACACCTCTGGGCCCAGCACATCCTTCCACAGATATTGGGCCCAAGACTGTTCGCAGTACTCTAAATGTGATCTGACTGTTGACCCCCATACCCTGCCTAGGTACCTTGTCTACCCTTCCTATCATCAACAAGTGCAGTGTGCTGGAGGTTTTCTCACAGAAACATCCTTCGAAAGATTTACAAATCCACCACCGATTTTCCGGCACTCTAGGTTCCCGAGTCTTTCCAGACTATTTGTTTTACCGTCAGTGGTCACGGTCTTCGAGGGGTGTCAAGCGGCCCGCAAAGTCGGCCTCGGAGGTCGGCTATGGGAATGGATCCGCCGGCTCTGGCCAGGCTGGAGTTCCAGAGTCCCGGGCACATGGGGCAAATTCGACCCTCCGATCAGCAGCAGAAAGTTCCGACGAGGTCGAGATTGGAAGCCTCTCCTGGCCTGTGCGCCACATTTTCAGGGGGACGTCCGGGGGGGGGGGGGGGGGGGGTGTTCAAGCGCGCTCTCATAGTTCAGTCTGGATGAAAGGAGTTACCGGACCAACTAATTGCCGGACAATCAGCGGGTGGGCCTGTAGTATGATTTGACTGGCGAGCAGGCAGCTTTTCATTGTATTTCGCTACACGTGACAATAATAAACCAACTGGCAAACTCCACACAAAGAGCACTGGAGGTTGGCATCGAAGCAGAGTCGCTGAGGCAAAGTGACAGTAACTCTACCAGCTGAAACCGGGCTCATTGTTTGGCCCGCATTTTAAGTGCGCCAGTGAAAATTGCTCAATTTGCAGAGCAGGTTTATCATTTTATTTTCAATGTCTCATTAATTCCTGAACGTGTTGCTTCACTGAGCACAATGGACTCTGAGCAACAAGGTAGCTTCCAGCTGCCAGCAAGCGGACTGGCAGGGAACGAGGGAAGCACAGAAACAGGCCCTTCGGCCCATCTCGTCCATGCTGCCCAAGATGCCCTATCTACGCTAGTCCCACCTTGCCTGTGTTTGGCCCAAATCCCCCTAAACCTTATGTGGAGGAAGGAACTGCAGATGCTGGTTTACACCGAAGACAGACACAAAATGCTGGAGTGACTCAGCGGATCAGGCAGCATCTCTGGGGAAAATGGATAGGTGACATTTTGGGTCTTCTTCTGAATAAGGGTTTCCCCAGCCCCCTTTTGACATTCAGTCTAAAAAAGGGTCTCGACCCAAAACTTCGCCTATTCATTTCTCCAGAGATGCTGCCTGACAAGCAGAGCCACTCCAGCATTTTGTGTCTATCTGCCCTCTAAACCTTTCCTATCCATGTACCTGTCCAAGTATCTTTTAAAACTTCTCGTAGTATCTGCCTCAACTACCTGCTCTGGCAGCTCGTTCCGTAAAACCACAACCCTCTGGGTGGAAAGAGTTGCCCCTCAAGTTCCTATCACATCTTTCCCCTCTCACCTTAAACCTATGTCCTCTGATTCCTGTTTCCCCTACCCTGGGTAAAATACTGCTTCGACTCTATCTATTCCCCTCATGATCTTACACACCTGTATAAGGTCTTATACACCTGTATAAGATCACCCCTCATTCGACTGCACTCCAAGGAATAAAGTCCTAGCCTGCCCAACCTCTCCTTATAGCTCAGGCCCTCGTCCTTGCAACATCCACATTAATCTTCTCAGCACCCTTTCCAGTTTAGCGACATCCTTCCTAGAGCAGGGTGACCAAAAGGGAACACAGTACTGCAAGTGTGGCCTCACCAACCTCTGTACAACTGAAGTTGGAGCGCAGGAGGATGAGGGGTGGTCTTACACAAGTGTATAAGATCGTGAGAGGAATAGATTGGGTACATTTTTTCCAATGTTCTCCGACTGGATCAGTTCCTGTGGACTGGGGGGTAGCTAATGTAACTCCACTTTTTAAGAAAGGAGGGAGAGAAAAAACAGGGAATTATAGACCAGTTAGCCTGACATCGGTAGTGGGGAAGATGCTTGAGTCGATTATTAAAGATGTAATAGCAGCGCATTTGGAAAGCAGTGACAGGATCGGTCAAAGTCAGCATGGGCTTATGAAGGGGAAATCATGCTTGACTAATCTTCTGGAATTTTTTGAGGATATAACAAGTAGAATGGATAAGGGAGAGCCAGTGGATGTGGTGTATCTGGACTTTCAAAAAGGTTTTGACAAGGTCCCACACAGGAGATTGGTGTGCAAAATTAGAGCACATGGTGTTGGGGGTATTGACATGGATAGAGAACTGGTTGGCAGACAGGAAGCAAATAGTAGGAATTAACGGGTCCTTTTCAGGATGGCAGGCAGTGACTAGTGGGGTGCCGCAATGCTCGGTGCTGGGACCCCAATAATTTATAATATATTAACGTTTTAGATGAGGGACCTAAAAGTAACAGCTTCATGTTTGCGGATGACATGAAGCTGGGTGGCAGTGTGAGCTGCGAGGAGGATGCTATGAGGCTGCAAGGTGACTTGGATAGGCTGGGTGTGGGCCAATGCATGGCAGATGCAGTATAATGTGGATCAATGTGAGGTTATCCACTTTGGTGGCAAGAACAGGAAGGCAGACTATTATCTGAATGGTGTCAGATTAGGAAAAGTGGAGGTGCAATGAGTCCTGGGTGTCCTTGGACATCAGTCACTGAAAGTAAGCATGCAGGTACAGCAGGCAGTGAAGTAAGCAAATGGCATGTTCGCCTTCATTGCGAGAGGATTTGAGTTTAGGAGCAAAGAGGTCCCACTGCAGTTGTACAAGGCCCTAGTGAGACCGCACCTGGAGTATTGTGTGGAATTTTGGTATCCTAATTTGAGGAAGGACATTCTTGTTATTGAGGGAGTGCAGCTTTGATTCACCAGGTTAATTCCCGGGATGGCAGGACTGACATACGATGAAAGAATGGGTGGACTGCGCTTGTATTCATTGGAATCTAGGAGGATGAGAGGGGATCTTATAGAAACATGTAAAATTCTTAAGAGAATGGACAGGCTAGATGCACGAAAAATGTCCTCATGTTGGGGGAGTCCAAAACCAGGGGTCACAGTTTAAGAATAAGGGATAGGCCATTTAGGACTGAGATGAGGAAAAGCTTCTTCACCCAGAGAGTTGCCAATCTGTGGAGTTCTCTGCCACAGAAGGTAGTATAGGCCAATTCACTGGATGTTTTCAAGAGAGAGTTAGATTTAGCTCTTGGGGCTAAAGGGTTATGGGAGAAAAAGCAGGAATGGGGTACTGATTTTGGGTGATCAGCCATGATCATATTGACTGGCGGTGCAGGTTCGAAGGGTCGAATGGCCTCCTCCTGCAACTGTTTGCTATGTTTATAAATGCACAGTCTTTTACACAGAGTAGGCAAATCAAAAACCATAGGATATAGGTGTAAGGTGAGAGGGGAAAGATTTAATAGGAACCTGAGGGACATTTTTTTTTCAGTTGTAGATAAGGTGGGTACAATAACATTTAAAACACATTTGGACAGGTGCATGAATAGACTTTCGAGATACAGCGTGGAAACAGGCCCTTCAGCCCACTGAGTCCACGACAACCAGCAATCACCCGGAGGAAAGCCCCCGCGGTCACAGGGGGAGCATTCAAACTCCGGTCAAACAGCGGCCATCGTCAGGATCGAACCCGGGTCTCTGGCACTGCGAGGCAGCAACTCTACCCGCTGAGCCACCGTGCCGCTCCAGGCTAGGGAAGGCTTTGAAGGATGTGGGCCAGACGCAGGTAAACAGGTCCAGCTTAGATTGGGCATGTAGGTCGTGGTGGAAGAGGTGGGCTGAAGGGCCTGTCTCTGCTGTGTGATTCTATGGCTGAGTGAGGAACGGAGCTCTGGAGCAAAGACAGGAGGGAACATGAAAATAAATGGGCTGTTCTTGCAAGTCGTCTCCAGGTTTGGAACCATGAGCAAGACTCACTGAACACAAGATTAATCAATGTCAGCTGACAGGTAAACAATGCTTAGTACAATGTGTCTCTCGGCAACCTTAAAAACCTCACTTTTTTTTTCCCTCCGAACTATTATTTCGAAAGGGGAAGAAATATATAATTTCTAACACGGCGTTTTGCAATGGGGTGAAATCTCCCTGACCCAAAGCAGCGCGTTGGAAAAGGGAAGAGATGGTACGGCTGTGATTCTATAGCCGGGCGGGAGTCATTTTTCATAGCTAGCAAAGAGAAAAGAAATCCTAGCATTTATGTTTTAGCAATCAGCTGCTGATATGAATTACAGCGCATACATTGTTCGGTTGTCAGCTTTACGGATGAGGCTCTACCCAGAATTGGGCTTTGAGGGAGTTTTAAGTTGCCAGGTGTTAGGGGGGGGGGGGGGGGGGGGGGGGAGGAGGGGGAGAGGGAGGAGGAAGTGCTGCCTTCATTAAAGAGGATTAAACATTGGATGGAATGTGGAACAAGAGGATCCCCACAGAGGATGACAGATACAAAGTGCAGCAGTAACTCAACGGATCAGGCAGCATCTCTGGAGGGAAGGAATAGGTGACCTTTAGGAATAGGGACCCTTATTCAGATTTCATTGATAATACGTAGGGCACAATTATAAATTCTGCCAGAGGCCCACCAGGGGTGAATGGGCTAGTGTATGAGCAGAGGTGCCACTGCCTCAGTAAGGCCACCCGCATAATCAAGGACCTGTCTCGCCCTGGTCATTCCCTCTTCTCCCCTCTCCCAGCAGGCAAGAGGTACAGAAGTGTGAAAACGCACACAATCCAGATTCAGGGACAGTTTCTTCCCAGCTGTTATCAGGCAACTGAACCAACCTACCAACAACTAGAGAACGGTCCTGACCTCCCATCTACCTCATTGGAGACCTTAGAACTATCTTTAACGACTTTACCTTGCACTAACTGTTATTCCCTTTATCCTGTCTAATCTCGATTGTAATCCTGTATAATCTTTCCACTGACTGGATAGCATTCAAAGGGAAGCTTTTCACAGTACCTTGATGCACGTGACAATAAACTAAACTAAATGAAACTAAATTCAACATGATGCCAAATTTAAAGAGAGGCGTAAGGAACTGCAGATGCTGGAATCTTGAGCAAAACACAAAGTGCTGGAGGAACTGAGTGGGTGTTGCCACAGTAACTTGCTCCTTTCTGCCTGCCCATGATCCATACATATCCCTCTATTCCCTGCATGTCCATGTGCCTATCTAAAAGCCACTTCTACACCACTATCATACCTGCCACTAGATCTGGTGTGATCTGGGACAAAAGGGAGTAAGTTTAATGCAAACGAACTGGCGCAGCGGTAGAGTTGCTGCCTCACAGCGCCAGAGACCCGGGTTCCATCCTGTCTATGGATGCTGTCTGTACGGAGTTTGTACGTTCTCCCTGTGACCCCGTGTTTTTTCCAGGTCCTCTACTTTCCTCACACACTCCAAAGACGTGAAGATTTATAGGTTAATTGGCTTTGGTAAAATTGTATATTGTCTTTGTGCTGGAGCTGGGATAGTGCTGGTGTGCGGGCACTCGGGGGGGGGGGGGGGGGGGGGCGGGTGTCAAAGGGCCTGTTTGCACGCTAAGAAACCCGGGAAAAAACCCATGTGGCCGCTGGGAGAACGTGCAAACTCTGTACAGACAGCACCTGTAGTCAGGATCGAAACCTGGTCTCTGGCGCTGTGAGGCAGCAACTCTACCGCTGCGCCTCCGTGCCGCCCTTAATAGGTTTATTACATGTACTGAGATACAGTGAACAGCTTTGTTTTGCATGCTATCCGATCAGATCAGTTTAAACTCACGTACAATAGGCAGGGCAAAGGGGAAGATACCGAGTGCAGAATCTAGTTCTCAGCATTGTGGCGCATCAGTTCCAGAGACAAAGTCCAATGTCCGCAATGGGTAGAGGTGCATCGGACAGTACTCTAGCGTATGGAAGGACCATTCAGAAGCCTGATAACACAGGGGATGAAGCTGTTCCTGGGTCTGGTTTTCTGTACCATCTGCGGACGGGAGTGGGGTGAAGAAGGAATGAGCGGGGTGGGACAAGTCTTTGATTATGTTGGCTGCTTTTCTGAGGCAGAGTGAAGTGTCGATGGAGTCAGTGGTGGGGAGTCTGGTCTGTGTTTTGGACTGGGCTACATCTGCAACTCTCTGCACTTTCTTGCGGTAACAGAACACGGAAGAGTACAGCACAAGAACAGGCCCTTCTGCCCATAATGTCTGTGCTGAACACGATACCAAGACCAGCACTTATCTACCTGGCTTGCTGCGGATCCCTGCGATGGTGGGGAGGTCAGTAGCCATGATGGACCGGGCAGTTCCGCCACTCTCAGTTGTTCTATTATTGTACCGAGCATTCTGCTGGTCCCTCGTTCAGACCCAGTCCTGTCCACTGGAGTTACTGTATTTGCTTTGTATCGTGAGATGCCCCAAGCCTGCTTTTAGTGTTCATTCACGCATGCTCAGTTGCAAGCTGCAAAAACAATTACTGCTCCAATTCCCAATATATTTGATGCAGATTTGAAATCTATTAACTTCTATAAAAAACAGGCTAGTGTGAAGTGATATGTTTTGGCAGAAAGAACAAAGGCAGACTAAATGTCACAGTTCCAAGGCATGTGAGGGAGAGAGGCACCTAGATAGATATGTGCGCACGTCTGTGTAAGAGGCAAAGCAGGTTGAGAGAGTGTTTAATAAAGCAGATGGTATCTGGGGTTTCAGTAATAGAGGCATCGTGTCTTAAAGCAGAGGGACAATGTGGAAGCTAGACTAGCTCAAAACGGCAGCCAGCATCGTCAGAGGGCCACGCCACCCTGCCCACGCACTCATTCACCCCTGCTTCGGGAAGGAGGTACAGGAGTGTGAAATTGGCTATATTTAAGTTCATTGGCTATATTTAAAATGGAGTTAGATGTGGCCCTTGTGGCTAAAGGGATCAGGGGGTATGGAGAGAAGACAGGTACGGGATACTGAGTTGGATGATCAGCCATGATCATGTTGAATGGCGGTGCAGGCTCGAAGGGCCGAATGGCCTACTCCTGCACCTATTGTATATGTTTCTATGTTTCTATGAAAACTAACGTCCAGGCTCAGGAGCAGCTTCTTCCCTACATCTATCAGGCTATTAAACACTACTACCTCCAAATAAGCTCCGAACTACATATACTTGGGCATTACATTTTATTACATTGGTCTTTGCATGTGTGTGTGTGTGTGTAGTGTGTGTGTGTGTATAATATATATGTATATATTATATACACAAACACATGCACAAAGTGGTGGGTGCCAGGGGTGGTGATGGGGGCAGATACAATAGTGGTCTTTTAGATGGGCACATGGATATGAAGCATGTGCAGGCAGTGGAGATTAGCTTTAGAGAGAGGGTTATAGAGTACTGTGTTTACATCTTCTGTTGTGCTGCTGCAAGTAAGAATCTCATTGTTCCGTTTCAGGACATACTGTATGACAATGATGAATTAATATGACTATGAATAAGTTTAATGGCCAAGTATTCACATACAAGGAATTTGCCTTGGTGCTCCGCCCGCAAGTGACAACATGCAGTGACAGTTAGGAATGACACATGAAACATTAAACAATAATAAATCATTATCGATTATTACATAAATATTATCAAATACCCTTCACTCTTGATTTAAAACTAATGTGATGTGTTGTATCCAGTTAGGACCCGTCACACATTAGAAAGTATAAATGTGTCATACAGCACATATGTCCATGCTGACCAACATGCCTCACCTATGCTAGCCCATTCTGCCTGCGTTTAGCCCATATCCCTCTAAAACTTTCCTATCCATGTATCTGTTCAAACGTCTTTGAAATGTTTTTGTACCCGTCTTGACCACTTTCTCTGGCATTTCATATACCCATGCCAACCAAGATGCCCCATCTAAGCTTGTCCCATTTTCCCCACATTTGGCCCATATCCCTCCACACTTATCCTATCCATGTACCTGTCCAAATGTCTTTTATATGCTATTATAGTACCTGCCTCAACTACCTCCTCTGGCAACTTGTTGCATTTATTCCAACACTATTTGTGTGTAAAAAGAAATTAATTACCTCTCAGATTCCTATTAAATCTTTTCCCCCTTCACGTTAAACCCATTTACCCAATCTATTCCTCGTGATTTTATACACCTCTATAGGATCGCTCAAAGGAATAAAGTCCTAGCCTGCCTAGCCTCTCCCTGTAGCTCAGGCCCTCGCGTTCTGGAAACATCCTCGTAAATCTTCTCTGCATCCGTGTGTCACTATTATCCATGTTGACCAACTTCCCCATATCTAAGTTGCACCCACCTGCCCGTGTTTGGCCCATATCCCTCTAAACTTGCTATGCAGGTCGTTATAGTGCCTGCCTTAACTGCCACAGGCAGCCCGTTCCATATACCCAGCACACTGAGTGAAAAAACATTAGCGCTCGGGTTGCTATTAAATCATTCCTCTCTCATCTTACATGTATGCCCTCTGGTTCTTGATTACCGTCCCCTGGGAAAAAAATCTGTGTACATTCACCTTATCTATTCCCCTTATCATTTTGTACACCTTTATAAGGACTCTCCCTTTGCTCCATCTATTGTGCCTGAGTTTGCCTTGATTGTATTCATGTATGTATAGTATGTCCTGATCCAATTTAGATATTATCCAAAACAAAGCTTTTCACTGCATTTGGGTACATGTGACAATAATAAGCTTGAACCTAATTCTCAGATCACCCTTCAGCCTCGTGCATTCCAAGGAATAGAGTCCTGGCCTGCCTAACCTCTCCCTATAGCTCAGGTCCTGGCAACATCCTCGTGAATCTTCTCTGCATTCTTTCCAGCTTAATGACATTCTTCCTGTGGCATTGTGACCCAACCTGAACGCAATACTCTCCAAGTGCAGCCTCACCAGGTGTCTTGTGTAATTGTAATGTAACGTCTCAACTTTTACACTCAAGTTTAAAAAACGCACAAAAGTCGGGAGTAACTCAGCGGGTCAGGCGGGATCTGTGGAGAACATGGAGAGATTTCCCGGGCCCCGACCTGAAAGGTCACCTGTTCATATTCGCCAGGGTTGCTGGACGCAGCCTGGAAACAGGCCCTTAGTCCCAGCAAGTCCACACCCCCGACTATCGATCACCCGTTCACACTAGTTCTATGTCGTCCCACGTTCTCATCCACTCCCTACACACCAGGGGGCGATTTACAGAGGGCCAATTAACCTACAAACCCGCACCCAGATGAAACCCACGCGGTCACAAGGAGAGCATGGGAACTCCACACTGACAGCACCCAAGGTCAGGTTTGAACCCGGGTCTCTGGCGCTGTGAGGCAGTGGCTCCAACCATTGCGCCATCGTGCCGCCCGATGGTTCCCCACGCTGCCAAGGAGGGTCAGATGACTTGGGGTTTCTTTTCACCTATATTCCATCCCTCGAGTTCACATATTACACTTCTTCTCCTCCTCTCCTTAACTCACACTTTTTTACCTTTTTATACGCACCTTTGTCCAACCATCTACCCATCAAACCCCTCTCACCTGTATCCACCCATCACTCACCAAACATTGTCACTCTCCACACCCCTCTTCCAGCTCTCTATCTCTCCCCCCCCCCCCCCTCCGTCTCCCCAGTCTGCAGAAGGGTCCCATCCCGAAATGTCACCTATCCGTGTTCTCCAGAGGTGCTGCCGGACTCGTTAAGTTACTCCAGCACGCTGTGTCTTTTTTTGCAATCCAGCAACTGCAGTTCCTTGTGTCCAGATTTTAAGAAGTTCACTTGCGTTTGATGCTTGTTTTTTGAAAGCAATGAATAGGAATTGCAAATTGGATTGCTCGATGTTTAATTTGTGGGCTTCTTATTAAATTTAAGATCCATGTGGCTGTTAATTTACAGTTGTTTATGTGGGGTTGTTTAAAATAATGTCACAAATGTGATATCTTTTATAACCTTGGGATGTCCCAGATTAGTTTACAGTTGGTAAGGTGGTTCTGAATTGAAGCCCAGTTGTAATCAGAGCAGTTTCTTACAGAAAGCCCAACATTATCAGTATTGAGTGAGTGGCAAACATTGCCCCCAATGTTTGCAAGTTTAGTTTAGCTTAGACATGCAGCATTGAAGCAGGCACTTTGGCCCACTGGGTCTACGCTGATCACCCGTTCACACTAGTTCTATGTTATCCCATTTTCGCATACTACACACTAGGGACAATTTATAGAGGGCCAATTCACCTACAAACCTGCACGTCTTTGGAGTGTGGGAGGAAACCGGAGCACCCTTAGAAAACCCACGAGGTCACAGGGAGAACGTATAAACTCTACAATGTACAGACAGCACCCGTAGTCGGGATCGAGCCTGGGTCTCTGGCGCTGTGAGGCAGCAACTCTAATGGACCACTGCACCCTCCCCGTTCCTGTACTGTTCTATGTCCTATACCTGGATAGGAAGAGTTTAGAGGTATGGGCCAAATGCAGGCAACTGGGACTAGCCCAGTATGGCAACTTGGTGGGCATGGACAAGATGGGCCGAAGGGCCTGATTCTGTTCTGTACACCATGATCAACGTTAACGGCAACATTTCCAGCTGTCAGCCGAGTGGAGGGAGCAGTCATGTGTATTTAAAATCTACAGAAAATCTTCACATGCACTCCTTTTGAACTGTTGATGTGTATTTTAGTGCAGACATAGGAAATGATATCTGAGCTAATGAGATGCTGTTGTGTATTGCACCATCCCCCCTCATCTAAATCTAAATCCCTGGAGATGACAGCGGTAAAATAAATAGCAAGCAACGTATTTAAAAACAAAACACCTTTTTTGTCTCAATTTGCTGCAGGATATTGGAAATTAAGGAACTTATCACTCTGTATGCTGTCTACATTGTCTGTGATACATCAGTGAACATGGGTGCCCAGTGGCGCAGCAGTAGAGTTGCTGCCTCACTGCGCCAGAGACCCGGGTTCGATCCAGACTATGGGCGCTGTCTGTACGGTGTTTGTACGTTCTCCCTGTGACCGCGTGGGTTTCCTCCGGGAGCTCCGGTTTCCTCCCACACTCCAAAGACGTGCAGGTCTGTAGGTTAATTAGCTTCAGTAAAATTGTAAATTGTCCCGAGTGTGTTTAGGATAGTGCTGGTGTACGGGGCAATCGCTGGTCAGCACGGACTCAGTGGGCTGAAGGGCCTGTGTCTCCAAAGTAAAGCAAATAAAGATCAAAATGTCTTTATAAACCAGGTTGTGCACGTTTTTTGGGAGACGCAACAAACTGCAGATGCTGGAATCTGGAGCAAAACAGTGCTGGAGGAAGATAGCAGGTCAGGCAACATCTGTGGATGGAAATGCAGATTTAGTTTAGTTTGGAGATATAGTATAAGGTCTATCCCTTGGAGAGCTTTGGGAGTTAGGTCACTGAGGAAATTTAAGTTCAACTTTATAAATGTCGTGTGTAGTGAGGTACAGTGAAAAGCTTTGTTTTGCATGCAATCCAGTCAGATCCGATAATACCATGCATAAACACAATCAAGTGAAACTCGTACAATGTCGAGTTTCCACAGTCTCCTGAGGAAGTGGAGTTTGAGTTTAGTTTATTGTCCCGTGTACCGAGGTAAGATAAAGTCCAATCAGAAATAGTTTGTGAGGGTCTCCAATGAGGTAGATAGCAGTTCAGGACTTGCACCGGTTGGTTCACTTGCCTGATAACAGCTGGGAAGAAACGGTCCCTGAATCTGGAGGTGTGCGTTTACATTCTTCTGTACCTTTTGCCTGATGGGAGAGGGGAGAGGAGGGAGTGGCCGGGGTGAGACTAAAGCTTGACGATGCTGGTGGCCTTGCCGAGGCAGCGTGAGCAGCGATCGTGTGCTGCTTTAGCTGTCGTATCAACTTGCTCACATTTACTTGGAGCATCTCCGATACCTACCTCCCCTTTCTTGATCTCACAGTCTCCATCATAAGAAATAGACTACTGACTGATGTCTACTACAAACCCACTGACTCCCACAACTATCCCGACTACACCTCTTCCCACCCAGCTTCCTGCAAAGACTCTATCCCTTATTGCAAATTCCTCCGTCTACGCCGCATCTGTGCCCAAGATGAGGTGTTCCATACCAGGACATCCGAGATGTCCTCATTCTTTAGGGAACGGGGGTTCTCCTCTCCCATCATAGATGAGGCCCTCACTCGTGTCTCCTCGGTACCCCGCAGCTCCTCCCTTGCTCCCCCTCCCCCTAGTCGCAACAGAGGCAGAGTCCCCCTAGTCCTCACCTTCCACCCCATCAGCCGTCACATACAACACATAATCAAAACTTTCCGCCACCTCCAACAGGATCCCACCAATAGCCACATTTTCCCATCTCCACTCCTTTCCGCCTTCCACAGAGACCGTTCCCTCTGCAACTCCCTGGTTAACTCATCCCTTCCCAACCCCAGCATCAACCGCAGAAGATGCAACGCCTGTCACTATACTTCCTCCCTCGACTCTGTCCAGGGACCCCCACAGTCCTTTCAGGTTAGGCAGAGGTCCACGCACCTCCTCTAACCTTATCTACTATATCCGTTGTTCAAGATGTGGAGCCTTATACATCGGTGAGACCAAACGCAGACTGGGCGATCGTTTCGCGGAACGCCTTTGCTCAGCCTGCGTGAACCAACCTGATCTCCCGGTTGCTAAACACTTTAATTCTCCTTCCCATTCCCACACAGACCTTTCTGTCCTTGGTCTCCTCCATTGTCAGAGTGAGGCTAAACGCAAATTGGAGGAACAGAACCTCATATTTCGCTTGGGCAGCTTGAATATTGAGGTCTCTCACTTCAAGTAGCCCTGGCATTCCCTCTCTCTCTATCCCTCCCCCACCCAAGTCACACTAGCTTCTCATTTTCATCCTACAAACAGCTAACAAACAATGGCCTGTTTGCTTTAACATCGTTGCTTTTTTGCATATCTTTCATTCATTACTCTTTATCTCTCCACATCACCATTTATATCTCTCATTTCCCTTATCCCTAACCAGTCTGAAGAAAGGTCTCGACCCGAAACCGTCACCCATTCCTTCTCTCCAGAGATGCTGCCCATCCCGCTGAGTTGCTCCAGCTTGTTGTGTCTATCTACGGCATCAAAGTTGTCGTTCCTCAACAGATCGTTGGTAAGGGTGAGATTGACGGAGCTGTGGCGACGAGATGTGGGGATTGGGGAGGGAAATTGATGCAGAGAAGATTTACGAGGATGTTGCCTGGACTCGAGAGATGTAGAGCAGGCTGGGTCTCTATTCCTTGGAGCGCAGGAGGATGAGGGGTGATTCTATAGAGGTGCATAAAATCATGAGAGGAATAGATCGGGTAGACACACAGAACCTCTTGCGCAGACTAGGGGAATCGAGGACCAGAGGACCTAGGTTTAAGGTGAGGGGAGAAAGATTTAATAAGAATCTGAGGGGTAACTTTTTCACACAAAGGGTGGTGGGTGTATGGAATGAGCTGCCGGAGGAGGTAGTTGAGGCAGGCACTATCGCAATGTTTAAGAAACATTTCGACAGGCACATGGATAGGACAGGTTTAGAGGGATAAGGGCCAAATGAGGTGGGACTAGTGTGGATGGGACATGTTGGCTGGTGTGGGCAATTTGGGCAGAAGGACCTGTTTCCACGCTGTATGTCTCTGATTCCCGGGACTGCCAGATGTCACATTGTAATTAATATTTTAATTGTAATGTTTTAATTAACTATGCGCACAAAAGGAATTGCAGATTTTAAGAACGGTTTTAATATATTTCCACACTTTGTCCCTTGAGCACCTCTTAAGTTCCAACTGCATTGCTTACTTCAAAATGATATAGTTAGGGTAGGCGGTGAGAACCTTTTTCGCCAGGGTGCAAATGTCAAAGACCAGCGGGCAGAACTTTAAGGTAGAGGGGCAAAGTTTAAAGGAGATGTGCGGGGCAGGTTTTTTTAACACAGTGGGTGGTGGGTGCCTGGAACGCGCTGCCACAGGTGGGGGTGGAGGCAGTTACGATAGCGGTGTTTTTGAGGCTTTTAGACAGGCACATGGATATGTAGGGAATGGAGTTGACACCAAACTCCCTTCCATTGACTCCATCTACACTTCACGTTGCCTCGGCAAGGCCACCAGCATAAATCAAGGCCCAGTCTCACCCCGGTCGCTCCCTCTTCTCCCCTCTTCCATCAACCATGAGGTACAGAAGTGTGAAAACGCACACCTCCAGATCCAGGGACAGTTTCTTCCCAGCTGTTATCAGGCAACTGAACCATCTTAGCGACAACCAGAGAGTGGTCCTGGCCTCCCATCTACCTCAGTGGAGACCCTCGGAGTATCTTTAATCGAGCTTTATCGTGCATGAAGTGTTGTACCCTTTATCTGTATACTGTGGCCAGCTACATTGTAGTCTTTTCTCCAGCTGCATAGCATGCAAACAAAAGCTACTCACTGTACCTCAGTACATATGACAATTATAAGTATGGATCCCGTGCAGGCAGAAGAGATGAGTCTAACTTGGCATTATGTTCAGCACGGACATTTTGGGCCGAAGAGATGGATTATGCCTCTAATCATTTTATATCCTGCTGTATATACTCGCCTATTGCTCCGAAGCTGCAGAGTAAACAGTCCCAGTCTGTCCCCTCGGTCCTGCCAGCCAAGGCTGAAATGAAAGACAGAACCACTTTCTCTGTATTTTTCATAAACTGTCGTGGAAAAAAAAACACTTTTTTTATTTCCACGACAGTTTATTTCTTCGTTGGACAATGTGCATTTGCTTGGTAGCTGACTGCATTCGCTATTTGGAAAAATGCTACGGATTTAGACAGACTACAGGCCCTCTGCCCACCAATCCAGTGCCATCCAGCGATCACCCCGTACTCTAGCACTATCCTGTACACTAGGGACAATTTACAATCTGACCAAAGACAATTGACCTACAAGCCTGTAGATACATGATAAAGGAAATAACGTGAATAACGTTAGGGCAAGTTAAAGTCCGATCGAAGACAGTCCGACGGTCTCCAATCAGGTAGACAGTAGCTCAGGACCGCGTTGTAGTACAAGCTCCGTGCAGACAGCTCCCGTAGTCAGGATTGAACCTGGATCTCTGGTGCTGTGAGGCAGCAACTCTACCGCTGCGCCAGCGTGCCTCCCCATCTACCCGTGACTCCGCTCTCGGGGTTCACTGTGTCTCTCCATTTCCATCCCTTCACCTACCTTGCAGGGACCTAAATCCCGTTGTGCTAAAAATATGCAATCAAACTATCCATTTCTGCTTTAAGTAAGAAAAGACTTGTCAAGAATGCGACCTTTTTCTTCCCATTAGTTTCCCGGGCAGAGGAAAACGCCATTAATTCTGTTCAGACTGTGCGTGCATTTTAAGCAAATGTTTATCCCTCATTGAATCTCGACAGATTCTACACTGGGAAGCTGGAAACGTGTTTTAAAATGAGCAATTATGGAGATATTTAGTTCACTTACTGAATCTGAATGTGCGTCTGGATAGTGCCGGAATGTTCTGTAGGGTATTTAACACTCTCCCGGGACAGCATTGTCATTTTATTTCTTTGTGCACATTTTTAACAAGTACTCGGTATTAAATTTATTTACTTCAAATATGTAACGAGGTTAACAGCGGTTGAAGCAGTGTGCAAATTATTGCAAATACGCCGAAAGAATATAAGTTTAAAACTCGAGTTAATGGAATTAGTTAACATATAAAAAAAAACATGGGAAAGTATAGCAGAGGAACAGTTTGTTATTTTGGCTTTGTATATAATAGAGATAGCAGACAGAAATAAAAATGAGAGGGTCATAGAAAATAGGGTGGTCAAAAAGGCTTTTGGCACATTGGCCTTCATCGGTATAGAGTATATAAGTTGGGTGGTCATGTTGCAGTTATATAAGACGTTGGTGTGGCCGCATTTAGAGTATTGTGTTCAGTTCTGGGCACCATGTTATAGGAAAGATGTCCTAAAGTTGGAAAGGGTACAGAGAAGATTTACAAGGATGTTGCCAGCACTCAAGGGTTTGAGCTATCGGGAGAGGTTGAGCAGGCTGGGACTATTCTCTGGAGCGCAGGTGGATGAGGGGGGGGATCTCATAGAGGTGTACAAAACCACAAGAGGAATAGGTCGGGTAGACGACCAGAGTCTATTGCCCAGAGTAGGGGAATCGAAGAACCAGAGGGCATAGGTTTAAGGTGAGGGGGGAAAAGAGTTAATAGGAACCCGAGGGGTAACGTTTTTACACTAAAGGGTGTTGGGTGCATGGAACGAGCTGCCAGATGAGGTAGTTGAGGCAGGTGCTATTGCAAGGTTTAAGAAACAATTAGACAGGTATATGGATAGGACAGGTTTAGAGGGATATGGGCCAAACAGTGGCATGTGGGAGCAGTGTAGATGGGACACGCTGGTTAGTGTTGGCAAGTTGGGCCAAAGAACCCGTTTCCACGCTGTGTGATCCTATGACACTCTGTCTATCTGTGACGCCACTTTCAAGGAACTATGCGCGTGCACTCCGAGACCCCCCTGCTCTAGAAAGCTCCCTATCCTCCTGTGCCGTCACTTTCAGGGAACTATATACCTGCTCTCCTAGATCCCTCTGCTCTTCAGCACTCCCCGGAGCCCAGCCATTCACTGTGATGGTACTGCCCTGATTTGACTTCCCAAAATCCACACCTCGCATTAAATTTAACTGCAGTAAAACCCCACTAACTATCGCTCAGCCCACTTGCCCAACCGATCAAGATCCGGCTGTAATTTCTGACAAACATCTCCCCGATACCACCCACTTTAGTGACACAGGGTCCATGGAGCATTACAGCACCGGGACAGGCCCTTTGGCCCACAATGTGCGTGCCGAACACGATGCCAAGTTAAACTAATCTCTGCCTGCTCGCGATATATATATCCCTCTGTTCCCTGCATATCCTTGTGCCTATCTGAAATACACTGTCATATCTGCCTCCACCACCACCCCTGGCAGCGCGTTCCAGGCCCACACCTGCCCCGCACACCTCATTTCAACTTTGCCCCTCTCTCCTTAAAGCTATCCCCTCCAGTCTTTGACATTTCCACCCTGGGAAGAAGGTTCTGACTGTCTACCCTATCTAATTGAATGATATACGTTGGTGTGGAGACACAAGAGATGACAGATTTTGGAATCTTGAGCTAAAACCAAAGTTCTGGATAAACTCAAGATGGACACAGAGTGCTGGAGCAACTCAACGGGTCAGGCAGCATCTCTGGCGAAAAGGAATAGGTGACATTTTGGGTTGGAACCCTTCTTCAGACTGCTGGATAAACCAATTGGGTCAGGTAGGATCTGTGGAGGGAAATGGACACTTGGGATTTGGGCTTGGTACCCTTCTATGGACTGACGGAGTAGGGTGGAGAAACCTACTACAAACTTACATGTAAACTTCCATCAGGTCTTCCCTCAGTCTCCGACGTTCCAGAAAAAAATAATCCCAAGTTTGTCTGGCCTGTTGGCTTTACAAAATCATAAGAGGAATAGAAACATAGAATCATAGAAATTAGGTGCAGGAGTAGGCCATTCGGCCCTTCGAGCCTGCACCGCCATTCAATGTGATCATGGCTGATCATTCAACTCAGTATCCTGTACCTGCCTTCTCTCCATACCCCCTGATCCCTTTAGCCACAAGGGCCACATCTAACTCCCTCTTAAATATAGCCAATGAACTGGCCTCAACTACCTTCTGTGGCAGAGAATTCCAGAGACTCACCACTCTCTGTGTGAAAAATGTTTTCCTCAGCTCGGTCCTAAAGGAATTCCCCCTTATCCTTAAATTGTGACCCCTTGTTCTGGACTTCCCCAACATCGGGAACAATCTTCCTGCATCTAGCCTGTCCAACCCCTTAAGAATTTTGTAAGTTTCTATAAGATCCCCCCTCAATCTTCTAAATTCTAGCGAGTACAAGGCAAGTCTATCCAGTCTTTCCTCATATGAAAGTCCTGACATCCCAGGAATCAGTCTGGTGAACCTTCTCTGTACCCCCTCTATGGCAAGAATGTCTTTCCTCAGATTTGGAGACCAAAACTGTACGCAATACTCCAGGTGTGGTCTCACCAAAACCCTGTACAACTGCAGTAGAACCTCCCTGCTCCTATACTCAAATCCTTTTGCTATGAATGCTAACATACCATTTGCTTTCTTCACTGCCTGCTGCACCTGCATGCCTACTTTCAATGACTGGTGTACCATGACACCCAGGTCTCGTTGCATCTCCCCTTTTCCTAATCGGCCACCATTCAGATAATAGTCTACCCTCTGTTTTTGCCAGCAAAGTGGATAACCTCACATTTATCCACATTATACTGCATCTGCCATGCATTTGCCCACTCACCCAGCCTATCCAAGTCACCTTGCAGCCCCCTAGATCCTCCTCACACCTAACACTGCCCCCCAGCTTCGTGTCATCCGCAAACTTGGAGATGTTGCATTCAATTCCCTCGTCCAAATCATTAATATATATTGTAAATAGCTGGGGTCCCAGCACTGAGCCTTGCGGTACCCCACTAGTCACTGCCTGCCATTCTGAAAAGGACCCGTTTACTCCTACCCTTTGCTTCCTGTCTGCCAGCCAGTTCTCTATCCACATCAATACTGAACCCCCAATACAATGTGCTTTAAGTTTGCATACTAATCTCTTATGTGGGACCTTGTCGAAAGAATAGATCGGCTAGATGCACAGAGCCCAATGTAGGGGAATCGAGAACCAGAGGACACAGGTTTAAGGTGAGGGAGGATGGGGGGTGAAATATAAAGGAACTTGAGGGATAACGTTGGAACACAAAGGGAGGCGGGTTTATGGAACGTGCTGCCTGAGGAGGTAGTTGAGGCGGGTTCACATCACAATGTGTTAGAAGCGGATATGGGCCAAACGCAGGCGGGTGTGACCAGCGTGTATGGAGCATGATGGTCAGTGTGGGCAAGTTGGGCCAAAGTGTCTGTTTCCATGCTGTACGACTCTATAACTCTGCCTGTAGCTGAAACCCTCTAGCCCAGGCATTGTTTTGGTAAACCTCCTCTGCACCCTCTCCAAAGCCCCCACGTCCTTCCTGTAATGGGGCAGAGCAGAAGTGAAGATTCCTCTCGCGTCTCGCTGAGGTCCTAGTGCTGCTGCAGATTCATTGCTGGCTTAGCAAAGGCAGCACCATTTCCCAGCGCTTCCAGGCATTCTTAGAACTGAACATTTACCTTTTGGACTGCATGAAGTTGCAAAAACCTGGGAATAGAACCGTGAAACAAACAAAAACTGCTTTCAACCATTTCCATTGTCTCTGCATATAATGGGCACACCTGACATGCGTAAAAAGAGAGAGTCATAGAGCCATACAGCACAGAACCAGGTGGAGGAACTGGGGCAGCACAGTGGCACAGCAGTAGAGTTGCTGCCTCACAGCGCCAGAGACCCGGGTTCCATCCTGACCGCGGGTGCTGTCTGTACGAGACTAGTGTAGATGAGGCATCTTGGTCATAGAGTGGTACAGCGTGGAAACCGGCCATTCCGCCCAACCTGCCCGCACTGACCAACATGTCCCATCTACACTAGCTCCATCTGCCTGCGTTTGGCCCACATCCCTCTAAACCCGTCCTATCCATGTACCTATTAAATCTTTCACCCCTCACATATGACCTCTGGTACTCGATTCCCCTCCCCTGTATGTGACTGGGGAATAGATCGGGTAGATGCGCAGAGTCTCTTGTCCAGAGGAAGGGAATCAAGAATCAGAGGACATGGGTTTAAGGTGAAGGGTAAAAGATTTAATAGGAATGGGAGGGGTAACTTTTTCACACAAAGGGTGGTGTGTGTTTGAAACGAGCTGCCGGAGGAGGGAGTTGAGGCTGGGACTACCACAACATTTAAGAAACATTTAGACAGGTACATGGATAGGATAGGTTTACAGGGATACGGGCCTAACTCAAGCAGGTGGGACGCGTGTAGATGGGGCATGTTGCTCGGTGTGGGCCAGTTGGGTCGAAGGGCTTGTTTCTACTCTGTATGACTCTATGACACTATGACCTCACTCATAAAGAGTCTCTCTCCCTGGTTTAATTTAGTTTATTGTCACGTGTTCCGAGGTACAGTGAAAAGCTGCTATTGTTGCATGCTACCTAGTCAGCGGAGAGATTGTGCATGATTACAATCGCGCCATCAACAGTGTAAGATCGACCGTCAGCCAGCATGGGCGAGTCGGGCTGAAGGGCCTGTCTCTGTGCAATGATCGGGGGGGGGGGGGGGGGGGGGAGGCAGGGTGCGAACGGTGGGATCGCAGGGCGGTGATCAGTGGCGGGGTACGGTGTGGGAGTGAGGCGAATCTTCCTGTGTTCACACAGCATGCCTCAGTGTTAGATTGCAGTGTGCCCTCTGCCCAGTGCACCACGCATGCACCTCCCACAGGAAACACACACCGCTCTACTCCCCAGCAAGAATAACACTATAAACTCTGATTGGCACAGCCACTCTCCTGAGAGACCAGCAGAAAAATATTAAATCCTCCTCTTTCTCCTCTTATTATTTGTGTTGCGAGACAATGAAATTGCATTCTGGCTCCCTGCACGTATTTTATAAACCTACGCTATATTAGTTGGATTTTGCTCTCCCCTCTCTCCCCCCCCTCCCCCCCTCCCTCTCTTCCCCCCCTCCCTCTCTTCCCCCTCCCTCTCTTCCCCCTCTCCCTCTCCCCCCACCTCTCCCCCCTCTTCCCCCCTCTCTCCTCCCTCTCTCCCTCTCCATCCCTCTCTCTCTCCCTCTTTCTCTCTCTCCCCCCTCTCTTTCTCTCTCTCCCCTCTCTCCTCTCTCTCTTCTCTCTCTCTCCCCCTCTCTCTCTCTCTCTCTCTCCCTCTCTCTCTCTCTCTCTCTCTCTCTCTCTCTCTCTCTCTCTCTCTCTCTCTCTCTCTCTCTCTCTCTCACCCTCTCTTCCCTCCCTATCTTTCTCTCTCTCCCCTTCTCTCTCTCTCTCTCTTCCTTCCTCTCTCTCCCCCTCTCTCTTTCTCTCTCCACCCCCCACCTACCCCTCTCTTCCCCCCATGGATCACGTGCAGGGAAACAGGCCCTTCGGCCCACCAAGTCAGCACCCTGCACACTAGCACTATCCTACACTCACGAGGGACAATTTGCAATAATACAGAAGCCAATCAACCTACAAACCTGTACGTGTCTGGAGTGTGGAAGGAAACCGGAGCACCCGGAGAAAACCCACGTAGTCACAGGAAGAACGTGCAAACTCCCTACCGACAGCACCAGTAGTCAGGATCGATCCCAGGCATCTGGCGTCTGAGGCAGCAACGTGCTACCCAGATGCATATTTTTTCTTATGTTTATATTATCTGTTGAATTTTATGTTTACATATCTGTTGTGCCGCTGCAAGTAAGAATGTTATTGTTCTGTTGCGATGCGAAAGGGGAGAGATGAGGGAGGGAGGGAGTGGATGACAGTAGGGAAACGGAGAGGGAGGGAGAGGTGACGGAGAGGCAGATATAGACATAGAGAGACACAGAAAGACACATATGGGGTTCGTGTGTGGGCAGGGGGGTTAGTGTGTGTGTGGGGGGGGGGGTCGTGTGTGTGTGTGGGGGGGGGGGTTAGTGTGTGTGTGGGGGGAGGGTCGTGTGTGTGTGGGGGGGTTAGTGTGTGTGTGGGAGAGTGTGTGGGCAGGGGGGGTAGTGTGTGTAGGGGGAGGGTTAGTGTATGTGGGGGGGGTTAATGTGTGTGTGTGTGTGGGGATTTAGTGTGTGTGGGGGGGGGTTAGTGTGTGTGTGGGGGGGGTCGTGTGTGTGTGTGGGGGTTAGTGTGTGTGTGTGGGGGGGGTTAGTGTGTGTGGGGAGGTGTTAGTGTGTGTGTGTGTGTGGGGGTTAGTGTGTGTGTGTGGGGGGTTAGTGTGTGTTGGGAGGTGTTAGTGTGTGTGTGTGTGTGGGGGATAGTGTGTGTGTGGGGGGGGGGGGAGATAGTGTGTGTGTGTGGGGGGGGGTTGTGTGTGTGTGGGGGGGTTTAGTGTGTGTGTGGGGGAGATTAGTGTGTGTGTGTGTGGGGGGGGGTTAGTTTGTGGGGGGTTAGTGTGTGTGGGGGTTAGTGTGTATGGGGGGGTTAGTGTGTGGGGGGGTTAGTGTGTGTGTGTGTGGTGTGGTGTTTAGTGTGTGTGTGTGGGGGGGGGTATGTCACAACGGGAACCCGTCAGCGGCGCCTGCGTAGTTGGGGGCTATGTGTTAGTGGTGGAATATTGCGTTTGGGGACCAGCCCTCCCATGTGATGCGCCCCCCCCCCCTCCCATCCGCGTTGGGGGCTGATGGGCCTGTTCCTGTGCTGACCTCTTCCATGTTCTACCGGAGAAAACCCACGCGGTCCCAGGGAGAGAGTGAATGTGGAACATAGAACCGTACAGCGCAGAGGTGCAGCGGTAGAGATGCTGCCTCACAGCGCCAGAGTCCTGGGCTCAATCCTGACCTCGGCTGCTGTCGGTGTGGAGTTTGCATGTTCTCCCTGTGACCGCGTGGGTTTCCTCCGGTTTCCTCCCACATCATAAAGACGTGCTGGTTTGCAAATTGCCCCGAGCGTGTAATGTGTGGATGACAAAGTGGGATAACACAGAACTAGTGTGAATGGGCGATCGATCGCTGGCCTGGACTCGGTGGGGTCGATAGGCCAGTTTCCATGCTGTACCATTCAATTAAAAAAACAGACCCTTCAGCCCACAATGTCTGTGGCGTACATGATGTCATACGATCTCTTATCTCCTTGCGCACAATGTATAGCCCTCCATTCCCGGCGTGCTCATGCCCCTATCTTAAAGCCTCTTAAATACTATGCACGCACTTGGCTGGCACAGTGGCACAGAGGTAAAGTTGGTGCCTCACAGCACCAGAGACCCAGGCTCGATCCTGACCTCGGGTACTATCAGTGTGTGGAGTTTGCACGTTCTCCCTGTGACCGTGTGGATTTACACCGTGTGTTTTGGTTTCCTGCCACATCCCAAAGATGTTCAGGCTTGTAGGTTAATTGGGTTTGGTAAAATTGTAAATTGTCCTTTGTGTGTGTTGGTGCGTGGAGATCGCTGGTCGGCGCGGACTCGGTGGGCCGAAGGGCCTGTTTCCACACTGTATCTCTAAACTAAACAGAACAAAGGTGATTGTTGGCCTGTGTGGACACAGTGGGCCAAAGGGCCTACTCTCATGCTGTATCACGCTTAAGAAAGAGAAATAGAACAAAGCTTTTCAATGTACCTTGGTACACATGACAATAATAGAAACAGGAAATAGGTGCAGGAGTAGGCCATTCGGCCCTTCGAGCCAGCACCGCCATTCAATGTGATCATAGCTGATCATCCAAAATCAGTTCCCCGTTCCTGCTTTCTCCCCATATCCCTTAATTCTGTTAGCCCCAAGACCTAAATCTAGCTCTCTCTTGAAAATATCCTGTGAATTTGCCTCTTGTGGCAGAGAATTTCACAGATTCACAACTCTCTGGGTGAAAATGTTTTCCCTCATCCCAGTCCTAAATGGCCGACCCCTTATTCTTAAATTGTGACTCCTGGTTCTGGGCTCCCCCAAATTGGGGAACATTTTTCCTGCATCTTGCCTGTCCAATCCCTCAAGAATTTTATATGTTTCTATAAGATCTCCTTTTATCTAAATTCCAGTGAATATAAGCCCAGTGAAAGATCCATTCTTTCATCATATGTCGGTCCCACCATCCCGGGAATTAATCTAATGAACCTACGCTGCACGCCCTCAATAGCAAGAATGTCCTTCCTCAAATTAGGAGACCAAAACTGCACGCAATACTCCAGGTGTGGTCTCACCAGGGCCCTGTACAAGGATAGGAGGACCTCCTTGCTCCTATGTAAGTGCTGTCTCTCCAAATAAGACTCTCACACTCTCACACTCTGAAGATAAACAGGTTAATTGGCTTTGGTAAAATTGTAGATTGGCGCTAGTGTGTGTAGGATAGTGTTGGTGTGCTGGGATCGCTGGTCGGCGTGGGCTCGGTGAGCCGAAGGGCTTGTTTCCACGCCGTTTCTCTAAACTAAACTAAACTAAATTAGGGTGATCGAAGATACACACAAGATGCTGGAGTAACTCAGCAGGTCAGGCAGCATCTCTGGAGAAAAAGAATAGGTGACGTTTCGGGTTGAGACCCTTTGTTGGCTGGCATGGACTCGGTAGGCCGAAAGGCCTGCTTCCATGCTGCATCTCGTAAGTAAAAAAACCTAGAAGAAAGCTTTCCATTGTGCGCTTGACAATAATAAACCTGTATAAGCCCTGTCTCTCCAAAACTAAGGCTTGAGTGAGGTGTTGGATAAAGGCCTCTCTCTCTCCTCATGTTTCATTGAGAGAGTCTGGCTGTGTATACATTGAGACTGAGTGCAGGAGGAGTGAGAAAGTGCCTACAAACTACTACAGCCCATAGCTTACGGATTCTTCTATTTCACTGATGCATTAAGGCGTCTCCCTGCAGAGTTATTCTGTCTTCCTAGTGTGGATAAACCATCCCCATGGGGAAGCCCGCAATTTCCAGCTTCTCTAGATTCAGGTATTAGTAAAGACCGCTGGGGGAGAGAGCAACAATATAACTCTACATTTTCAGGCATTCGCAAAGAACCCCCTGAGGGTGCGGGGTTCAAATTTCTGAAATGTAGGCATTGTAAAAGGTGTCTCAGGGGAAGCCGGCAATAGAAATCTGCTGAATTCAAAGCATTTCCTAACCTGGCAGGAGCATTGCCAATCCCACTGGAGGCTTTCAGCAAATACATGTGTCGCTGACATGTTGACAGATTGCCCAGCCCAGTGTTAGGTGCCTGTGTACAGGGGAGGTGGAAGACGTACACACGCACTCACACACGGACACACACACGGACACGCCCGCACACGCAGACACACAGACTCGTGCACACACGTACACACAGACTCACACACACACGCCTGCACACGGACACGCGCACACATGGACACACACACGTACTCGCACACACACACGTACACACGGACTCACACACACACGCACACGCGTGCACACATGCACAGACACACAGACTCGCACATACATGGACTCGCACACACACGGACACGGACACACAGACACATGGACTCTCACACATAAGCACGCACACACGGACATGCACATACACGCACTCACCTCACACACACACGGACGAACGCACGCATACACACACACACACACACACGGACTCACACACACATGGACACACACACTCACACAGACAGTCTTGCGCATGCACACACAGGCACACACATACAGATACACACACAGACACACACGGACAGAGACGCACACACACGCACACAGAGCTGCTCAGACACACACAGACAGGTACACACAGACACATATGTAGACACACACACACACACAGAGCACGAATGCAGACACACATGCCAACACAGAGATGGACAAATACATACACACAGAGGGACTCAAACAGACATATTCAGAGATATACACAGAGAGAAACACAGGCAGATACACATACACACACTGACTCGGAGAGACACACAGAGAGTGTCTGACGGACATGCACACTCAGAGAGAGAGAGACACATGGATACACGCACATACAGGCACAGGTGGCCAGACACATGCACGCCTCCCCTCCCTTGTGCCTCCCCTTTCCCTCCCCTAATCCTCGCCCTCCCCCTCCCCTGTGGGGGGGGGAGAGGGAAAGAGAGAAAAATAAAGAGCGAGAAAGAAAAACGCGTTTCAATAGGAAATGTTGAGAGGCACTCTTTTGAAAAATTCATGGACTTTGAAAGCACTCATGAAAGCTGTGTCTAGAGGCAAAATGGACACGTTAAAGGAAGTTACAATCACTGCTGAAGCGATGCTAGTGATTAGATTTCCACAACCCCATATATATGTCCAGAGACCTGGGTTCAATCCTGACTACGAGTACAGAGTTCTCCCTGTGACAGCGTGGGTTTTCTCCGGGTGCTCTGGTTTCCTCCCACACAGGTTTGTAGGTTAATTAGCTTCTGTAAATTGTCCCTAGTCTGCAGGACAGTGCCCGTGTGGCTGGGGTGAGTGCTGGCCGCACGGAGTCGATGGGATGAAGGGCCTGTTTCCACACTTTATCTGCAAATTATATGTGTGTGTGTTTGTGTATGTGTATATATTTGTCATTTATATATATATATATATATATATAATATAGAGAGGAATGGGTGACATTCGGTTCTGAATAAGGGTTCCAACCCGAAACACCCCCTATTCCTTTTCTCCAGAGATGCTGCCTGACCCGCTGGTTTACTCCAGCACTTTGTGTCTATCTGCCATAAAGGGAATAACGTTTTGTGCAAGATAAAGTTCAGTAAAGTCCAATTAAAGATGGTCCGAGGGTCTCCGATGTGGTAGAAGGTAGTCAGGACCGCTCTCTAGTTGGTGATAGGATGGTTCTGTCGCCTGATAACAGTCGGGAAGAAACTATCCCTGAATCTGGAGGTGGGCGTTTTCACACTTCTGTACCTCTTGCCTGGTGGGAGAAGAGGGAGTGGCCGGGGTGAGACTGGTCCTTGATTACGCTGGGGCATATTTATGCCAAGACAGCGTGAAGGGTAGATGGGGTCAATGGAAGGGAGGTTGGTTTGTGTAAGTGTTGAATGGTGTTGCATTTAAAAATAAAGTTTAAGGATAAGGGGGAAGTCTTTTAGGACCGAGATGAGAAAAACATTTTTCACACAGAGAGTGGTGAATCTGTGGAATTCTCTGACACAGAAGGTAGTTGAGGCCACTTCATTGGCTATATTTAAGAGGGAGTTAGATGTGGCCCTTGTGGCTAAAGGGATCGGGGGTATGGAGAGAAGGCAGGTACAGGATACTGAGTTGGATGATCAGCCATGATCATATTGAATGGCAGTGCAGGCTCGAAGGGCCGAATGGCCTACTCCTGCACCTATTGTCTATGTTTCTATGTTTCTAAGTGCGAAGGAAGGAACTGCAGATGCTGGTTTAAACCGAAGGTAGACACAAAATGCTAGAGTAACTCAGCGGGACAGGCAGCATCTCTGAATAGAAGGACTGGGTGACGTTTCAGGTCAAGACCCTTCCTCAGACTCCTAGTGGTCTGGTCTGCGTCCACAATTCTCTGCAATTTCTCGTGGATCCTCTAGTATTTTGTGTCTTATCATCATTAATAAGTCTCCCACTTCTCCCAACATGAGTAAATCCTGTCCTGAAGAATCCTCTCCCTTAATTTCCCCGCCACTGATGGCCTATCATTTCCCCGCCTGTCCCAGTTGCTCTTCTTAAACAAAAGCACTCTATTCTCCAGTCTTATGGGATTTTGCCTGTGGCAATAGACACAAAGATCTGTGTCAAGGCCCCAGCAATCTCCCCGCATGCCTCCCTCAGTAGCCTGGGATAGATCTCATCGGCCCTGAGGGCATCCATCTTAATGTGCTTCAAGGGATCCAGCACCACCACCTTATTAATGTGGGCACGCTTTAGAATATCTCGCCACCTTCTCTGGCCTTCTCTTTGGTGAACACCGAGATGAACTATTCTTTGAGGACTTTGCCCATTCTCTTGGCTCCAGGCATAAGTACCCTCCTTTATCTTTGACCGGTCCTACCCTCCCCCGAGCTACCGTCTGGCTCCAAGTATGCATACATGGCCTTGAATTCTTCTTAATCACTCACTGATGATGGAGAAGGCTCGTACAACTTAATGACAGTTTTTAGCCCTCCAAGTTATTTATAGCTCGAGTCCAAGATAGTCCAAGGGTCACCGGTGAGGTAGATAGTAACTCACGACTACTCTCTAGTTGGTGATAGGATGGTTCAGTTGCCTGATAACAGCTGGGAAGAAACTGTCCCTGAATCTGGAGGGGTGCGTTTTCACACTTCTGTACCTCTTGCCTGATGGGAGAGGGGAGAAGAGGGAGTGACCGGGGTGAGACTGGTCCTTGATTATGCTGCTGGCCTTGCCGAGGCAGCGTGAAGTGTAGATGGAGTCAATGGAAGGGAGGTTGGTTTGTGTGATGGTCTGGCTGTGTCCACAATTCTCTGCAATTTCTTGCGGTCTTGGATGAAGCTGTTCCCAAACCATGCTGCGATGCATCCCCATAAAATGCTTTCCACCCCGGGTGAAGGACTCTGCGCACTCACTCTACCTATTCCCTTCATGAGGAGGAGAGGTGGAGCTGTTCAGAGTGCGAGAGTTTAAGAAGCCAATGTTCCCTGCAGCCACGTTCCTGAATGACAATCTCCCACTAGTGGGAGAGTCCAGGGCCAGAGGGCACAGCCTCAGAATAAAAGAACGTACATTTAGAAAGGAGATGAGGAGGTGGTAAATTAGTGGGATTCATTGCCACAGACGGCTGTATGAATTTTAAGGCGGGATTGACAGGTTCTTGATTAGTACGGGTGTCAGAGGTAATGGGGAGATGGCAGGAGAATGGGGTTGAGAGGGAAGGATAGATCAGCCACGATTGAAAGGCAGAGTAGACTCGATGGGCCGAATGGCCTAATTCTGCTCCTAGAACGTATGAACTCATGACAGTTGTTACAACTGGTAAATGTACTGGGATAATTAAGACGTTGTGAAGCAGGCTTTGGAAGATAATGACAGGATTAATGAAATAATACACCGACGTGGCTAGCAGTGTATCTGGGAAGAGCCGGCTATGATTAGAACGCTTTTGACAGCTGAGAGAGTGACATCGGAGGTTAGCTGTGCATCGGAGCAGACAATGTACCTGGTGTGGGCGGAGAATTCCACCGGCACACTGCAATATAACGGCACTCACTGCTGGCTAATAAATTAACTGCCATTATTCCTTGCAAATTACTCTCTGATTCAGTGCCACAGATCAGACAACAACTAAACCCATCAGAGAACAGTGGACGTTTAACCTTCAAACACTTTTTAAGGTCAGGGGAAAGCTTTAATAGGCACCTGAGGTTGAACTTTACCTCTACCCTTCCCCCTCTACCCCCCAGCCCTCTCTTTCCCCCTCTATAGTTACGCTATGGTTGTGTAAGATGTTGCTGAGGCCACACTTGGAGCGCTGTGTTCTGTATTGGTCACCCTGCTATATAAAGGACTTCATGTAGCTGCAATTGAGGGATATGGATTAAGCAGAGATGGACAAGAGGTGGTCTTATCAGTTGTGTAAGAAAGAACTGCAGATGCTGGTTTAAATCGACGGTAGGCACAAAATGCTGGAGTAACTCAACGGGACAGGCAGCATCTCTGGAGAGAAGGGGAGGGCGACATTTCGGGTCGAGACCCTTTGTTGGCTGGCATGGTAATTAAAAGGACGTACCTTTAGAAAGGAGATGAGGAGGAATTTCTTTAGCCAGAGGGTGGTGAATCTGTGGAATTCATTGCCACAGAGCGATGGAGGTCAAGTTATTGGATATTTTTAAGGCGGAGATTGACTGATTAATACAGGAGTCTGAAGAAGGGTCACGACCCGATACATCTCCGATTCCTTCTCTCCGAGTTGCTGCCTGACCCGCTGAGTTACTCCAACAGTTTGTGTCTACCTTTGGTCTTATAAGTTCATGTTCAGAAGATATTGGAGCAGAATCAGGCTATTCGGCCCATCCAGTCCACTCTGCCATTCACTCATGGCTGATCTATCTTTCCCTATAGACTGTAGAGATACTGTGTGCAAACAGGACCTTCATCTCACAGAGGCCGCACTGACCAGCAATCAATCCATACACTCGCACTATCATACACACTAGGGACAATTTACAATTTTACAGAAGCCAGTTAACTTACAAACAATACAATACAATACAATACCATTTATTGTTATTTGAACCTCATTGAGGTTCAAACGAAATTTAGTTTCTGCAGTCACACAAACAAGAAAAGAACCAAGACACAACACAATTGACACAAACATCCATCACAGTGAATCTCCTCCTCACTGTGATGGAAGGCAAAGTCTTATCTCTCCCCTGCTCTCCCCATTCACCTCCCGATGTCAGAGTCAAAGCCCCCGGCGGGCGATGGTAAATAAGTCCCGCAGTCATTCAGGCCGCGCCGGGCGATGCAAGGCCCCGCTCCAGGTCATTTTCAACCCCGCATCTCGGGCGGGAGAAGTTGCCGCCGCGGGAGCTCCGACAAGCGGTCTCCCACCAGCGACCCGCGAGCTCCCGGTGTCACCGTCCACCGGCCTGCAGCTGGAGCCTCCGAATCTCCATGGTCCGCAGGCTCTGCGACTGGAGCCCCAGGTCCGGCTGGAGGCCGCTCCACAGTGCTAGACCCCAGCGGCAACGGAGACCTGACAGAGGAAGGGGCGGGTCCTCCATACAGAGAAAAGATTAAAAAAGTTTCCCCCACCCCCCACACATATCCAGCTAAAAAAAAAACACTAACTAACTACACTCGAACGAGACAAAAAAATTTAAAAAAGACAGACGGACTGCAGAGGCTGCTGCGACGAGAGCCGCGCCGCCCACTACCTGCAGTGTGGGAGGAAACCGAAGCACCCGGAGAAAACCCATGTGGTCACAGGGAGAACGTGCAAACTCCGTACCCACAGCACCATTAGTCAGGATGGAACCCGGGTCTCTGGCGCTGTAGGGCAGCAACTCCGACTCGGTGGGTGGGCTGAGGGGCCTGTTTCCCTGTCTAAAGTCTACATCAGAGGAAGCTTTATCGAGGGGTACAAAACCACGGGAGAAATATGCAGATGCGTAGAGTCTCTTGCCCGGAGTGGGGGAATCGAGAACCAGGCGACAAGGTGAGGAAGTGGAAAGATGTAATAGGAACCTGAGGGGTAACTTTTGCACACAAAGGGTGGTGGGTGTATGGAACGCGGTGCTGGAGCAGGGGGTTGGGGCAGGTTCATATCGTAACGTTTAAGAAACATTTAGACATGGATAGGACAGGTTTAGAGAGAGATTGGCTAAGGCTAGGCAGGTGGGACTAGTGTAGACGGGGCATGTTGGTCAGCGTGGGCAGGTTGAGCCGAAGGGCCTGTTTCCACGCTGTATGACTATGACTCTCTCTGCCTCTGCTGTGTAGGATAGTGCTAGTGTACGGGATGATTGCTGGACAATGCAGACTCGGTGGGCCAAAGGGCCTGTCTCTAAAGTTTAAATCGGGCGAGGCAGAAAAATCAGAGCTGAATGTTGAAGAGAGAGGAAATGAAAGATGGAAAAACCGTTAAGTAATTTTCACCTCGCTTGCAGGAAGATGAATCGGTCTCACACACTGACCATTAGGTGTGAATGGGTTTCCAGCCTAGGATGTTAAACCCTGTCCCTCATGCACGCGCTGTTTCCATGTTACTACTGAAGAACCACTTGCTCCGTTGCTCCTGAGAAACTCGGCAATTTATTTCCACCGATACCACCGCGTCTCTCGGGAATGGTTCGCGGTGCTAAGAAGGAATGTTTGACGGCACTGGGCCTGTACTCGCTGGAGCTTAGAAGGATGAGGAGGGACCTCATTGAAAATCGGCGAATAGTGAAAGGCCTGGATAGAGTGGATGTGGAGAGGGTGTTTCCGCTAGTGGGAGAGTCTAGGACCAGAGTAAATAGGCCTCAGAGTAAATGGACGTACCTTTAGTAAGGAGATGAGGAATTTCTTTAGGAAGAGGTAAATGTGGCTTCACCAACCTTGTATGATCTGCAACACTACCTCACAACTTCAATACTCAAAAAATTCAAGGCTGCATTTGCTGCATTGCGTGCATTCCTGGTCGCCCCATTGCAAGAAGGATGTGAAGGCTTTGGGGAGGGTGCAGAGGAGGTTTACCAGAACGATGCCTGGATTAGAGGGTATTAACTACAGGGAGAGGTTGGACAGACTTGCATTGTTATTTTCTGGAATGTCGGGGGTTGAGGGGAGACCTGATAGAAGTTTATAAAATGATGAGAGCTACAGATCGCTACCTTTTTCCCAGGATGGAAATAAATAGAGACTAGCGGGCGTAGGTTTAAGGTGAGAGGGGCAAAGTTTAAAGGAGATGTATGGGGCGAGGTTATACGCACAGAGGGCGGTGAGTGCTTGGAACGAGTTGCCAGGGGTGAAGGTGGAGGTAGCTGTGATAGTGGCGTTTAAGAGGCTTGTGGATAGGCCGATGGGAATGGAGGGATATGGATCACGTGCAGGCAGAGGAGATTTGGTCTTGGCATCATGTTCAGCACGGGCATTGTGGGCCGAAGGGCCTGTTCCTGTGCTGTACTGTTCTATGCTCTATGTACTACAGCCCCAGTTTCCCGAGGCAGAGTGAAGCGTGGCTGGGTGGAGAGGGGCTGGCTTCTGCGATGGCCTGGACTAGCCATGAGGGGCATAGCTCCGAAAGACAATCAAAGTGTTCCAGACGGGAAAATCATTTCCCACAGAGGGGGGGGGGGGGGGGGGGGGGTGGACTCTGGAACGCACTGCCAGAGGGGATGGTGGAGGTAGAGAATTTCACACCTTTAAAAAGTATCTGAAGAAGTGTGAAACCCAAGCGTGAAAGCGCAGACCTGCAGATTCAGGGACAGTTTCTTCCCAGCTTCGGGATGACACAGTGGCACAGCGGTAGAGTTGATGTCTTACAGCGCCAGTGACAAGGGTTCGATCCTGACCACGGGTGCCGTGTGTCTGGAGTTTGTACGCTCTCCCCGTGACTGCGTGGATCTTTACGTTCTCCCTGTGACTGCGTGGGTTTTCTCCCGGTGCTCCGGTTTCTTCCCACACTCCAAAGACGTACATGTTTGTAGGTTAATTGGCTTGGTAAAATTGTAAATTGTCCCTTGTGTGTGCCGGATAGTGTTAGTGTACGGGGGGGGGGATTGCTGGTCAGCGCGGACACGGTGGGCCGAGAGGCCTGTTTCTGCGCTGTATCTGACGGCTTTCACAGGACCTCTCCCCCAGAGTATCTGCACCGGGCTGGAACCACACCTCGAGCTTGCAAACCATTGCACAGGAATGAAAAGTACAAAGTTTGGACGGAAATTCCTTTGCCTTTGGCTGCTGAATGTATACCTGGTGGCCAACTCCAGTAGCTCATCGCGCAGTGTGGAAATAAATTAGACTGAGCTCAAGATGTGGCACAGTCTCGTCTCGTTCTCTGACATTCTGAGTAATCCTCCTTTTAGAATAGAAACAGCAAATTAAGAACCAACCCGTGTTTTCTGACGATAAACTACAGGCTTCTAGATTTGACACATCACTCCAGTTTAGTTTATTGTCGCGCGCACTGAGGTACAATGAAAAGCCTTTAGTTATATCATTATATGCTGTCCAGTCAGCACAAAGACTAAACATGATCACAATCGAGCCTTCCACAGTATACAGATACAGGATAAAGGGAATAACATTCAGTGCACGATAAAGTCCAGTAGTCTGATTAAGCCAATGAGGTAGATGGGAGTTCAGGACCGCTCTCTAAATGGTTCAGGTGCCTGCGAATAACTTAGTTATAGAGATATAGCACGGAAACTATATCACTGATGGGGACGAGTCAGAGTATAGAAGTGAGATCGAGCGACTGTCCAAATGGTGCCAGCATAATGACCTGGTCCTCAACACCAGCAAAACCAAGCAACTGATTGTGGACTTTGGAAGGGGTAGGATGGGGACCCACAGTCCCGTTTATATCAATGGGTCGATGGTGGAAAGGGTCAAGAACTTAAAATTCCTGGGTGTGCATATTTCTGAAGATCTCTCCTGGTCCGAGAACACTGATGCAATTATAAAGAAAGCACATCAGCGCCTCTACTTCCTGAGAAGATTACGGAGAGTCGGTCTGCCAAGGAGGACTCTCTCTAACTTCTACAGGTGCACAGTAGAGAGCTTGCTGACTGGTTGCATCGTGGCTTGGTTCGGCAACTTGAGCACCCTGGAGAGGAAAAGACTACAAAAAGTAGTAAACACTGCCCAGTCCATCATCGGCTCTGACCTCCCTACCATCGAGGGGATCTATCGCAGTCGCTGCCTCAAAAAGGCTGGCAGCATCATCAAGGACCCACACCATCCTGGCCACTCACTCATCTCTCCCCTGCCATCAGGTAGAAGGTACAGGAGCCTGAAATCTGGTACATCCAGGTTCAGGAACAACTTCGTCCCCACAGCCATCAGGCTATTAAACACAACTTCAAACAGACTCTGAACTGTAACAGCCTATTGCACTTTATCTGTTATTTATGTGTATATGTGTGGTCTATGCTATATAGACACACTGTTCTGTATTTATGACTGTAATATTCTGTTGTGCTGCAGCAAGCAAGAATGTCATAGTCCTATCTGGGACACATGACGATAAACTCTCTTGACTTGACTTGACTTGTCTTTGAAGGAAACGGAGCAACTGGAGAAAACCCACGCAGGTCACAGGGGAATAGTAGAAACTCTATACAGACGGCACCCATAGGCGGGATTGAACCCGGGTCTCTGGAGCTGTGAGGCAGCAACTCTACTGCTGTGCCACCGTGCCGGGCGAAATTCTATGTTCTTTGAGTTCCTTATTTTGGCAAAGTGTGTCGCTGTGTACAGTTCCACAGATCTCTGTGTGACTGTTTAGTGGTGTTAAAACGGAATATAAAGCTGTGCAGAATATACTGGGAGATGACACTTGTACAAATGGAGCTGTCATACTTAGCATGTGGCAATGAGAGAATTGTTATGACATGCTAAATGACACCGGCTTATGAAGGAACTCTCTGATTATGTGCCTGTAATCCTCCAGTGCTCAATACTTAATACACACACAATTCTTTCTCCAAGAGTCATAGTCTTACACTGTGGAATCTGGCCCTTCAGCCCAACTTGCCCATACCGGCCAACATGGCCCACCTACACTAGTCCCACCCCGACCAACATGCCCCACCTACACTAGTCCCACCTGCCTGCGTTTGGCCCATATCCTTTTAAACCTGTCCTATCCATGTACCTGTCTAATTGTTTCTACCTCTCCCTCGAGGTATTGTTCAGGCCCTCGAGACCTGGCAACATCCTCGTAAATCTTCTCTGTACCCTTTTCAGTTTGACAACATATTTCCTATAACATGGTGCCCTAAAACTAGACCCAATACTCCAAACGTGTAAGATTATAAGATTGAAACATATAAGGTTATTAACGGTTTGGACACGCTAGAGGCAGGAAACAGGTTCCCGATGTTGAGGGAGTCCAGAACCAGGGGCCACAGTTTAAGAATAAGGGATAAGCCATTTATAACGGAGATGAGGAAACACATTTTCACACAGAGGGTTGTGAGTCTGTGGAATTCTCTGAGGGCTGTGGAGGCCGGTTCTCTGGATACTTTCAAGAGAGAGCTAGATCGGGCTCTTGAAGATAGCAGAGTCAAGGGATATGGGGAGAAGGCAGGAACGGGGTACTGATTGTGGATGATCAGCCATGATCACATTGAATGGCGGTGCTGGCTTGAAGGGCCGAATGGCCTACTCCTGCACCTATTGCCTATTGTCTATTGTTGCCTCCCAGCTTCTATACTCAATGCTCTAACCGATGAAGGCCAATGTGTCTAAAGCCATTTTGTCCACCCTACCGACCTGTGATGCCACTTTCAACAAACTATTTACCTGTACTCCTAGATAAATTCAGAAAGAATTCTGGAGTAAAAGCAAAAACGTTCTGAAAAAACTCAGTGGTATCTGATGAAAGGGCACCCCTTTAGAAAGGAGATGAGGACAAATTTCTTCTGTTAGAGGATGGTAAATCTCCGGAATTCATTGCCACAGATAGTTGCGGAGGCTAAGTCAATGGGTATTTTTTTTAAGGTGGAGATTAACAGATTCTTGATTAAAATGGGTATCAGCGGTTATGGGGAGAAGGCAGGAGCATGGGGTAGAGAAGGAAGGTTAGATCAACCATAATGAAATGGGCAGTAGACTTGATGGGCCAAATGGCCCAAATCTGCTCCGACAACTTACGAAAGAACATTTCCAGTCAGGGACTTGCTTGAAAGCAGTTCTGTTGTATGGTCATTGAATTGCACTGCATGGAAACAGGCCATTCGGCCCACCAAGTCGATACGATCGGCAAACTCTCGGCAACGCCAGCGAGCCACACGTCACTTCCGGTCACGGATCACAATATGTTTTCGACTTGCGATATTTTTGTTTTTTTCGATGGGTTTATTGGAAGGTAACACCATCGTAGGTCGAGGAGCAGCTGTACTCAATACCCTGACTGATGAAGGCCAATGTACCGTAATCAAGGATCAACCACTCACGCCCCGGTCATTTCCTCTTCTGCCCTTTCCCGTCGGGCAAAAGATACAAAAGCATGAAAGCACGTACCACCAGGAACAGCTTCTTCACCGCTGGTATCAGACTCTTGAACGGACCTCTCTTATGCTAAGGCTGAATTTCTCAATCTTCCAATCTATCTTGTTGCAACCTTTGCGCATTTTTGACCACCTGTTCTACCTGTGACACCATTTTCACAGAGTGAGATACAATGAAGAACTTTGTCTGACATGCTATTGAGTCACATGATACCATATGTGAGTACAACATACATAATGCAAAAGAGAAAATAAACAGTGAAGAAAAGAATGGTGCAGTTTCGGAGAAAGTGGAGATTAAAAATGCGCAAAAGTTGCAACAAGGTAGATTGGAAGATTGAGAAATTCAGCCTTAGCATAAGAGAGGTCTGTTCAAGAATCTGATAACAGAGGTGAAGAAGCTGTTCCTGAGTCTGGTGGTGAGTGCTTTCATGCTTTTGTATCTTTTGCCCAAAGGGAAAGGGGAGACAAGGGAATGACCGGGGCGTGAGTGATCCTTGATTATGTTGCAGCTTTCCTGAGGCAGCGTGAAGTATAAATGGAGTCGACGGTGGGGAGTCTGATCTGTGTGATTGACTGGGCTGCATCCACAACTATCTGCAATTTCTGCGGTCTTGAGCAGAGCTGTTGCCAAACCAGGCTCTGATACAACCCGATAAGATGCTTTAAAGCCACTGCTTGTAGTGTAGATGTGAGCTCGCACTCTCTCCATTCTTTGACAATAGAGACAATTAAGTCCCTTTAGATTTCCTCAGGGAGTACCACATATTAAAGTCTCCTAGTTTAGCTTAGTTCAGAAATACGGTGCGAAAATAGGCCCTCGGCCCCCCAGTTCGTGCCGACCTGTGATCCTCGCACAGTAACACTATCCTACACACTATGGACAATTCACAATTTTATGACGCCATTTAACCGACAAACCTGCACGTCTTTGGAGTGTTTTGGTTATGAGGAGCGACTGGAGGTTGTTTTCCGTGAGCAGTTTAGTTTAGAGATACAGCGTGGGAACAGGCCCTTCAGCCCACCGACCATCGGTCACACATTGACACCAGTTCTACATTATCCCACTTTCTCATCCACTCCCTACGCACTAGGGGGAATTTCCCGAGGGCCAATTATCTTACAAAACCGCACGTCTTTGGCTATGTGTGACCCAGTGCCGTCGTCAGGACAACGGGCCAATATGGCCAAGTTAAGACTCTTAACATGTTTTTTAAAAATTCGGAATTGAAGGATACAAGATGGTTCCTAAAACGTTGCGACACTTATCAAGTCACTTTTATTTCTATAGCACATTTAAAAACAACTCTCGTTGACCAAAGTGCTTTACATTGGTGAAGGCACTAACGTGCAACAAACAGTGGTACATAGATCAACAATACATACATACATAAATACATACATTCAGAGAACCTCAAGAAAGGCTTGAGAGTAGAAATAAGTTTTAAGTCTAGATTTTAAAGGGTCGATTGAGGAGGCAGTTATGATGGGAAGAGGGATGCTGTTCCATAGTCTAAGAGCTGCAACCGCAAAAGCGCGGTCGCCCCTGAGCTTATGCCTAGGCCGCAGGATGGTCAGTGACCCCAAGCCGGCCGACTTGAGGGACCTGGAGGTGGTATGGTGGGTTAGCAGATTTTTGATGTAGGTGGGGGCAAGCCCTTTGTGTACAGAAAGAAGGAGCTTGAAATTGATCTGGAACCGAACAGGAAGTCAATGGAGAGAGGCCAGAATTGGGGTGATGTGGTCCCTCCTTCGGGTGCCCGTCAGGAGTCTCGCTGCGGCGTTTTGGACCAGTTGCAGGCGGGACAGGGAAGATTGGCTGATGCCAGTGTAAAGGGAGTTGCAGTAATCGAGGCGGGAGGAGATAAATGTGTGGATGATCTTTTCGAGGTCATCAAACTGGAGGAATTGTTTTATTTTAGCTATCGTCCGAAGCTGGAAGAAGCTAGCTTTTACCACGGCACTGACTTGTTTGTCAAATTTCAATGCGGAGTCAAATATCACGCCACGGTTTTTGACGTGAGGTTTGGGTAATGGAGTAAGGTTTCCAAGGCTTCCTGATATCCTGCTATTGTGTACTGACTCAATGTGGTCTACTGTCTTACGTTCTTGCCGTGAGGGGGGAACCATTTAATAGGAACCTGAGGGGTAACTTTCCACACAAAAAGTGGTGGGTGTATGGAAGGAGTTGCCGGAGGAGGGAGTTGAGGCAGGAACTATTGCAACATTTAACAAGCAATTAGGCAGGTGGATATGACGGGTTTAGAGGAATATGGGCTAAACGCAGGCAGGTGGGACTAGTGTAGATGAGAAATGCTGGTCGGTGTGGGCAAGTTGGGCCAAAGGGCCTGTTTCCATGCTGTATGACTATCCTCTACTTACCGGTAGTGTGCTTGTGCCCTAGTGTATGGTAGGATTGCCACTGAAACTAATGCACAACATTTTCTCACTGTACTTACTTAGACAGATACAGCGTGAAAACAGGCCCTTCGGCCCACCGACACCAAAACTAGGGCACATGGTATTGGGGGTAGAGTGCGGACATGGATAGAGAAGTGGTTGGCAGACAGGAAACAAAGAGTAGGGATTAACGGGTCCCTTTCAGAATGGCAGGCAGTGACTAGTGGGGTACCGCAAGGCTCGGTGCTGGGACCGCAGCTATTTACAATATACATCAATGATATGGATGAAGGGATTCAAAGTAACATTAGCCAATTTGCAGATGACACAAAGCTGGGTGGCAGTGTGAACTGTGAGGAGGATGCTATGAGAATGCAGGGTGACTTGGACAGGTTGGGAGAGTGGGCAGATGCATGGCAGATGCAGTTTAATGCGGATAAATGTGAGATTATCCACATTGGTGGTAAAAACAGGAAGGCAGATTACTATCTAAATGGCGTCAAGTTGGGAAAATGGGAAGTACAACGGGATCAGGGGGTCCTTGTACATCAGTCTATGAAAGTAAGCATGCAGGTACAGCAGGCAGTGAAGAAAGCGAATGGGCATGTTGGCCTTTATAACAAGAGGAATTGAATATAGGAGCAAAGAGGTCCTTCTGCAGTTGTACAGAGCCCTAGTGAGACCATGCCTGGAGTATTGTGTGCAGTTTTGGTCCCCTAATTTGAGGAAGGACATTCTTGCTATTGATGCAGTGCAGCGTAGGTTTACAAGGTTAATTCCCGGGATGGCGGGACTGTCATATGCTGAGAGAATGGAGTGGCTGGGCTTGTACACTCTGGAGTTTAAAAGGATGCGAGGGGAACTCTCATGTTAAACATATAAGATTGTTAAGGGCTTGGACACACTAGAGGCAGGAAACATGTTCCCGATGTTGAGCGGGTCCAGAACCAGGGGCCACAGTTTAAGAATAGGGAGTAAGCCATTTAGAACGGAGACGAGGAAACACTTTTTCTCACAGAGAGTGGTGAGTGTGTGGAATTCTCTGCCTCAGAGGGCGGTGGGGGCAGGTTCTCTGGATGCTTTCAAGAGAGAGCTAGATAGGGCTCTTAAAAATAGCGGAGTCAGGGGATATGGGGAGAAGGCAGGAACAGGGTACTGATTGGGGATGACCAGCCATGATCACATTGAATGGCGGTGCTGGCTCGAAGGGCCAAATGGCCTACTCCTGCACCTATTGTCTATTGTCTATTGACTCCGTGCCGACCAGCGATCACCTGTTCACACTAGTTCTATGTTATCCCACTTTCTCATCCACTCTCTACACATGAGGGGGAATTTACAGAGGCCAATTAACCTACATACTCGCAAGTCTTTGGGATGTGGGAGTGAACCCACACGGTCACAGGGGGAATGTGCAAACTCTACGCAGACAGCAACCGAGGTCAGGGCCGAACCCAGGTCCCTGGCGCTGCGAGGCAGCAGCTCCACCCGCTGCGCTACAGCATTGCTGTATTTAATAATTTTTCTGATCTATATCCCTGGAAGTTCTTATGCTCTGACTCTCACTGTCCTCTGAGATTTTGGTGCATATTTTATCTCCCAGTTGGCTGTCTGTATTTGCAGTTCCACAGTGACACAGTGAGGTTTATATTAAAAATCTCCATGTAAAATCCCATTCAGATACATCGTAGATCAGACAAATTCATTAATACGTACCAAACTATCGGAGAATGTGGACGGATTTTGATCGAAATTGCCTGTGAGTAGTTAATTTCAAAGTCTGTAATAAACAATCTTGGTTTTATAAAATATTGAATATTGGTAGTTATTCATATTTAATAATTAATCAAGGCAATCCTTGAACAGCAATCCGCCTACCAAAGAACTTAACTACGTTTACAACTCTGTTGGGTCCAAGTGTGTACTGCCAAAGACTTGGAAGAAACAGCCAAGGATGTGGATTCCAAATCCCGGCAGCACAGTCGGGAATTTTCTATTTTGTCGGATAAATGCATGGGTTTTAAAAAAAATTCTCTCAAAGGATGAGAGGATTGCTGGCAAGGCAATGCTGTCGGGTTGCATTACAGCTCGGTTTGGGAACTGCTCTGCCAAGACCACAAGAAGTTGCAGCGAGCTGTGGACGTAGCCCAGTCCATCACAGAGCAGACCCTGGATCCCTTTGTTATACTGTAAGTACATAGGTTCATAAGTGATAGGAGCAGAAATAGGTCATTCGGCCCATCAATTCCTACTACACTATTCAATAGACAATAGACAATAGGTGCAGGAGTAGGCCATTCAGCCCTTCGAGCCAGCACCGCCATTCAATGTGATCATTTAATCTTGGCTGATCTATCTTTCCCCCTCAACTCCATTTTCCTGCCTTTTCCCCATAGCCCCTGATACTCATCAAGAATCTATCAATCCATAGTCTTGGCCTTCACAACATTCTGTGACAATGAATTCCACAGATTCACCACCCTCTAACTAAAGAAGAAAGGCCCTGCTTTGATCTGGTCCAGTCCCGTCCCCCCCCCCCCCCCCCCCCCCCCCTACTTTCAGTCTGAAGAAGGGTTCTGGCCCAAAACATCACCCGTCCTTTGTCTCCAGAGATGCTGCCTGACCCGTTCCAGCATTTTGTGTCTATCCCCAATATTGACTACATCTACATTTCCACAGCCAACATGATCATAGACTTGTCCGACCCCGGCCATTCCTTCCTCTGCCCGCTCCCGTCCCGCAGAAGGTACAGAAAAGCACGCACCACCAGGCTCAGGAACAGATTCTTCCCCTCTGTTATCGGGCTTCTGAACTGTCTTTCCATAGCTACAGTACTGTCAGATTCACCGCTACCCCATTACGGACATTGGACTTTGTCTCTGGAACTGATGCGCCACAATGCTGAGAACTAGATTCTGCACTCTGTATCTTCCCCTTTGCCCTGCCAATTTTACTCGAGTTTTGGTATTATCTGATCTGCTTGAATAGCATGCAAAACAAAGCTTTTCACTGCACCTCGGTACCCGTGACAATGAGAGGCCTAAACCTATTTGCCCAATGCCTTAGACTTTAGAGTGGACGCTGGACCTTTGGCCCACCGAATCGGTGCAGACCAGCGCTCACCCCGTACACTAACACAATCCTACACATTAGGGTCAATTTACAACTAACAGATTCCAATTAACCTACAAACCTGTACGCCTTTGGAGTGTGGGAGGAATTCGGATCACCTGGAGAAAATGCATGCAGTCACAGGGCGAATGTTCAAACTCCATACAGACAGCACCCCTAGTCAGGTTTGAACTCGGGTCCCTGGTGCTGTGAGTCAGCAACTCTAACGCTGCGCCACTGAGACTACTGATATCACCCTGACTACGGGTGCTGTCTTTGCGGAGTTTGCATGTTCTCCCTGTGACCGTATTCCTCCCACATTCCAAAGCCGTGCAGGTTTGTAGGTTAATTGGCTTTGGTAAAGTTTATAAATTGTCCCTCGTGTATGGGATAGTGCTGGTGTACGGGGATCCCTGGTCGGAGCGCACTCGAGTTGAGTTCAGTTTATTGTCACGTGTGCCGAGGTACAGTGAAAAGCATTTATTGCGTGCTAACCAGTTCGCGAAAAGACAACACATGATTGCAATTGAGCTGTCCACAGTGTATTGACAGATGATAAAGGGAGTAACATGAATAACATTTAGTGCAAGATAAAGCCAGTAAAATGCGGTGAACGATAGTCGGTGGGCCAAAGGGCCTGTTTCTGCGCTGTATCTATAAACTAAACTAAACTGTCTTTTTCAACCAGGTGTCTGTGTGTTGTGGAGAGGTAAATGCTGTGTAAATCCAGAGGTCACTGCTGACATCTTGGTCGGCACGGACGTGTCGGGCCGAATGGCCTGTTCCTGTGATATCTGACTCTGACTGAAGCAGGGGGTTGCGATGCCTGGTTTTAGGAGTGTCTCAGAAAGGAGGACGTGAATCAGGTTCATGAATAACAAGGTTTAAAAGGGCCAGTCGCTTTCTTTTTAACAAGCATTTAGGAGCAGTCTGCCTGTCAAAACCTCCATTAGGCACTCGAGGGATTGAATCGCATAGATTTATTTTGACAATTTTTGTTTAAAATCTCTGCTTACAACAGTTAATGTCAGGTTGATATTTTTTTCCTCTGCCAAGCCTGAAATCTTTTCTAATTTCTCTGCCTTACACCTATCCACTCTGGTGTTTTTCTCTTTGCACTATATGTTGTACTTGTGTGTGGCTTGATGTTACTCATGGATGGAATGATTTGACTGGATAGCACACAAACAAAAGCTTTTTTGCTCTACATCTCGGTACGTGTGACAATAATAAACCCATATCAATGTGAATCACAATGGACAATCTCAACGTCACCCAATTTGAGCTCAAAATAGGCAGGAACCTTCAGCTAACACAGGACAACATTTGGAGTATGGTGAGCAGTTCTGGGCCCCATATCTGGGGAAGGATGTGCTGGTGTTGGAGAGGGTCCAGAGGAGGTTTGCGAGAATGATCACAGTAATGAGTGGGTTAATGTATGTGGAGCGTGTGATGGGCCTCTACTCGCTGGAGTTCAGGATGAGAGGGGGGGATCTTATTGAAACTTACAGAATAGTGAAAGTCCTGGATAGAGTGGGTGTGGAGTGGATGTTTCCACTAGTGGGAGAGTCCAGGACCAGAGGGCACAGCCTCAATATAAAAGCACGTACCTTTAGAAAGGAGATGAGGAGAATTTGTGTAGCCAGAATGGGGAGTAGAATTTGTTTAGCCAGAAGGGGGAATTCACTGCCACAGACGGCTGTGGAGGCCAACTCATTGGGTATTTTTAAAGTGGAGATTGACAAGTTGTTGATTAGTAAGGGTGTCTGGTTCTGGCAACATTCAATCACCCTCCCATACTCTGACTCTTCATTATCCGTAATGCGTCCAACAACGGTGGAACTTGAAGAGGGAGCTCGCACTGTGTCTGGCTATACAGAGTATAGAGTGAGTAGAGCAGGGGGCTGAGCACACAGCTTTGCAGGTGCTCTCGTGCTGTGGTTAGCGAGGAGGAAGTGTTGCTGCCAATTCGTATAGACTGTGGTCTGTTGATGAGGAAGTCGAGGATCCTGTTTCAGAGGGATACGCAGAGACCCAGTTCCCTGAAGGGAGACAGAGGGAGCATTGAAGGAGAAGGAAAAACGAATCGAAATTTACATGGGAGGAGAACAAGGAAGCCCGGGGAAGAGGCTTTGGGAGGGATGAGTATTATTAATTCCTAGAGTTGCTACAAGAACACCATTTAATGGGACATTTTGACAGGTACATGGATGGGAAAAGTTTAGAGGGATCAGGGCCGATTGTGAGCGTGTGGGACTAGTGTAAAAGGGGCATCTTGGTCAAATGGAGTTCTATTACCGAATAAAGAAAGGCCTGGATAGAGTGGATGTGGAGTGGACGTTTCCACTAGTGGGAGAGTCCAGGACATAGCCTCAGAATAAAAGGGCGTACCTTTAGAATGGAGATGAGGAGGAATTTCTTTAGCCAGAAGGTGGTGAATCTGTGGAATTTAATGCCACAGACGGCTCTGGAGGCCAAGTCAATGGATATTTTTAAGGCAGAGATTGACAGATTATCGATTAGTTTAGTTCAGAGATACAGCGTGGACACAGGCCCCCCGAGACTGTGCCGACCAGCGATCCCCGCACACTTACACTATCACACCCACACTAGGAACAATTTACAATTATACCCAGCCAATCAACCTACAAACCTGTACGCCTTTCCAATGTGGGAAGAAGTTGGAGCACCCGGAGAAAACCCATGCCGGTCACAGGGAGAACGTACAAACTCCGTCCTGACAAGCAGCCGTGGTCAGGATCGGACCCGGGTTGCTGGCGCTGCCAGGCAGCAGCTCTGTCGCTGCGCCACATTGCCGCACTAACAACGTCAACCCTTACGGGGGGGAAGGCAGGAGAGTGGGGTGGAGAGGGAAAGATAGATCAGCCCTGATCGAATGGCAGAGTAGATTTGATGGGCCGAATGGCCTAATTCTGCTCCTAGAACTTATGAACGTGAACTTATGAGGTTCTTGATTAGTACGAGTGTCGGGAGTTACGGGGAGGAGGCAGGAGAATTGGCTTGAGAGGGAAAGATAGATCAGCCATGATCGAATGGCGGAGTAGACCTGATGGGTCGGATGGGGTGCCTTTACCTATGGATCTACCAGCGTATTCTGGAGAAGTAATTGAAGCCTGTCAGATTTGAACACAAGGGGGAGAAATCTTCTCAAGCATCTCTCACCTCGCTGGAATACATTAACCATCGACGTGAGAGCCCGATCAGCTCTGAGGAAAGAAATAATTGCCCCATATGTTTTGATGATAGGTTTCCCCATCTCTGCCGTGGCTAATTTATCACATTAAACTGCTAACAATTGCTGGTGGAAATATTACAGGAGGAAACAACATTTTATGTTAACTTTGGGTTTATTAATCTTCAGGGGTAACTGAGGCGCCTAAGTGCAGCCGACCCAGCAGTTTGTGTGTCTCTTCTAAATCATTACCCTAATTGAGAAGAGGAATGCACTGCTCCAGCACCTTGCCTCAGCCTTTTATGTCTCGGTAATAATCAAAGCATCGCAGCGGGTAGACAGCTTATGTGGCATCAGTAGGCTCGGAGGTGGGCTGTTCTGCTGTCGGGGCACTTTTGTAACCTCTCGCAGAGAACACGTGGCCTTTCCAAACCTTTGCCATGTTATTAGCCACCTGATTAGGGCGGCACGGTGGCGCTGCGGTAGAGTTGCTGCCTCGCAGCGCCAGGGACCCGAGTCCGTTCCTGACCACGGCTGTTGTTTGTACCTTCTCCCCGTGACCGCGTGGGTTTTCTCCTGGTGCTCCGGCTTCCTCCCACATTCCAAAGACATAGGTTAATTGGCCTCCGTAAATTGACCCAATTGCGTAGGCTAGATCTAGTGTGAATGGGTGATCGCAGGCCGGCACAGACTCAGTGGGCCGAAGGGCCTGTTTCCACACTATGTCTCTAAACCTAAAACTAAACAGCCAGTCTCTCCCGTTTGTGGACATAAAGAACTGTAGAAACTACTGGTCTACATGCAAAGTGTTGAGTGTGGAATTCATTGCTGCAGGCGGCTGTGGAGGACGTCATTGGGTATTTGTAACGTGGAGATTGACAGATTCTTGATTAGTAAGGGTGTCAAAGGTGATGGGGAGAAGACAGGAGAATGAGGTTGAGGGGGAAAGATAGATTTTTGAAATTTGAAAAAGAGTCCCGACCCGAAACGTCACCTCTCCTTTTTCTCCACGGATGCTGCCCGACTTGATGAGTTACTCCAGCACTTTGCATCTTTTCTTTAGTCAACCAGCATCTGCAGCTCCTCGTTTCCTCTGTGTTTATCTTTGATAGATCAGCCACGATGAGTCGAATGGCCTGGGTCTTCTCCTATAACTTGTGATAAGACAAAAAGTGACTGAGTAGCTCAGTGGGTCAGGCGGCTTCTCTGTGGAACATGGATGGGTGACATTGCGACCGTTCTTCACAACCCAAAACGTCGCTTATCCATGCTCTATGAATGCTCCAGAGATTTGGTACAGGTACGTGAATAGGAAAGGTTTAGAGGGATAGTGGATGACCCGTGGTGACGGGAGTGAAGTACCCCCGGCAGCCCGCCCCCAACTGCGCACGCGCCCCCAACTGCGCAGGCGCGGCTGACGGGCCTGGCAAGTGGGAGCGCACCGCGCAGGCACGACCACCACGTTCAAACTTGTGCCGTTGACGGTAGAAAGTGAATTAAAGTTTATAAATGGAATAGACGACCCGCAAATTACTTTGTAAAATAGAAGGAAACTTACCCATTGGGACTAGTGTAGATGGGACATTTTGGGCGGCAAGGACGATTTGGGCTGAAAGGCCTGTTTCCGTGCTGTAAGACAATGACTCCATGACCCGCTGAGTTACTACATCACTTTGCATCTTATTTTAATCCAATTTCTGTTCATTTGCACAAAGCCTTACAGACGTTTATGGTGAGGTTTCTTATTGTCATGTGTACTGAGGTACAGTATAAAGCAGAGTGCAGAATACAGTTCCCAGCATTGTAGCGCATCAGTTCCATAGAGAAAGTCCAATGTCCGCAATGGGCCAGAAGCGAATCAGACTGAGCCCTAGCTAATGGAAGGACCATTCAGAAGCCTAATAACAGAGGGGAAGGAGCTGTTCCTCAGTCCGGTGGTGCGTGCTTTCAAACTTCTGTACCTTTTGGCGGACGGGAGCGGGTGGAATCAGGAATGACCAGGGTGGGACAAGTCTTTGATTATGTCGGCTGCTTCTCCGATGCAGCGTGAAGTGTAGACGGAGTCGATGGTGGGGAGTCAGGTCTGTGTGATGGACTGGGCTACATCCATAACCCAAAGCAAGCTGTGATGCAAGCCGCCAGTGCGCCTTCTACAGTGTATATGTAGACGTTTGTAGGCATGCGTCATTTCCTCAGTCTCCTCAGGAAGTAGGGGCATTCCTGGCTGTTTGCGCACATCTTTCAGATCTTTCCCCTCTCACCTTAAACCTTTGAGCTAGGATTCCCATGATTCGCCCTATATATTTGCCGAATGATTTTGTCCACCTCTGTAAGTTCACCCCCTCAGCCTCCTGTGCTCAAAGTAATAGAGTCCTGGCCTGCCCAACCTTTCCCTATAAGTCAGGCCCTCGTGTCCTGGCAACATCCTCGTAAATCGCCTTTGCACCTTTTCCATATTAGCGCCATCTTTCCTAGAGCAGGCTGTCCAGAACTGAACACAATATTCTCTGTGCGGCCTCACCGATGCCTTGTACATATGTAACACAACGCCTCAACCTCGCCACTCAATTCCTTGACTGGTGAAGGCGAGCGTTAAGTCCTCCTAGCAAGATTTATTGGTTGATTATATTGAATATGCGAGTCAGGAAGTCATGTGGTAGTTTATAGGACTATAGTTTGGCTGTATTTGGAGTATTATGTGCAGTTCTGATCGCTCCATTACTGGAAAGAGGTGACGGCCTTGGAGAAGGTACAGAGGGTTTTTATTCACAAATCTGCCTGGATTGGAGGGCATTAGCGATGAGGAGAGGTTGGAGACGGCTCCTTGTGTAGGTTAATTGGCCTGTTGGATTGTTTTCTCTGGAGCATATCAGACTGAGGGGAGAGCTGATGGAGGTATCTAGAGTTACGAGAGACATAGGTAGGGTAGACAATCTATTCCCCAGGGTGGAAAGGTCAAAGATGAGAGGGCACAGCTTAAAGGTGAGGAAGGGCAAAGCGTACAGGAGATGTGCGGAGCCAGATATTTGACACTTGTGAGAGAGAGTGGTGGGTGCCTGGAACGCGCAGCAGGGGGTGGCGGTGGGGGCAGATACAAGAGTGGTGTTTAAGGAGATCGGCACACGGATATGCAAGGAATGGAGGGAAATGGATCCCGCGCAGGCAGAGGAGATCATGGCTGCATGTTCAGCACGGATATTGTGGGCCAAAGGGCCTGTTCCTGCGCTGTACTAATCTATATTCTATGATTCCAGATTATCAGTGAATTGCTGACTTGTTTATTTGTTCTGTTATCGTAGGAAGGTTTTAAAATAGAATTGGAGAGTGGTTTGCAGATACAGTGTGCTGATGGCTTCAATAGGTCCTTATTAATCCTCTGGGCCCCTGTGTCTGTGATGTGCGCAATGTTATAGCTGTGCTCGCCGACTCTTTTAACCCAGGCTTGCAAAAGCCATCAGGGCTTGTAAAGTGGAGGCCCAGTGGCGCAGCGGTGGAGTCGCTGCCTCACAGCGCCAAAGACCCTGGTTCGATCCCAACTGCAGGTGCTTTCTATAGGGAGTTTGCACGTTCTCCCTGTGACCGCATGGGTTTTCTCTGGGTGCTGTGGTTTCCTCCCACATCCCAAAGACGTGCAGGTTTGTAGGTTAATTGGTCACAGTAAATAGTCCCTAGTATGTGTCATAGACCTAGCGTGTGGGTAATTGGTGCTTGCATAGACACAGTGGGCTGAAGGGTCTGCTTCCTCGCTATATGGTCTTTGTCATAGAGTCATACAGTGTGGAAACAGACCCTTTGGCCCAACGTGCCCACACCGACCAACACGCCCTGTCTCCGCTGGTCCCACCTGCCTGCGTTTGTCCCATATCCCTCTAAACCTGTTCTATCCATGTACTTGTCTAAATGTTCCTTAAACGTTGCGATAGTCCCTGCCTCAACTACCTCATCTGGCAGCTCGTTCCATACACCCACCACCCTTTGTGTAAAAAAGCTACTCCCCAGGTTCCTGTTAAATCTTTCCCCCCTCACCTTAAACCTATGTCCTCTGGTTCTCCATTCCCCCCACGCTGGGCAAGAGAAGTTTACCCAATCTATTCCTCCATGATTTTGCACACCTCTATAAGATCGCCCCTTATCCTCCTAGCTAGGCCTCAACCATTCTTGCTCAACCTCTCCCAATAGCTCAGGGCCTCGTGCCCAGGCAACATCCTTGTAAATCTTCTCTGCACCCTTTCCAGCTGGCCAACATCAATCTAAACTAACTAAGCTAAAGTAAACCACTAATTAGATTAGTTATCTCAACTAAACAAAACTAGTTTAACCTGTGTTTGATGGCACTGGACCCCATTGAAACTTACCGAATAGTAAAAGGCCCAGATAGAGTGGATGTGGAGAGGATGTTTCCACTAGTGGGAGAGTCTAGGACCAGAGGCCACAGCCTCAGAATAAAAGGACGTACCTTTAGAATGGAGACGAGAAGGAATTTTTAAAGTCAGATGGTGGTAAATCTGTGGAATTCATTGCCGCAGACGGCTGTGGAGGCCGTCAATGGCTATTTTTACAGCAGGGATTGATAGATTCCTGATTAGTACGGGTGTCAGGGGTTATGGGGAGAAGGCAGGAGAATGGGGCTGAGAGGGAAAGATAGATCAGCCATGATTGAATGGCTGGGCAGACTTGATGGGCTGAATTGCCTATTTCTGCTCATATCACATGAGCATGAACTTACGAACTAAGAATGGTGAATGGAGAGGGAAAGTTAGATCAGCCATGATTGAATAGTGGAGTCGTTTTGTTGGGCCAAATGGCTTAATTCTGCTCTTGGTACCTGAGAGATTCGGCCCATAAACTACTGATTGGCTCCACTGTACAGACTGGTTCTAGCTCAGGCTTTCAAAACCCATCAGGGCTTGTGCTCCATACACTGAACCATAACCCTGGATATGATCCTGCCTTGCATTTGCTACCAAGGATCGAACTTCAAAGGAGTGGCTTCATACGTGTTGGGGAGGTCACCCACGCAGCCATAAATAACTAAAACTGTTGCTCAAAAAACATTTTTTATCACTTGCAAAATGACCTGTGAGCTTGCGAGACCCAGGCGGGCTATAAAACGTCAGTGAGACGGGAGCTGTCTTCTTGGAGTCGGGGAGGGGGGGGAAGAAACATGAAAGGAAACCCCCCACCCAAGACCCCTGATTGAGCAGAGGAAGGTTTCACATTTGCACCACCCTAACCACAACGCCACCTCGTGTAAAGAAGGGTCCCGAACCAAAACGCCGCCTACCCATGTTCTCCCAAGATGCTGAGTTACTCCAGCACTTGGTGTCCTTTTGTGTAAACCAGCGTCCGCAGTTCCTTGTTCCTACGTCAGAAACATTCTACTATGAACTATGAAATTAGAGAATATTGATCTCTAGCTTCAAGCAACCATTTGCATCACCTCTCGCTCCGTCCCTCCCCCACCCGAGTTGTCGTACTAATTTCACCGTCGTCCTGCTGAGTATCACTGCCTGTATAACTGGTTATCACCCAGCCCAGAGCCAACAATGGATCATTGTGGGCTCCACCTTTCCTTGATCATCATTACTTTTTACACATCTTTCAATCATTTGTTATATATCTCCCTGTCTATGTCTGTCATTTCCCTTTTCCCTGACCCTCAGTCTGAAGAAGGGTCTCGACCCAAAATGTCACCTATTTATTTTCTCCAGGCCCGCTGCCTGACCCACCGAGTTGCTCCAGCTTTTTGTGGATATCTGCCATGGACAGTTTTGACTGCATTTCAGTTCTACATGGGACGAGTTTGGATGGGGCGTATTGGTCAGCGAGTTGGGCCGAAGGGCCTATTTCGGTGCTGTGTGAGTCTGGGCAAGAATGCCATTGAGCCCCGTGAAAGGTCACTAAGCCAGTTGATGTCCAGGGGGATGGCGGGGTCCAAAGTTAAAGCTCCCTGAAGGTGACAACACATGTAGGTGAGTGGTGACGAAGATGTGTGCTATGCTCACCTTCATTGCTCGGGGCATTGAGGACAAGAGTCAGGAAGTCATGATGAAACTTTATAAAAAGTTTATTCACACGTGGAGTATTGTGTTCAGTCCAGGTCGCCCTACCAAAGCAAGGGTGTAGAGGCTTTGGAGAGGGTGCACAAGAGGTTTACCAGAATACTGCCTGGATTTGCAGCAGTTAACTACAAGGAGAGATTGGACATACTTGGATTGTTTTCTCTGGAACATCAGAAGTTGAAGGGAGACCTGATAGACATCGATACAATGTTGAGAGGCATAGATAAGGAGGACAGTTAGAACCTTTGTGGAGATGTGCAGGGCATGTCTTTTTTACACAGAAGGTGGTGGGTGCCAGGGACACGCTGCACAGCGCCAGAGATCCGGGTTCGATCCTGACCTCGGGTGCTGTCTGTGTGGAATTTTTGCGTTCTCCCTGTGAACGTGTGGGTTTTCTCCGGGTGCTCCGGTTTCCTCCCACACTGCAAGGACTTGTGAGTTGGCTGGTTAATTTGCTGCTTTGAATTTCTCCGGGTTGTGATTTTGATTTTGTTTTAGTTTCAAGACACAGCATGGAATCAAACCCTTCGAGTCCACACCGATCGTTCACACTACCTCTCTTTCTCATCCACTCCCTACGCACTAGGGGCAATTTACAGAGGGCCAATTAACTTACAAACCCGCACGTCTTTGGGATGTGGGAGGAAACCCGGAGCACCCGGGGAAACCCACGTGGTCACGGAGAGAACGTACAAACTCCACACACAGACAGCACCAGAGGTTTGGATCGAACTCAAGTCTCTGGCGCTGTGAGGCAGCAGCTATTTTATATGGTGCATCTGCAGAGAAACAAAATTAATCTGAACTTGTTTTTAAAGAAGTCTAATCTCAAAATAATGATTGTAAAAATGCCAGATTGTTATAAAAACTTCCTTAGTTTATTAAAAATGTGATTCTTAGCTGGTTGGGCCGAGATGTAATTTCAGACTTTTTCAACAATAAATGCCAGCAATGCCTCATACAGTGAACAAATAAAGAAAGAAAGTTGGTCAGAAAGGCCTGTTTGTTTGCACTAAAGTCCATGGTGTATTAGCAAGTGGATGTGTTCGGATAGACTCCTTGGGTCCAGGGTCCGGCTGCTTTGTTTTGCGGATGATATCGCTGCAGGAAGCAGGAGAATATGAGATCATTCAGGGTGGTCTTACCACATGCCTGACTCCACTCCGATGCCACTGAGACAGGCACTCGCTCGTTCAGTCCCAACTCTTCCTCTCTTCCCATGGACCCGGTCTCCCAATTCTCAGTCCCAGCGCAAGCAATCCTCAGTCCCTGCCAACTCATCGAAGAGCCATATTCTCCATCCACTTTCCACCTCTGGAATAAACAGAATGTTCTTCCAATCAACCCCCCCCCCCCCCTGGAACTCCCACACGTTGTTTGATCGCAGTCTCCACGTCATGGTGTCTTGCCCATGTCTCTCCGTGGCTGGGGAAACTGCAAGTCCCTCTTGGATACAGTGGGAAGTACAGTGCATGATGTATGTGCACTGCCAGACTTCTGTGTCTGGGCTCCACACACCATGGACCAAAGCCCAGGAAAATCCCGGCCAGGGGCTTAGCTCAGAGGTGCTTCACTCTTCTCAGAATCACAGAGCCATACATGTAGCACGGAAACAGGCCCTTTGGCCCACCTCGCCCATGCCCATCAAGGTGGCCCGTGTGAGTTTAGTTTAGTTGAGAGATGAAGCGAGGAAACAGGGAGAACAAACTCCACACAGACATCACCCATAGCCACGATCGAACCAGGGTCACTGGCACTCTAATGCCCCTGTCCCACTTAGGAAACCTGAACGGAAACCTCTGGAGACTTTGGCGCCCCACCCAAGGTTTCCGTGCGGTTCCCGGAGGTTTTTGTCCTCCGGCAACCACCTTCAACTAGCATCGCAACCGGCTTCGACTAAAAAATTACCGATTTTTAAAACGGAAGCCACTTTCGGCCATTAGGGAGACTGACAAAGACCTCCGGGAACTTCCGGAAACCTCTGGGAACCGCACGGAAACCTTGGGTGGGGGGCAAAGTCTCCAGAGGTTTCCGTTCAGGTTTCCTAAGTGGGACAGGGGCATAAGGCAGCAACTCTATCCATGCTGTATCTGTGTCGCCCTAAGCTACAGGTAAAGGTTGAGCTAGAATAGAGGAATCGAGGACCAGAGGGCATTGGTTTAAGGTGAAGGAGGAAAGATTTTATAGGAATCTATGGGGTAGCTTTTTCACGCAAAGGGTGGTGCGTGTATGGAGCGCGCTGGCTTAGGAGGTGAGGTAGGGACTATTGCAATCGATAGGATGGGTTTCGAGGGATATGGGCTAAACGCAGGTATGTGGCACTAGTGTAGATGGGATACGTTGGTCGGTGTAGGCATGTTGGGCTGAAGGGCCAGTTTCCACACTATGTGACTCTATGACTATGAGTCCTGGTAACTATGGTTGCAAACCTTCTCACTACCAAATAAGGGCCAAATTCCCGACGGCAATTGGTTGACCGACTCGGCCGCGACTGGTGAATGACGAGTTGGCGCGGGCGCTGGACTGCACCCAAAGCGGCAGGGCCAGCTGAGGAGTTTTGGCCCGGGCGCGCGCAATGTCCGGCTCATGAACTGATGATCGGCCATGAGAAGGAGGGGTAGTGGTGTCTGCAGTAAGCGACGGTTCGAGGTTGGCCGGGCTGCCGACCGACGGGGCCACGGGGGAGGCGGTGCTGCTGCACTCCATGGGCTGCACTACGTCGGGGCGGGTGAGGCGGGGCCGGACGCGGCGCTCCGAGCCGACGGTCCCCTCGACCCGAGTAGGAGCAGTCAAATACGGGATGTCCTGGCTAGTACGGGACAGTTGGCCACCCTCCTGGTAACATTACACTGTCCCATTGTTCCCTTCCCGTCCCCCGAGCTCTCCCGTTCTCCCATCCCACCCAGTACGTATACAGAGGGCCTCCTGAGGCAGACAACCACACATCCGAGGCAGTGGGGGGAAGTCTTCAAAACAGCTTAGAACTTGACAGCTCTCCAAGCCAAGGCTTCTTACACATCAGATGGATGAACTGTTGTTTTTCCAGATCTCCCTGTCAACCGCACACAACTTGGCCGCTGTTCCAGACAGCGCAAAGACACATTTGACTGTCATTTTACACCGACTCCCTGCTTTCAGATGTCCGGCAATCTCTCTGCAAAGCTTGAAGCCGGCGAGAATGTGGGCTACCTACGAACTTGACAAATTCTGATTGAGAAACCCAGGGGCTGAACCCTTGATTGCAGACGGCTGCCTTGTAGAAAACAATTATTAAGGGGTTGGGGGGGGGGGGGCGGAATTAAGTTAAATTGTGGCCCAAATGCCTAGTTTCTCACAGTGTAGACATGTCCGTGCAGTAAATACAGTAAACGTACAGGCAATTATCTGAGTCTTGGTCTCGGGTTTGAAGACATGCAAGATATATAAACTGCATATTTAAGGCAGAATGCACAGCATTGTAATTTTAGAAGTGTTTATTCATCTGGAATGTATTAGAAATGTGATTAATGATACAGAGACATCTGCTCTTTTACACAGTGTCTGCCTCTCTGAGTTCCTTTTGTTGGCAATTGTAATTGGAAACCACAACTCAAATGCCAATACTTGTGAACTGGGCCTTGTCATTTCTGTTCTGACTTCCACAAGTTATTCATGAATCGGACTGAGTAAACGTCGAGCGCGGAACCGTGCGGCACACGCCGTTTTCTCGCGGGCCAACTTGGAATGAAAAATAAAGCTTGCGAGCAGTACAATGGCCTCGGTGGCAGGACAGATAATCAATTCTCTGCCGCTCTCCGAGCCCGATCAAACGAGACAGTTGCAGCCTTATTTTATCTGCCGAGAGCGGCAAATCGCCACGGTGAAAAAGAGAAGGGGGGGGGGGGGGGGGGGGGAGGGAATTTGAAACTTAATTAACGCCTGTCGCTACTGTGAGAAGTCAACGCTGGCTGCTGGTGGGGAGGTGGGACGCAGGCAGGGGTGGTCGCCCGGGATTCGCACTTGGGTGGCTACCGGAGACTGCTTGAGGGCCAGCGTTTAACTTTCGCTCGGGGAGCGGTTGTAGTGGGGATGAAGAGGTTCTGAGGCTGGGACCGGGTATACGTAGAGCAGTTCAGCACAGGGACAGGAACCCTTCTGCCCGCAATGTCTGCATCAAACATGATGCCAAGGCCAACTTTAAACTTAGGATCCCTTCGATGGTGGGGAGGTCGTTACCCATGATGTCCACCACTCTCTGTAGTCTCCTTCGTTCCTGGGCGTTCGAGTTGCTGAACCGGGCCGTGATGTAACCAGTCAGTGTGCTCTCTACCGTACACCTGTAGAAATTCAAGAGAGTGTTTGTCGACATACTGAATCTAAATCTTAGAACGTAGAATGGTACAGCACAGGAGGGGGCCCTTCAGCCCACGATGTTTGTGCTGAACACGACGCCAAGATCAACGTTAGGCCGTAGAGATTCAGCATGGAAACAGGCCCTTCAGCCCACCAAGTCCACTCCGACCAGCGACCACCCCGTACACCAGCACTAGCCTACACACCAGGGACAGGTTACAATTTCACTGAAGGCAGTTAACCAGCAAACCCGCACTTCTTTGGAAATCTGGAGAAAACCCACGCGGTCACCGGGAGAATGTGCAATCTCCCGTACGGACAGCGCCCGTGGCCAGGACCATGTTCATAAGCTCTAGGAGCAGAATTAGGCCATTCGGCCCATCAAGTCAACGTCGCCATTTATTCATGACTGATGTATCTTTTCCTCTCAACCTTATTCTCCTGCCTACCCTGACAATCCCTGACACCCGTACTAATGAAGAATCTGGTGGTGTGAGGTAACGACTCTACCTCTGCGCCCCTCTGCAGCCCAACTCTTATCTGCATGCGCATAATCCATATCCCTTGGGCCAATCCAAAAGTCTCTTCAATGATACCTCTGCATCTTCTCAGTTTGTTAATACAAATCTTTGTCACTGCAAAGCTCAGTGGCCTGAAAGGGAGGGGAAAAGTGAGAGGGATGTGGTTCGACATGTCCGGCTGCTAACATTAATTAGACACTGATATATTTGTGTTGTGACTTACCGCTGTGCAGATTCATTGCCGCACACCAGTTGCCTTCATCACTCCAATTGTTGGTGTGGGGGCAAGCCGCTGCAAATGCCTTCCTCATTTTTAATAGTCTTCTTTTGTTGCAAATGAAGTGGTCACCTCATGCTGAGACCGACCGTGACTCCATGCCGGTCTCGAGAGGACGGCACGGTGGCGCAGTGGGTAGCGTTGCTGCCCCACAGCACCAGACACCGGGTTCAACCCTGACCTAGGGCGCGGTTCATAGTTCGGAGTTTAGTTGGAATTCACAGTTTCCAATAGCCTGTTGAGTGTTATATGATGGTCTATGATATTATGTATGCTATATATTTTATATGATGGATGGTAGAGCAGTTGTCTTACAGCACCAGAGAACCCCGTTCGATCCTGACCTCGGGTGCTGTCTGCGCGCAGTTTGCATGTTTTCCCCATGACTGCGTGGGTTTTCTCCGGGTACTCCGGTTTCCTCCCAAGTCCCAAAGATTTGTGGATTTAATTAACCCTCTGTAAATTGCCCCTGGTGTGTAGGGAATGGATGAGAAAGTGGGATAACATGGAACTAGTGTGAATGGGTGACCGGCATAGACTCGGTGGGCCGAAGGGCCTGTTTCCATGCTATATCTTTCAATCAGTCACTGGGAGCGATGCCGTAGGGAGACAGGTTGATGAAGAAAGTTTATCCACGTTCGTCTTCATCTCTTCAGTATCGAAGTTGGGACGTTCTGTTACAGTTGTACAGAGGTAGCTGAGGCAGGTACCATTGCGACATTTAAGAAACATTAAGACAGGCACATGGATAGTATAGGTTTGGAGGGATATGGGCCAAACACAGGCGGGTGGGACTAGTGTAGATGGGTCATGTTGGTCGGCATGGGCAAGTTGGGCCGAAGGGCCTGTTTCTATGCTGTAGGACTCTATGACTTTCGACGACTGTTGACTCCATGAGAACGAAGAGTGATGAAGATGCTGGAATCTGGAGCAAACAACAAGATACTGGAGGAAGGTTTTTCACTCTGGGAACGTTCTAATTAAGAACGCATTGTGTTCTGACGTATTTCCAACACAGTCGTTAGCACGGAGATAAGAATAGTTCAATGCAAGCTGGGATCTGCTTTGAGTTACTCCAGCATTTTGTGCCTACGCAATCTCCCGGTTGATCACAATTTTAACTCCCCTTCCCATTGTCACACTGACCTTTCTGTCCTGGGCCTCCTCCATTGCCAGAGCCAGGCCACACGCAAACTGGAGGAACAGCAACTCAAAGCAACATGACTGCTGATTTCTCTAATTACAAGTAACTCTTGATTTTTAATCTTAATAACTCTTAATCCCTCCCCTCACCTCTCTTGCCCCATCCCCTACCTTAGTCGTCCTGCTAGTTCCGCTGTTTGCATCCTTGTATCCCACTTGTCATCACAACAATGGGCCATTATGGGCTCCACCTTTCCTGAGGCCATTTGTTGCAGGCCCTGATTTGTTCTGCCTTGTTCTCGCCTCCAGCCTCCCCCCCCCCCCCTTACTTTCTCCAAAGACACTGCCTGATCCACTGAGTTACTTCAGCATGTGCGCAGTTTTGGTCCCCATCCATATCTGTGCAAGGATGTGCTGGTGTTGGAGAGGGATCAGATGAGGTTGACAAGAATGATCCCAGGAATGAGTGGGTTAACACATGATGAGCGTTTGACGGCACTGGGCCTGTACTCGCTGGACTTTAGAAGGATGAGGGGACATCTCATTGAAACTTACCGAATAGTGAAAGGCCTGGATAGAGTGAATGTGTTTCCACTAGTGGGAGAGCCTAGGACCACAGGCCATAGCCTAACAATAAAAGGACGTACCTTTAGAAAGGAGTTGAGGAGAAATGCATTTAGCGGTGGTGGATACGTCACCTGGACTTACTCCAGTTCTAAAGAAGGTGGCTTTAGAGATTGTGGAGGCATTAATAGTGATATTTCAAGAATCACTAGAGTCAGGAGTGGTTCCAGATGATTGGAAAATTGCAAATATTACCCATCTGTACAAGAATAGGAGCAAAGCAGAATAGTGGGAACTATAGGCTGGTTAGCCTGACGTCAGTGGCTGGTAAGATTTTAGAGTCCATTGTAATTTAAAGGATGAGGTTACGGAGTACTTCGAAGTTGATGATAAAAGGGGCCGCAGTCAGCATGACTTTTTGAAGGGGAGGTCTTGCCTGACGAATCTGCTGGAATTCTTTGAGGAAGTAAATAGCAGGACAGACAAAGGAAAATCAGTGGACGTTGTTTACCTAGATTTTCATAAAGCCTTTGCTGAGGTGCTACACGTGAGGCGAAGGAAGATGAGAGCCCACGGTATGAAAGGGCAGATACTAGTATGGATAGATACGAGCATTGGCTGGATGGCAGAAGGCAAAGAGTGGCAATAAATGGGGCTTTTTCTGGTTGGCTGCCAGTGATCAGTGGAGTTCCACAAGGGTCGGTGCTGGGGCTGCTACTCACCATGAGGAACTGGTGTGAGAGGGGAGGGGAATACAGAATTAAAAGTGTTGTATATGAATGCACAAAGTATAAGAAATAGAGTGGATGAGCTTGAGGCTCAGTTAGAAATTGGCAAGTATGATGTGGGAATTACAGAAACATGGCTGCAAGAGGGCCAGGGCTGGGAACTGAATATTCAGGGGTATACGTCCTATCGAAAAGACAGACAGGTGGGCAGAGGGAGTGGGGTAGCTCTGTTGGTGAGGAATGAAATTCAGTCTTTTGCGAGGGGTGACATAGAATCAGGACATGTAGAGTCATTTTGGATAGAACTGAGGAATTGTACGGGTAAAAAGACCCGAATGGGAGTTATCTACAGGCCCCCAAACAGTAGCCTGGATCTAGGGTGCAAGTTGCATCAGGAGTTAAAATTGGCATGTAACAAAGGTAATGCTACGGTGGTTATGGGAGATTTCAATATGCAGGTAGACTGGGAAAATCAGGTTGGTACTGGACCCCAAGAAAGGGAGTTTGTGGAGTGTCTCTGTGATGGATTCTCAGAGCAGCTTGTACTGTAGCCTACCAGAGAGAAGGCAATTCTGGATTTAGCGTTGAGTAATGAACCGGATTTGATAAGGGGACTCAAGGTAAAGGAACCATTAGGAGGTAGTGACCATAACATGATAAGTTTTAATCTGCAATTTGAGAGGGAGAAGGGTAAATCAGAAGTTCAGCATTGCAGTTGAAGAAAGGGGACAATGGAGGCATGAGGGAGGAGCTGGCCAAAGTTGACTGGAAAGGGATCCTAGCAGGGATGACAGTGGAACGACAATGGCAGGAATTTCTGGGAATAATACAGAAGGTGCAGCATTATTTCATTCCAAAGAGGAAGAACGATTCTAAAGGGAGTAAGGGGCGACCGCTGCTGACAAAGGAAATCAAGGAGAGTATAAAAATGAAAGAGAAGAAGTATAACATAGCAAAGATGAGCGGGAAGTCAGAGGAATGGGAAACTTTTAAAGAACGGCAGAAGGTAACCAAAAAGGCAATACGGGGAGAAAAGATGAGGTACGAAGGTAAGCTAGCCAAGGATATAAAGGAGGATAGTAAAAGCTTCTTTAAGTATGTGAAGATGAAAAGATTAGTTAAGACAAATGTGAGTCCCTTGAAGACAGAAACAGGTGAATTTATTATGGGGAACAAGGAAATGGCAGACGAGTTGAACAGGTACTTTGGATCTGTCTTCACTCAGGAAGACACAAACAATCTCCCAGAATTACTAGGGGACTGGGGATCTGGGGTGATGGAGGAACTGAAGGAAATTCACATTAATCAGGAAATGGTGTTGGGTAGACTGATGGGACTGAAGGCTGGTGAATCCCCAGGGCCTGATGGTCTGCATCCCAAGGTACTCAAGGAGGTGGCTCTAGAAATCATTGGTGATCATTTTCCAATGTTCTATAGATTCTGGATCAGTTCCTGTAGATTGGAGGATAGCTAAAGTTATCCCACTTTTTAAGAAAGGAGGGAAAGAGAAAACTGAATTAAAGACCAGTTAGCCTGACATCGGTGGTGGGGAAGATGCTGGAGTCCAATGGATGTAGTGTACCTAAACTTTCAGAAAGTCTTTGATAAGCTCCCACACAGGAGATAAGTGAGCAAAATTAGAGCACATGGTATTGGGAGTAGGGTATTGACATGGATAGAAAATTGGTTGGCAGACAAGAAACAAAGGAATTAACGGGCCCCTTCCAAAATGGCAGGCAGTGACTAGTGGGGTGCCACAAGGCTCGGTGCTGGGACTGCAGCTATTTACAATATCAATGATTTAGATGAAGGAATTAAAAGTGACATTAGCAAATTTGCAGATGACAAAGCTGGGTGACAGTGTGAACTGTGTAGAGGATGCTATGAGAATGCAGGGAAACTTGGACAGGTTGGGTCAGTGGGCAGATGCATGGCAGATGCAGTTTAATGTGGATAAATGTGAGGTTATCCACTTTGGTAGCAAAAACAGGAAGGCAGATTATTATCTAAATGTTGTCAAGTTGGGAAAAGGGGAAGTACAATGGGATCTGGGGGTCCTTGTTCATCAGTTAATGAAAGTAAGCATGCAGGTACAGCAGGCAGTGAAGAAAGCGAATGGCATGTTGGTCTTTATAACAAGAGGAATCGAATATAGGAGCAAAGAGGTCCTTCTGCATTTGTACATAGCCCTAGTAAGGCCACACCTGGAGTATTGTGTGCTGTTTTGGTCCCCTAATTTGAGGAAGGACATTCTTGCTATTGAGGGAGTGCAGCGTTGGTTTACAAGGTTAATTTCCGGGATGGCGGGACTGTCATATGCTGAGAGAATGTAGCGGCTGGGCTTGAATATTCTGGAGTTTAGAAGGATGAGAGGGGATCTCATTGAAACATTTAAGATTATAAAGGGTTTGGACACTAGAGGCAGAAAACATGTTCCCGATGTTGGGGGAGTCCAGAACCAGGGGCCACCGTTTAAGAAGAAAGGGTAAGCCATTTAGAACGGAGATGAGGAAACACTTTTTCTCACAGAGAGTTGTGAGTCTGTGGAATTCTCTGCCTCAGAGGGCGGTGGAGGCAGGTTCGCTGGATAATTTCAAGAGAGAGCTAGATAGGGCTCTTAAAGATAGCAGAGTCAGGGGATATGGGGAGAAGGCAGGAACGGGGTACTGATTGGGGATGATCAGCCATGATCACATTGAATGACGGTGCTGGCTCGAAAGGGCTGAATGGCCTACTCCTGCACCTGTTGTCAATTGCCTGCATGGGGGTAGTGACTGGCAAGGAGGACACAGCCCGGCTGGTCCCCCACAGAGGGAATGCCAGGGCCCGAGGGCTGAGGGAGAGGTGGGAAGGGGGGGAGACAGCAAGGGTTAACAGAATTGAGAAAATTCAATGTTCAAGCCCAGAGGATGCAGACTCCCCAAGCGGAATATGAGGTGCTGTTCCTCCAACTTGCGGTGTTGCTCACTCTGGGGCATTCCCTCTCTCTCTCTATCTCCCTCCCCCACCCTAGTCGCACCAGCTTCTCATTTTCACACCACAAACAGCTTACAATGGCTTGTTCCCTTTATCATCGATACTTTTTTGCATATCTTCCATTCATTGTTCTTTATCTCTCCACATCACCGTCTATATCTCTCGTTTCCCTGATCCCTGACCAGTCTGAAGAAGGGTCTCGACCCGAAACGTCGCCTATCTCCTTCGCTCCTTAGATGCTGCTGCACCCGCTGAGTTTCTCCAGCCTTTTGTGTACCCCAGCTATGATTGAATGGCGGAGTAGACTCGATGGGCCAAATGGCCTACTTCTACACCTCTGGCTTGAACTTGTGAACATTTGTTGTTTTTTGTATTACGGTGATGGGTGTATCGATATTGTTTGTTCAGTAAATATTCTTATTGTAAATAATTGAATACATTTAGTTTTGATTAAAAAAAAGCGAGACAACTAGATGGCGATCACCAAGGGCTGGTCCGCTCAGCTCACTCACTCATGTATTGCTGGCAATGCCTCTCATCCCAACACAACCCCAGTCAGGTCAGTGGTGGTTCAGCGGATCCACAAGCGGGGGAGGGGGAGGGATTGAGACCGAACACTAATTCACGCACATTGAGGGGGGGACCTCGTTGAAAATTACCGATTCGTGAAAGGGCTGGATCGCGGGGATATGGAGAGGATGTTTCCACTAGTGGGAGAGTCTAGGACCAAGGGGCACAGAACTCAGAATAAAAGGACGTACCTTTAGAAAGGAGATGAGAAGGAATTTCTGTAGTCAGAGGGTGGTGAATCTGTGGAATTCATTGCCACAGACGGCTGTGGAGGGCAAGGCAATGGATATTTTTAAGGTGGAGATTGGCAGATTCTTGATTAGTACGGGTGTCAGCGTTTACGGGGAGAAGGCAGGAGAATGGGGTTGAGAGGGAAAGATAGATCAGCCATGATTGAATGGCGGAGTAGATTGGATGGCCTTACTCTGCTCCTAGAACATGAGCATGAACAATGAGCTTGCGAACCCATCCTTAGCCGTGTCTGAAGGTCCAGTCCAGTGAAGCAAGAACCTTTCTCTCTCTGCCTCCTTGTAGGGGAGGAGATTCAGGGGCCCTTACTTTACCAAGGACTATCTTTAACCGGACTTTACTGGCTTTATCTTGCAGAAAATGTTATTCACGTTATTCCCTTCATCACGTATCTGTACACTGTGGACAGCTCGATTGTAATCAGGTATAGCCCTTTCGCTGACTGGTTAGCACGCAGCAAAAAGCTTCCCACTATACCTCCGCACCCGTGATGATGAGTTAAACTATTGTCACATGTTCGGAGGTGCAGTGAAGAGCTTTTGTTGTGAACGGAATAATTCACACAGAGGGTGGTGGGTGTGGGGAACAAGCTGCCTGATGGAGGTAGTTGAGGCTGGGACTATCCCATCGTTTAAGAAACAGTTGGACAGGTACACGGATAGGACAGGTTTGGAGAGTTATGGACCAAGCGCAGGCAGGTGGGACTAGTGTAGCTGGGATATTGTTGGCCGGTGTGGGCAAGTTGGGCCGAAGGGCCTGTTTCCACACTACATCACTATGACTCTATGATTCTATAACGCTAAACTGTTTATTTTAGGGCGCAGCGGTAGAGTTGCTGCCTCGCTGTGCCAGAGACCCGGGTTCGATCCTGACCACTGGTGTTGTCTGTACGGAGTTTGTACGTTCTCCCTGTGACCGGGTGGGATCTTCGGATTCCTCCCACATTCCAAAGACATATAGGTTTGTAGGTTAATTGGTTTCTGGGTATTGTAAATTGTCCCTAGTGTGTAGGATAATGCTCGTGTACAGGGTGGTCGCTGGCCGGCACGGACTGGGTGGGCCGAAGGGCCTGTTTCCCGCGCTGTATCTCTAAAGTCTGATGTCCACATGCTGAGTGTGTGGTTTTGAATGGAAGGCGGTGGGAGAGGAAGGGGGTCGGGCCCGAGGGGGCCATGTGTGTATCGTAACGGAAACATCTGTCCACCAAAGAGTTAAAAGTTAAATGAGATGTTATGCAGATTTAAATAGTTTGAATGCTTCGCGAGTGGCTGAACAAAGGGGCTAAAGACTCCGTAAACTGGACCAACCGAGCACCCTTCGCTTTCAAGTGAGGGGTGGGGGGTTAGGAGTCTGAAAGTTGTGGCTTGGGTTTGTGAATCGTGGCGAGGAATCGCTCCGCTTTCCACTCCTTCCCCCTTCCCAGCTCACCCATCCCCCACTCGCTGCCCGCACCCTGGGGACCCCTGTGTGTGAGGTCAGTGGGGCAGATAGATTTCTGGGAATGTGCTCTGGGGTGTGTCTGGGGACCCACCAACCCCCTCTCCACCCCCCCCCCCCCCTGGTCTGGGGCGGTGTTCATGTGGAGCTGGGCTGGGATGGTGTTTTTCCACACTCTCTGCTTACCCTGGCTGTTTCCTGATCATCCCTAGTGCTGCAGGAAATAACCCAGCACAGTGACTCAACTCCCCGCCGTGTTGAAGCCAGGAATTCCAGCTTCCTCTCAAAACACGGCACCACCATTCACATCGGCAGCCCATCTAAACCTGGAGCCCACGTTCCACCGCTTCCTTTTCTATTCCTCTCTCCACTTCTGGTGACTGCAGATCAGTTTTAGTTTTAATTTTTACCTTTCAGGGATGCAGCGTGGAAACCGGCCCTTTGACCCCCGCGTGCAGTGGAGTTTAGTGTCTTGTCACGTGTACCGGGGTACAGTGAAAAGCTTTTCTGTTGTGTGCTATCCGGTCAGGGGAATCATGATACATGATTACAATCAAGCCATACACGGACTAGTCCTGTTATCCTACTTTTGCACCCACACCCTGCACACTAGGGGCAATTCTACAGAAGCCAATGAACCTACAGGTCCGCATGTCTTTGGGATGTGGGAGGAATCTGGAGCACCAGCGGTCTCCGTGTCGGAGCTCCCCCCGTTGCCTCAGCCTAGTCCTGCGGTCTTGGATGGAGACGTTCCCCGGCATCGTTTGGGATCAGCTCCAACCAAGGTCGCACAAAATTGCAGAGAGTTGTGCCCGCAGCCCAGACTATCACACAAACCGACCTCCCTTCCATTGACTCCATCTACACCTCACGCTGCCTCGGCAAGGCCACCACTCATAATCGAGGACCAGTCACACTCCGGCCACTCCCTCTTCTCCCCTCTCCCATCAGGCAAGAGGTACAGAAGTGTGAAAACGCACACCTCCAGATTCAGGTGACAATTTCTTCCCAGCTGTTATCAGGCAACTGAACCATCCTATCACCAACTAGAGAGCGTTTGTGACCTCCCATCTACCTCACTGGAGATCCTCGGACCATCTTCAATCGGACTTCACTGGACTTTATCTTGCACCATAAGTTATTCTCTTTATTCTGCATCTACACTGTGGATGGCTCGATGGTAATCATGTAATGTATTTCAGCTGACTGCTGAGCACGCAACAAGAGCTCTTCACTGTAGCTCGGTACACATGACAAGAGACAAACTAGCTAACTAGTTTAGTGAATTTGTGCGTACGCAGTAGGCGTTGCATTTCCGACTAATACCTGATTTAAACAAGGGTCCACGGGATGTAACCCTTGCATAGGTTGGGAGCTTCTGTGTTCAAAAGACAAGACGATAGCCACAGATCTAATTTATCAAGGATCTGAACTAATGCAATGGATTTCTGTTGCAGCTTTATAGAACTTTGGTTAAGCCGCATTTGGAGTCTTGCGTGCAGTTTTGGACGCCCCGTTGCAGAAAGGATGAGGAGGCTTTGGAGAGGGTGCAGGAGTGGTTTATCAGATGCTGCCTGGATTAGAGGGCATTAGCTGTAAGAAAAGGTTGGAAAAACTTGGATCGTTTTCTCTGGAGCGTCAGAGGCTGATAGAAGTATATAAAATGTCGTGAGGCACAGGAAGGGTAGGCAGTCAGAGTCATTTACCCAGGGAGGAAGCACCTGAGACTAGAGGGCAGAGCTTTGTCGGAGGGGGTACGTTTTATAGGAGGTGGGCGGGGCAATGTTTTCCAACAGTGAGGGGTGGGTGTGCACAACCCGTTGCCAGGGGTGGTGGTGGAGACAGACGTTTAGATAGGCACATGGAAATGGAGGGAATGGAGGGATATGGATCCGTGCAGGCAGAGGCGATTAACTTGGCATTATGTGCCGTAGGGCCTGCTCCTCTGCTGCACTGTGACAGGTAGACACAAAAAACTGGAGATCCTGGTTCATAAAAAAGGGGCACAAAGCGCTGGTGTAACTCAGTGGGTCAGACAGGATCTCCGAAGGAGTTGGACGGATAACGTTTCAGGTCAGGAATGATGGTTGCAGTCAGAAGAAGGGTCCCCAGCCGAAACGCCACCTATCCACGTTCCCCACAGATGCTGCCTGACCTATTGAATTACTCCAGCACTTTGTGTCCTTCAATTGTCATAGAGTCTTTCAGCGTGGAATAAGGACCTTTGGCCCAACTTGCCCATGCCGTCCAACATGTCCCAGCTACACTAATCCCACCTGCCCATAGCCCTCTAAAACGAATCAATCTATGTACCCGTCTAAATGTTTCTTAAACGTTGTGATATTAGCTGCGTCAACTACCTCCTCTGGCTGCTTGTTCCATACACCCACCGCCCTTTGTGTGAAAAAGTTCCTATTAAATCTTTCCCCCCTTAGCTTAAACTTATGTTTTCCGGTTCTCGATCCCCCTACTCTGGGCAAAAGACTCTGTGCGTTTACCCGATCTATTCCTCTCATGATTTTGTACACCTTTATAAGCTCACCCCTCATCATCCTGCACACCATGGAGTAAAGTCCCAGCCTGCTCAACCCCTCCCTATAGCCCAGTCCCTCGAGCCCTCGCAGTATGCTCGTAAATCTTGTCTGCACCCTTTCCAGTTTGACAACATCTTTCCTGTAACATGGTAAGCCAAACTGAACACAATACTCGAAACGTGGCTTCACCGACATCTTATACAACTGCAACATGACCTCCCAACGTCTAGACTCAATATTCTGACTGATGGCCAATGTGCCGAAAGCCTTGTTGACCACCCGGTCTACCGGTAACACCACTGTCAGGGAGCTATGCACCTGCACTCCTAGATCCCTCCGCTCTACAACACTCACCAGAGGCCTACCATTCACTGTGGGCCCTGCCCTTGTCAGGCTCCCAAAAATGCAACACCACACACCTCTCTGTATTAAATTCCATCAACCATACCTCAGCCCACCTGTCCAATGGATCAAGATCCTGCTGTAATTCTTGACAACGATCTTCTGTATCTACAATACTACCCACTTTAGTGTCATGTGTAGCAAGTCGTGACGGGACAATCGTCTCATAGAGTATTGGAAGTCTTTCACCGTGGTCTGTTTGCCCACACCGACCAACATGTCCCATCTACACTAGTCCCGCCTGCCTGCGCTTGGCCCATTACCCTCTAAACCCGTCCTATCCATGTGCCTATCCAATATATCTTAAACGTTGCCTCAAACATTGTACCTGCCTCAACTACCCGCTGTGGCAGCTCATTCCATACACCCACCAGCCTTTGTGTGGATCTCGATCCAGGGAGTTAGCCTGATTCATTTGGTTTGGACATGCGGTATGTCTTTTTCCCCCAAGTATGGGAACCAAAGCTGTGAGAGTGTTCTAGGTGTGGCCCCTCCAGTACTGATGTGGGAGAGTGCTGAGGCAGGAGAGAGGATGTCCTGAAGAACTCAAGGGCACAGTCCATCTGCTTAGAGTTAAGCAACATCAGAAGGGTGTTTACACCACTGGGACTCATTCATAGCCCACCAACTAGGAAGGATGTTGGAAGTATCAGTATTGGTTTATTATTGTCGCATGCAGATAAAGAAATGTTTTGCTATCCAGACAAATCACACTTTATTTTAGTCTAGTTTAGTGTAGAGAAACATTGCGGAAGCAGTCCTTTCGTCCCACCGAGTCCGCGCCGACCAGCGATCCCCGTACACTAACGCCATCCTACCCACGAGGGACAATTGACAAGTGATACCAAGCCAATTAACCGACAAACCTGCAACGTTTTTGGAGTGTGGGTGGAAAAAGGAGCACCCGGAGAAAACCCTCACGGTCGCAGGGAGAGCGCAAATCCGTCGTCAGGATCGAAGCCAAGTCTCTCGCGCTGTAAGGCAGCAACTCTACCGCTGCACACCGTGCCGCCCAATACAATATATTTAAACCGCGCTGTGGGTAGTGAAAAGAGAAACAGATGGGCTGCATAGTGGCAGAAACATAGAAAATAGGAGCAGGAGTAGGCCATTCGGCCCTTCGAGCCTGCACCGCCATTCAATATGATCATGGCTGATCATCCAAAATCAGTACCCCGTTCCTGCTTTTTCCCCATATCCCTTGATTCTTTTAGCCCAAAGAGCTAAATCTAACTCTCTCTTGAAAACATCCAGTGAATTGGCCTCCACTGCCTTCTGTGGCAGAGAATTCCGCAGATTCACAACTCTCTGGGTGTTGAGCACAGCGGCACATCCTTAGAGTTACAGCTCCAGGGACGCGGGTTCAATCCTGACTACGGGCCGAAGGGCCTGCTTTTCCACACTGCATCTCCAAACTAGGATCTCCACCCAAAACCTCACCTATTCCTTTTCTCCAGGGATGATGCCTGACCCACTGAGTTCCTCCAGCACTCTGTGTCTATCCACTGGTGGAACCTTAGCAGAAGAGTCGTGTGGGTCACTTTAAAAGAAAGCATACCGTTTCAATTCCCAGTGAGCTTGAACCTTGGCAGGTTCCCACTGGGACTCTTGGCCGTTCCTGTGCAGAACTACTGCTTTCATGATAAGATGAGTTGTCATTCCAAGAATGTTGGGTTGAGGCAGGGCCAAATGCGTGATAAATGTGGTGGGACATCGCTAGCCTTAGTCTGGAGTGAATGTAGACACTGGCTGCACACATCTCCAACAACTGTGGTGAGCGTGTGAAGTTTTTTTTTTCTAATTCCAAAAATCGGTGGCCTGCTTTAACAGCAGAAAAGTCTGGAGAAGCTTCACCAGACGTATCAGGCGTTACAGACACAAAGTAAGTTTTTTTGAGTTTGGTTTATTGTCACGTGTTCCGAGGTACAGGGTAAAGCTCTTTTGTTGCCTGCTATCCAGTCAGTGGAAAGACTATTAATGATTCCAATTGAGCCGTCCACAGTACGGACACAGATAATAACGTCAATCACGTTTAGTGCAAGATAAAAACAGCAAAGCTCGATCAAAGATAGTCCGAGGGTCTTCAGTGAGGTAGATAGTCACTCAGGACCGCTCTCTAGTTGTGGTAGGATGGTTCAATTCCTGAGAACAGCTGGGAAGAAACTGTCCCTGAATCTGGAGGGGTGCGTTTTCACACTTCTGTACCTCTTGCCTGATGGGAGAGGGGAGAAGAGGGAGTGACCGGGGTGAGACTGGTCCTCGATTGTGCTGCTGGCCTTGCCGTGGCAGCGTGAAGTGTAGATGGAATCAATGGAAGGGAGGTTGGATGTGCAATGTTCTGGGCTGCGTCCACAATTCTCTGCAATTACTTGCGGTCGTGGATGGAGCTGTTCCCAAACCACGCTGTGATGCATCCCCATAAAATGCTTTCTACGACGTATCTGTAGCAGTTGGTGAGAGTTGTTGTGGAGTAACTCAGCGGGTCAGTCTCTGGAGAAAAAGGATGGGTGCCGTTTCGTGTCCAGACCCGTCGCCAGACTGACTGGTTCCAAAACCCGATCCGAAACATCACCCTTTTTCACCACAGATGCTGCCTGACCCACTGAGTTACTCCAGCGCTTTGTGTCTATCTTTGGTGTAAACTGCAGTTCTTTGCTTCTACCATCAGGCATTATATGTGGAGGATTAAACTGTCGTTATCAAATTTTTCCGACCAAAGAGTGTTTGATTGATTAATTGATTGATTGTAAGATACAGCCTGGAAACTCCCACCGAGTCCATGCCGACCATCACATCCACACCCTGCACACTTGGGGCAATTTCCAGAGACCAGTTAACCTCCAAACCCACATGTCTTTGGGATGTGGGAGGAAACCGGAGCACCTGGAGGACACCCATGGGGCCGTAGGGAGAACGTGCAAACTCCACACAGACAGCACCCGCGATCAAGACCAAGCCTGGCTCTCTGACGCTGTGAGGCAGCAGTTCTATCAAGCCTGCCGCCGTGCCACCTCTTTTAATCGTACGTTCACTTGACGGCTGTGGGCTTCACAGGGAGAGCTGGCATTTGATTGCCCGACTACACAAGGAACTGCAGATGCTGGTTTACAGAAAAGGACACAAAGTGCTGGAGTTACTCAGCGGGTCAGGCGGCACCTCTGGAGAACATGGATAGGTGACGATTCTGGTCGGGACCCTTCTTCAGACTGAATGTAGGGTGGCGGGAGGAGCCTGACACCAGTAGGCCCATGAGAAAGCGGTGGTGAGCTGCCTTCTTGAACAGCAGTAGCAGCACGGTGATGCAGTGGTAGAGATGCTTCTTTATGCCCCTGTCCCACTTTGGAAACCTGAACGGAAACCTCTGGAGACTTTGCGCCCCACCCAAGGTTTCCGTGCGGTTCCCGGAGGTTTTTGTCCTCGGGCAACCACCTTCAACTAGCATCGCAACCGCTTCGACTACAAAATGACCGATTTTTTAAACGGAAACCACTTTCGACCATTAAGGAGACTGACAAAAACCTCCGGGAACCTCACGGAAACCTTGGGTGGAGCGCAAAGTCTCCGGTGGTTTCCGTTCAGGCTTCCTAAGTGGGACAGGTGCATTACAGTGCCAGAATCCAGGGTCCGATCCTGACTATGGGTGCCGTCTGTACGGATTTTGTATGTTCTCCCTGTGACCGTGTGGGTTTTCTCCGGTTGCTCCGGTTTCCTCCCACACTCCAAAGACGCGCAGATTTGTAGGTTAATTGGCTTCGGTAAAAATTGTAAATTGTCCCTAGTGTGTGTAGGATAGTGCTGGTGTCCGGGGTGACACGGTGGGCCGAAGGGCCTGTTTCTGCGCTGTAGCTCTAAAGTAAAATCTCAAAGAGCGAGGAGCTTTCCACCCACATCCCAAAGGCGTGCCGGTTTGGAGGTAAATTGTCCTCTAGAGTGCAGGGAGTGGATGAGAAAGTGGGATAACGTAGAACTAGTGGGATGGTCAGCGTGGACTTGCTGGAGTCACTCAGCGGCTCAGGCAGCATCTCTGGAGAAAAAGGAATGGGTGACGTTTTGGGGTCTGGACCCATCTTCGGGCCCGAGACGTCATCCATCCTTTCTGTCCAGAGACGCTACCTAACCCACTGAGTTACTCCAGCACTACATTTAAGACGCTGTCGAGACAAATGAATGTGTCAGAGCAGAGTAGAGGGCGACGATGACAGATTTGGATGTGGAAAGAAGGGAGGAAGCTCAAACGAACACTAGCACCAGAATGAGAATCTCCCCCCCTCTCTTTACAAGCCCTCGAAGACTCTGTGTTCACAGTGCTCAGCTGAATCCAGTCTCTCGCTCATTGCAGTTCTGCCTGGTACAAACCTCAATCCACATTCATTAAAATGACTGAGAAGTTTTATAAAAATTAAGTATGGTAAAAAATCTAAACATAATAATAAAATACTAATATTTTACTTTGTTCTCAAGTTAATTGATTTTGGTTAATGGCATTTCATTGTTTAAGTGGTGTCTTAATTTCTTTAACATATTAATGTTTCTAATGGTTTCATTAAATGTTTTTAATGGACTTTGACTGTTTCCCATGTCAGAGGTAATACTGGGGACACTGACACTGTAGTTGCTAGAACCTTTAGTTGAGTTGAGTTTAGTTTATTGTCACGTCTACTGAGGTACAGTGAAAAGCTTTTTTGTTGCATGCTAACCAGTCAGCAGAGAGACTTTGCATGATCCTAATCGAGTCTTCCACAGTGTACAGATACAGGATGAAAGGAATAACATATAGTGCAAGATAGTCCAACAAAGTCCAATTAAAGATAGTCCAAGGGTCTCCAATGAGATAGTTGGGAGGTCAGGATCGCTCTATAGTTAGTCCTAGGATGGTTCATTTTAGCGCCATTTAGCAAAGGCATGATGGCGCAGCAGTAGAGTTGCTGCCTCACAGCGGCAGAGACCCAGGTTCGATCCTGACTACAGATGCTGTCTATATGGAGTTTGCACGTTCTCCCTGTGACTGCGTGGGTTTCCTCCTGTTTCCTCCCACACTCAAAAGACATGCAGTGTTTGTCGGTTGATTGGCTTCAGTAAAAATTGCAAATTGTCCCTAGTGTCTAGGATAGGGCTGGCGTACGGGGCGATCTCTGGTTGGCATGGACACAGTGGGCCGAAGGGCCTGTTTCCCCGCTGTATCTCTAAACTAAACTAAACTAAAAACACAAAAGTGCAGAACTCTGAAAGTCAGGAAATAGGATGCGTTAGAAATATTGGAACTAATTTGGGTGGATAAATCCCCAGAGTCAGATGGGATATGTCCTCGGATGCTGAGGGAGGCAAGGCAGGAGATTGTAAAGGTTCTGGGGGTGTATCAGAACAAGAGGGTGATAAATAGGATAATCCACAGCGTCTTTTACCTAGGGTAGAGGAATCTTGAGAGAGTGGGAAAGAAGTTGTACGGTATGCTTGCCTTCATCTGTCGGGGCATTGAGTATAAGACTCAGGAGTCCATCAAGCACCTTTATAACACTTTGGTCAGGCCGCCTTTGGAGTACTGCGTGCAGTTCTGGCCGCCCCATAACAGGAAGGATGTGGAGGCTTAGGACGAGGTGCAGAGGAGGCTTTGCAGAATGTTGCCTGGGTTAGAGCACGTTAACTATAAGGAGATGCTAGACAAACTTGGATTGGTTTCCCTGGAACGTCAGAGGTTGAGGGGAGAGCTGATAGGTTGAGGGGCATAGATAGGGTAGACAGTCAGCACCTTTTCCCCAGGGTAAAAATGGCAGACTAGAGGGCGCAGGTTTGACATTAGAGGGGGAAATTCAAAGAAGCAGATTTTTTTACACACAGAGCGATGGGTGCCTGGAACGTTCTGCCAGGGGTGGCAGTGGAGGCAGACATGATAATGGTGTTTAAGAGGCTTTTCTGTAGGCACATGGATTTGGAGGGATATGGATCATGTCAGACAGATCCATAGTTTAATGGCCTCACGTTTGGCATGGACATTGTGGGTCGAAGGTCATAGACTGTTTAACAGTAGGGCGGCACTGTGGCCTCACAGCGCCTGAGACCCGGGTTCGGTCCTGACCTCGGGCGCTGTGTGTGTGGAGTTTGCACGTTCTCCCTGTGACCGCGTGGGATTCCTCCGGGTGCTCTGGTTTCCTCCCTCATCCCAAAGAGATGTAGGTTTGTGGGTTAATTGGCCCTAGCGTGTAGGGAGTGGATGAGCAAGTGGGATATCTTCTGTAAATTGTCCCCGAGTGTATAGGATGTAAAAGTGGAATAACAGAGAATGTGTGAATGATGATCTAGGTCGGTGTGGACTTGATGGGCCGAGGGACTAGTTTATTCCCTGGAACGCAGGAGGCTGAGGGGTGATCCTATAGAAATATTAAGTTTTGGTCACCCTTAAGGATAGCATTAAGCTGGAAAGAACATGGAGAAGAGGGGCCTGTTTCAATGCTGTATCTCTACACTCTGTACTAAGCAGTACAGCACAGGAACAGGTTCCTTCACTGGTTTGCTCCCTGCTGTGATTAATCCCTTGTAAAGTGAACTGATCACCAATTCACTTCAAGATTTCACGAGGCACTGCAATATTACCCGCCCAGTGTTATTCTGGACCTGGAAACCAGATGTCATTCTGGCAAAACCCAGCAACGTTCCCCTCCACGTCTGACGTCCTTCCTGTGTTCACATGCACAGACCTTGGGCAGTCTCCAGTTGTGTGGTCTAACCAAACCTTCTCATAATTGGAGGTCAACCTCTGTAACTGCCGTGACGTTACAGCGAACTGTGCGCAGGGCTCGACTCTCTGATACCACCGCTGCTTTGGGCTTTAAAAACATCCAGCAAATGCACTCTGCCTCTCCTTTCTGGGTCCAAAGTAGCGCACCTATCCTCTGCTAGGTTTGGGAACGTTGCAATTCACTCAATCTCTTCAGATTCGTTTTAGGAGGGAGTGCGGATGTTGGTTTAAACCAAAGACAGACACAAAAAAGCTGCCACAATATAGACCCTACTCCTTTTCTCCAGAGATGCTGCCTGACCCGCTGAGTTACTCCGGCATTTTGAGTCTGTCTAAGATTAGTTTTTAGTTTAGTTTAGTTTCATTTAGTTTAGTTTGTGGGCGGCACAGTGTTGCAGCGGCGGAGCTGCTGCCTCTCAGCTCCAAAGACCCAGGTTCGATCCTGACTACGGATGCTGTCGGTATGGAGCTTCCACGTTCTCCGTGTCACCATGTGGGTTTTCTCCGGTTTCCTCCCACATCCCAAAGACGTGCAGGTTTGTAGGTTAAATGGATTGGTAAATTGCCCCTTGTGTGTAGGAAACGGATAAGAAAGTGGGAGACCTAGTGTGAACAGGTGATCGATGGTCAGCGTGGACTCGGTGGGCTGAAGGGCCTGTTTCCACGCTGTACCTCCTTACTCTAAAACTCAGCAGGTCAGGCAGCATCTCGAGAGAGCATGACTAGGTGACATTATGGATTGGGACCCTTCTTCTGTCTTTACCTATACGTATTCTCCAGAAATGCTGCCTGACCTGCTGAGTTACTCCAGCACTTTGTGTATTTTTTTTTGTAAACCAGCACCTGCAATTCCTTGTTTCTACATTAACACTAAAGGGTTTCAATCCTGTTTAGCGAGTGGTTGATGTTCCAGATGCTGAGAACATAAAATGAGGAGCAGTGTTAGGCCAATCGGACCCTCAAACCTGGTCTGATGCTCATGACTGATCTAATTATAACCTCAATTCTGATTCCCTGCCTATTTTCAGTAACCTTTCACCCATTTTACTCTTTAGTTATCTGTCAATCTCTGACTTGGCAAGACTTTGTTTCCATGGTTCCTCTTAACCTTCAGAGAGAGTTTGCCCCTTTCTAGTCAGATTAATACAGAGACGGACACAGGCCCTTCGGCCCAGCTTGTGCATGCTGACCGAGATGTCCCATCCAAGCCAGTCCCATTTAGAGCCATTGTGTCAGAGCGTCCTAGTATGAAAACAGGCCCTTCAGCCAAACTTGACCCTGCCGACTAACATGCCCGACTACACTAGTCCCAAATGTTATCATAGCACTTGCCTCAACTGCCTCCTCTGGCAGCTCGTTCCATGCACCCACCACTCTCTGTGCGAAAAGGTTGTCCCTCAGGTTCCTATTAAATCTTTCCCCTCTGACCATAAACCCATGCACTCTAGCTCTTGGTCCCCTACTCTGCCAACAAAGACTGTGCGCCGGTGGCACGGTGGCGCAGCGGTAGGCTTGCTGCCTCACAGCACCAGAGACCTGGTCTGATCCTGACTACGGGCGCTGTCTGCTTGGAGTTTGCATGTTCTTCCTGTGACCGCGTGGGTTTTCTCCGGGTGCTCTGGTTTCCTCCCACATCCCGAAAGAGGTGCAGGTTTGTTGGTTAATTGGCTTCGGTAGATTTCAAAATTGTCCCTAGTGTGTAGGATAATGTTAGAGTACAGGGTGATCGCTGGTCGGCGTGACTCGATGGGCCGAAGGGCCTGCTTCCTCGCCGTATCTCTAAACTAAAATAAAATAAAGAAGGTAGTTGTGGCAGTTATTACGGCAGGAATTCTAGATAACCATATAACCAGATAACAATTACAGCACGGAAACAGGCCCACTCGGCCCTTCCAGTCCGTGCCGACCATTTGTTTTCCCCTAGTCCCATCTACCTGCACTCAGACCATACCCCTCCATTCCCTTCACGTCCATATACCTATCCACTTTACTTTTAAATGTTAAAATCGATCCTGCCTCCACCACTTCTGCTGGAAGCTCATTCCACACAGCCACCACCCTCTGAGTAAAGAAGTTCCCCCTCACGTTACCCCTAAACGTCCGTCCCTTAATTCTCATGTCATGCCCTCTTGTTTGAATCTTCCCTACCCTCAATGGGAAAAACTTATCCACGTCAACTCTGTCTATCCCTTTCATCATTTTAAAGACCTTGGACAGGTACACAGATAGGAAGGCTTAGGGCGATACGGGCCAAACCTGGGCAGGTGGGATTAGTGGCAATGGCATTTCCATGATGTGTCCCTAAGCTAAACTAAAACTAAACATTCCCCTCATGATAGACACAGAATGCTGGAGTGACTCAGCGGGACAGGCGGCATGTCTGGAGAGAAGGAATGGATGAAGTTCGGGTCGAGATCCATCTTCAGACTTGAGTTTGAAGAAGGGTCTCGACCCGAAAGGTCATCCATTCCTTCTCTCCAGAGATGCTGCCTGTCCCGCTGAGTTACTCCAGCATTTTGTCTATCTACAGTTTAAACGGACATCTGCAGTTCCTTCCGACATATTCCCCTCATGGTCTTGTACGCCTCTGTGAGATCACCCTTCATCTCCCCTGCGCTCCAAGGACTACCCAACCCCTCCCTACAGATCTCACTCTATTTGTTCTGCTGAGACCAGAATCTGAATGAAGATAGTCTTTTCTGTTGACGTGTAGTCACCACAACAGCAGGGAAATGTGCGTCTGATCCCACTCAGACTCCGAGGGACTGCCTCTGCACACCAGCGCGATGTTTCTCTTGGCCTTGTCCACAACGCTTTGGGATGTAACATTGAACACTTGAGATCTCTTCCACCCCACAGACATTTCCTGCACCATCTGGTTTAATATTCTGGTCTCCATATTGCAAAACGAAAATATATTTACTCAAGCAAGCGCAGAACAGTTAACTATTCAAAGGGGCTGGAGCTAAGAAGTCGGCTTGGTGTTCACTCAAAGCAGAAAAGGGAAGGTCTCTGGGCATTGATACGGGAACCGTGGTGGACAGTAGGGCTGCGGGTGAAGATCGCCCATGAACGTACTGAATGATAGATCAGAGCACGTAGGTTTAAGGTGAGGGGGGAACGATTTGAGGTCTTTAAAATGATGAAAGGGATAGACAGAGTTGATGTGGATAAGCTTTTCCCATTGAGGGTAGGGAAGATTCAAACAAGAGGGCATGACATGAGAATGAAGGGACAGAAGTTTAGGGGTAACGTGAGGGGGAACTTCTTTACTCAGAGGGTGGTGGCTGTGTGGAATGAGCTTCCAGCAGAAGTGGTGGAGGCAGGATCGATTTTAACATTTAAAAGTAAAGTGGATAGGTATATGGACGTGAAGGGAATGGAGGGGTATGGTCTGAGTGCAGGTAGATGGGACTAGGGGGAAGCAAATGATCGGCACGGACTGGAAGGGCCGAGAGGGCCTGTTTCCGTGCTGTAATTGTTATATGGTTATATGGTTATATGATTTACGGGGAACCTTATGAGGATTTAGAGTATTTTGTTCAGTTCTGGGGCACCATGTCATAGGAAAGATGTCGTCTAGCTGGAAAGGGTGCAGAGAAGATTTCCGAGGATGTTGTCACTACACCAGGGAATAGAGCCCCAGCCTGCTGAACCTTTCCCTGCCGCTCAGGCACTCGAGTCCTGGCAACATCCTTGTACAACTTCTCCGCACCCTCTCCCGCTTGACAACATCTTTCCTATAAAATGGGCGGATGAGGGATGATCTTAAAGAGGTGTGCAAAACAACGAGAGGAATAGATCGGGTAGACACACAGAGTCGCTTGCCCAGAGTAGGGGAATCAAGAGGCTCAGGACTAAAGTTTATAATAGGAACCCGAGGGGTAACGTTTTTACACCCAGGGTGGTGGGTGTATGGAGCGAGTTGCTGGACGAGGCCGTGGACGCAGGGACTATCACCAAGTTTCAGAAACATTTGAGCTACTGAGTTCCTCCAGCTTGCTCGGGATTTTGCTCAGGATTCCAAACTCTGCAGTTTCTCATCTCTCCATTTGCTAATAATGCCTCCTTTGTTACAGCAGTGATCACAGGGACTTGGTTGGTTGTGTTCCCTTCGGAAGTTTAGTTTAGCATGGAAACAGGGCCTTCGGCCCACCGAGTTCACGCCGACCATCGATCACCCACTCACAGAGAGTGGTGAGTCTGTGGAATTCTCTGCCTCAGAGGGCGGTAGATGCTTTCAAGAGAGAGCTAGATAGGGCTCTTAAAAATAGCGGAGTCAGGGGATATGGGGAGAAGGCAGGAACGGGGTACTGATTGGGGATGATCAGCCATGATCACATTGAATGGCGGTGCTGGCTCGAAGGGCCGAATGGCCTACTCCTGCACCTATTGTCTATTGTCCATTGTCTATTGTCACACTGGTTCTGGGACGCTCTGTCTGAAGAGGGATCCCGACCTAAAATGTCATCATCCTTTTTCTCCAGAGATGCTGCTTGACCCGCTGAGTTACTCCAGCACTTTGTGACTATCTTCAGTGTATACCAGCACCTGCAGTTCCTTTCTATACACTAGTTCTATGTTATCCCACTTTCTCATCCACTCCCTACATACTCAAGGCAATTTGTAGAGGGCCAATTAACCTACAAACAAACCCTTATGGAATTGGGATGTGGGAGGAAACCAGGGCACTTGGAGGAAGCCCACGCAGTCAGAGTGAAACGTACAAACTCTGTACAGACAGCACCCGAGGTCAGGAACCAACCTGGGTATCTGGGACTGTGAGTCAGCAGCTCTACCCGCTGTGCCACTGCGCCGCCCTTTCCAGAAGTTCTGGAAAGTTCTGTGAAAGCAAATTTCTCGGCAGCGTTTCAGATGGAAAACTTGGGCTGGAAATATTTAAACTACAGAAAAGTTGAGAGGGAGAGGCACAGTTTAAACAAAGAGCTGAGTCAGTGTTCATCTGGAGCTACCAAGTGTAGACGGACAAAACCCTCACGATTCAAGAGTGTTTAAATATCATATCTGACGGGATCAGAATAATGAAATATTTACTAGGCTAGGATGGTGGCGCAGTGGTAGCGCTGAGACCTGGGACCCGGCCTGAAACTTCACCATCCTTTTTCACCGGAGATGCGGCTTAACCCGCTGAGTTACTCCAGCACTTTGTGTCTATCTTCAGTATATACCAGCGTCTGCAGTTCCTTGCCTTGCTTTACAGTGTCTGAGACCTGGGTTCGATCCTGACTACGGGTGCTGTATGTACGGAGTTTGAACGTTTTCCCTGTGACTGTGTGGGTTTTCTCTGGGTGCTCTGGTTTCCTCCCACACTCCAAAGACATGCAGGTTTGTAGGTTAATTGGCTTTGGTAAAGATTGTAAAACTGGCGCTAATGCGTGTGGGTTAGTTATTGGCAGTGTAGAAGGAGTTTGCTGGTCAGCGCGGACTCAGTGGGCCGAAGGGCCTGTTTCCACGCTGTATCTCTAAACTCAAAACTAAAAACACCTTTTTACTTAGCGAAGACACAGAGTGCTGGATTTCTTTGAAGATTCTACATTGCTGAAGAACATTGACATTTGAAGGCTAGAAGAAGGCACTGGAAACATGTTGCCTCTTGTCTACTGCCTCAGTGTAGTCTACTATTCTTACACTAGACCCAAGCAACTGCAGGTGCTGGTTTACAAAAGCAGACTCCAAGTACTGGAGTAACTCGGCAGGTCACACAGCATCTCCATATTTTCTTAACCGGAAACTATTCTATTCTACACAGGTCAACCACCGATATTCCGGCATCCGGTGGTCCGGCACCTCCTTTAATCCGGACAAAATTACGAGAGTGCACTTGGAATCCCCCCAGGAAGTCCCCCCGTAATTGTAGCGCCCAGGCCGGGAGAGGCGGCCGATCCCTACCTCATCGGCACTTCTGCGATCGAACGGCGTGTCGATTTTGCCCCCTGTGGCCGGGGCTCTGGAACCCCAGCCCAGCCGGAACCGGCAGATCCCTTCCCAAAGATAATCCGATCTTCTCCAATCTATCTCCAATGAGGTAGATAGTGGCTCAGGACTGCTCTCGGTTTGTTGATAATCAGTCAATCAAAGACTTTGTTGTCATTCAAAAATACACCAACAAATGCAAGTCTGAATGAAATTTAGTTGCATCTGGCTCACCGTGCAACATAAAATAACTAAAGGATAAAATAGATAAAAAGATGAAATAGATAAAAAGATAAAATAGATAATAGCGGCGGCACATTATATGGAATTCAAGAGTCTGATGGCTCGGGGGAAGAAGCTGTTGCAGAACCCGGCCGTTCTGCTCCTTAAGGGCCTGTCCCAGCAACATGCAACTCCATGCGATGAGCGCGACCTAACGTGGTCGCTTGAGCCGTCCGGCATCGCGGGGCCGGTCCCACTTCGATCGCCGGAGCCATGCGGAATTGTGCGGAGTTCGTCCCGACATCGCGCGGGGCTCCGAAAAACTGACCATGTTAAAAAATTCCGCGAGGCAACGGCTTGTTGGCTCGCAGTCGCCTAGAAACATTACACACCGCCTCGACGTCGTGCCTCCGTGACCCTCTCTGTAGGTGCCTCCGTGACCCTCTCTGTGTGTGCCTCTGTGCCCCTCTCTGTGTGTCCCTCTCTGTCCTGGCGAACTTACCTTTAAGACTTCGCTCCAAGTTCACCTCACTTCCCGCCGCGTTGCACCACTCACCCCACCTCTGCGCGGCCCCCGCTGCCGGTTTGGTCGCGGTCTTCGCATGGAGTCGGATGCTGGTCGGACAGGCCCTTTATACTGCGATACCTTTTGCCCGAGGGCAGCAGAGTGAACAGTCCATGATGGAGATGTGTGGGGTCTTTTATAATGCTGTTGGCCTTGGACAAGCAACGTTTGCTCGCAATGTCCTGGACTGAAGGAAGAGAAGTCCCGATTATTTGTTCACGCTTTTTCACATGTGCATTTTCACGCTTCTGTTCCTCTTGCCTGCTCATGACCCGCAAAATCACCCACCGCTTGCTCCAGAGATGCTGCCTGACCCGCTGAGTTACTCCAGCACTTTGTGTCTACCTTTGACATAAACCAGCATCTGAAGTTCTTTGTTTCTGCATTACCTCTTGTACCCAAAGCCCTGACCTATGAAAGCAAGCGCACCATATGCCGCCTTTACCACTCTAGCTGTTTGTCTTGCATCTTTCCAAGAGCTACGGACTTGGATCACAAGACCCCAAAACGTTAAGTAACAGAAGCACATTCCCTCTCACTGAAAACCAAATACTGCCCTTTGAAAGATTGAATACACAAAGGGAGAATTTTGTATTGAGAATCTCGTGATTACCTTTGCCCTTTGAAAGCTTCCTTGCTGGATGAGGCATATTATTATTTAGGTTTATTGATGTCATATGTACCGAGATACAGTGAAAAGCTTTGTTTTGCATGCTATGGGATGGGATAATACCGCACATAGATACAACCAAATGAAACGCAGGTATTATAGAAAGAACAAATGGGAAGATACAGAGTGCAGAATATAGTTTAGTCTAGCTTTAGATGCTGGAGTAACTCAGCGGGTTAGGCAGCATCTCTGGAGAAAAGGAATAGCTGACGTTTCGTGTCGAGACCCTTCTTCATACTGAGAGTTGGGAGCGAGGGGTCTAGTTCGGTTTATTGTCACGTGTACCGAGGTACAGTGAAAAGCTTGTGTTGCGTGCTAACCAGTCAGCGGAAAAACTATACATGATTACAATCGAAAGCATCCACAGTGTACAGATACGGGAGACAAGGAATAACGTTAGTGCAAGATAATGTTCAGTAAAGTCGGATTAAAGATATGTAGGAAATAATTGCAGATGCTGGTTTAAATCAAAGGTAGACACAAAATGCTAGGGTAACTCAGCGGGTCAGGCAGCATCTCTGGAAAGAAGGGATAGGTGACGTTTCGGGTCGAGACACTTCTTCAGATAGATTTAGTCTCCAATAAGGTAGATAGTAGTTCAGGACCGCTCTCCAGTTGGTGAGAGGATGGTTCAATTGCCCGATAACAGCTGGAAGGAGCTGTCACTGAATCAGAAGGTGTGTGTTTTCACACTTCTATACCTCTTGGCTGATGGGAGAGGGGTGAAGGGGGGAGTGACCGGGGTGAAACCATTCAGAAGCCTGATAACAGAGGGGAAGAAGCGGTTCCTGAGTCTTGTGGTGCGCTCTTTCAAGCTTCTGTACCTTCTTGCCAGACGGAGAATAAGGAATGACGGGGGTGGGACTAGTCTTTGGTTATGGCGGCTGCTTTCCCGAGGCAGCATGAAGTGTGGATGGCGTCGATGGTGGGGAGTCTGGTCTGTGTGACGGCCTGGGCTACATCCACAACTCTGCGATTTCTTGCGGTCTTGGACAGAGTAGGAGTTAGTCATAGAGTCATACAGGACAGAAACAGGCCCTTCGGCCCAACCTGCCCATGCTGACCAAGATGCCCCATCTACGCTAGTCCCACCTGCCCGTGTTTGACACACATCCCTCTAAATCTTTCCTATCCCTTCAGCATGCCAAGGCATGGTGCATCCGGATAGAATGCTTTCCACAGTGCATCTGTAGAAGTTGGCCAAACTTCCCCAGACTTTTGAGGAAGTAGGGGCTCTTTGTGTAGGAGAGTGGTAGAAGGTTTAGTTTAGTTTAGTTTAGCTTATTATCGACACACGCACCGAGAAACAGTGAAAAGCTTTTATTTGCGCGCTATCCAGTCGGCCTGAGCTACACCCACAACTCTGTGTCATTACTTGCGGTCTGTTCCCACAGCAGCCTGACCGAGTTTAATGAGTGAGCTCACATTAGTTGCAAAGATACAATGGGATCAGCTTGAGGATAAGCTCCCTGTCTGTCAGGGCTTTTCTGTACAGTGATGAGGAGCTGCCCAGGGACCTGGATGGGTTTGAGAGGTTACGGTGCTTAGCTCTGCACGGCTGCTTGCTGCTCCGCTTCCACCATCCGTGCTGCATGTCAGCGCCGCTAAAGCCTCCCACTCTCCCAGCGCCTTCATCTGCAGCCTCATCCCACATACGTGTGTTATGAAACCTGGACGCCTTGTTGCCTTGCTGCTTTCCAAATGCCTTTGCAGCAGAATTTTAATAAGCTGCAAAAGTCCCTCTGTTCAGCTTTTACAAGAATCCGTAAAACGTGGCGTTGAGGGATTTTATTTGTACGTGGAGGCAGGGTAATGCCGCTGAAATAGGACTCATCCTACATTTCTACCACAGCTTAATGGTTCAATGATTCAGTGGCACTTTATTGGCACTTAGTTTCAGTTTAGTGTAGAGAGACCGTGTGGAAACAGGCCCTTTGTCCCACCGAGTCCGTGCCGGCCAGCGATCCCACACGCACACACACAGCGGACAATTGACAGAAGCCAAATAACCTAGGTACCGGGGTACCTGGATAGCCAGGGGTTATGGGGAGAAGGCAGGAGAGGGAAAGATAGATCAGCCACGATTGAGTGGCAGAGTAGACTCGATGGGCCAAATGGCCTAATTCTGCTCCTATGATTTATGTATTTACTGTGAAATTCACAATGCAGAAACAAGGAACTGCAGATGCTGGTTTACAAAAAAATGACACAAAGTGCTGGAGTAACTCAGCAGGTCAGGTAGCATCTGCGGAGGACATGGATAGGTGACATTTCGGGTTGGAACCCTTCCTAAGACTGATTGTAGGACAAAGCTGGAAGATGGGTGAAGAAGGGTCCCGACCCGAAACATTGCCTACTCATGTACTCCAGAAGTGCTGCCTGACCTGCTGAGTTACTCCAGACCTCTGTGTCTTTTTTGAAGCCCACATCAGTAGTTCCTTGTTTCAACCAGATGAGAGGAGATATGATTGTGGGTGTCTGTGTGTGAAATTCCTTTATTGCTTACAGTTCAGTAAAGATCTTATTATACATGCGCACAATTAATACCTAAATACAAGAGTGTAAGAATAGTAGATTACACTGAGGCAGTACATGAGAGTCATCTGCGTTTACAGTGCCATCTTGTACCCTTATACCTTTACAAATGTAGTCTTAACTTGGCCATAAAGTAATTTCCACTCTGGAAAAAGGTTCTGGCTGTCTACCCTATCTCTGCCTCGTATAATTTATATACTTCTATCAGGTCAATTGGTTGACAAATATTGGCAGAACACTGAGCTGTTTCCTAAACACATCAAGACATCTTCTATGTCCACCTTTGTCTACACGAATGTGAAATACCACTCGCTGTTGTGTGACACCTGTTTCCCTAAGCTACTGGGAGAGGTTAGAACTTTATTCCTTGGAGCGCAGGAGGATGAGGGGTGATCTTATAGAGGCGTACAAAATCATGAGGGGGGTAGATAGGGTGAATGATCGGAGTCTTTTCACCTGAGTTGGGGAATCAAGAACTAGAGGGCATAGGTTTAAGGTGACAGGAGAAGGATTTAATTGTAGGGTGGTACAGTGGCACAGCGGTAGAGTTGCTGCCTTGGTGCACCTGAGACACGGGCTCGATCCTGACTATGGGTGCTGCTTGTACGGGGGTTGTGCCTTCTCCCTGTGACTGCACGGGTTATTTCTGGGCGCTCCAGTTTCCTCCCATATTCCGAAGACGTGCAGGTTTGCGGGTTAATTGGCTTCTGTAAATTGTAAATTGTTCTCCGTCTGTCGGATAGTATTAGTATACGGGGTGATTCGTAGAGTATGGGTTGGCGCGGAATTGGTGGGTGGGAGGGTTTGTTCCCGCGCTGTATCTCTAAAGTCTGAAGTATACCCGAGGGGCAACTTTGTCACTCAGAGGATGGTGGTCATATGGAACGAGCTGCCAGAGGAGGTGGTTGCACAGGTATTATAACAGCATTTGAAAGACACTTGGACAGGTACATGGATGGGAAAGGATTAGAGGGATATGGACTAAATGGGGGCAAATTGGAATATCTTAGATGGGACATCCTGGTTGGCAAAGACATAACGGTATAGGCCAAAGATGGGCAAATGAGACTAGCTAAAATGGGGCATTCTGGTCAGCAGGGTGTAGTTGGGCTGAATGGCCTTTGTCAGTGCAGTATGACATTATCTGAGCAATGCTTGTCTCCCAAAGACCCCAGTGGGAAGCAAACGGTTGCCCACCGTTAGTGGGATCCTGCTGGGCACAGATTAGCTGCCGAACCGCCTGGCTTTCAACGGCGCCTGTTTTTAAGGAGGAGAATAATTGTTTTATGAGCTGCTAACTGCTCAGGGACAGGAGGACTCTGTGAAAGGTGTTGCTGTAAATCAAAGTCTATTTTAGTGCAATGCATGAAGAAGTTGGAAGCCCACCAAAGTTCTGATCCGACCATATTCCAAACCTTGACGATGCAGAGATGGGGGGAAATATTGGAATGGGAATTTTTTTTCTGGAGGCTTCAGTTTCCCCCATGCACTTAATTTTATTCGTTTTAGGTTTAGAGAAACAGAGAGAAAACAGGCCGTTCGGCCCGCCGAGTCTACATCGACCAGCGATCAGCTGGACATTGCTGGTTTTGATTGATTGAAAGACACAGCCCGGAAGCAGGCCTTTCAGCCCACGGTGTCCATGCCGACCTGCGACCATCCGTCCACTTAGTTCTGTGCTATCCCACTTTCTCATCCACTCCTTGCACTCTGCAATTTACCCAAGACTGTTAACCTACAAACCCGCAGGTCTTTGTGATGTGGGAGGAAACCGGAGCACCCGGAGCAAACCCACGCGGTCACAGGGAAGAACGCGAAACTCCACGCAGGCAGCGCCCGTGGTCAGGAACGGGCCCGGGTCTCTGGCGCTGTGAGGCAGCAACTCTACCGCTGCGCCACCGTGCCACATAAGCATGGGCGGAGTAAAATGCTGGCCCATTTATTGCAGCATCTGTACGTACATCAGAGGGTTGGGCGGCTCGGTGGGGCAACGGCAGAGTGCGTGTCTTGCAGGCACCAGGGACCCGAGCTCGATCCTGATTACGGATGCTGTCTGTACGGAGTTTGCATGTTCTCCCCGTGACCGCGCGGCTTTTCTTCAGGTGCTCCCCACACTCCAAAGTCGTGCAGGTTTGTCGTAATGGGCCTCGTTAAAAATTGTAAATTGTCCCTGGTGTGTAGGGTAGTGCTGGCGTACGGGGATCGCTGGTCGGCACGGACTCGGAGGGCCGAAGGGCCTGTTTTAAAGCTGTATCTCTAAAACTAAAACTGAAAGCTATGAACGTGGAGCTGAATAGGCTCTGCAAACTCTCTGTATCTGGTTAGTAACAGGAACTTAACTATAACAGTGGTAAATTGCACTATTCCCAATGTGGTATTAAATACAATGCTTGTCAAATAAAGGAAAATTATTCAGAATCTATGACTGCAAAATGATTGCCAGGATTTGATAGTTTAATCATATAATTTCTGGTTAATGTGTCCATATTAATGAGTTGAGTTAGCCAGACAGATGGCCCTCTGCTTCATGTTTCTGCTTATTTTTTTGGACCAGAAACATTTTGACTTTGACTGTTGTTTTACGGTGTGAGTCAACGGCCGCGTTGCCAAGTATAACGGCAGCAGCTTGCATTTATACGCCACCAACCTCGGCGTGGTGGCAACAACAAGAGGCAGAGATAGGCACAAAGTGCTGGAGCAGCTCAGCGGCTCAGGCAGCATCTGCGGAGAACATGGGCAGGTGACGCTTTGGGACGTCACCCTTCTTCAAACCAAGAAAAGGCAGAAAGTGCCAGAGTAACTCAGCGGGTCAGGCAGCATCTCTGGAGAACACGGAGAAGTAACATTTCAGGTCGAGGCCCTTCTTCAGACTTGACATTTTGGACCTGGACCTTTCTGATTCTTCAGGGTCAAAAGAAGGGCCTATGTGCTCCGGTTTAAATTCAATGATGCATTCAGTGATTCCATGAGAATTTATTGTCACACGCACCTTGCTACAGAGGAATTCTCCGTGTAGGAAGGAACTGTAGATGCTGGTTTACATCACAGATAGACCCAGATAACTCAGCGGGTCAGGCATCATCCCTGGAGAAAGAGGATGGGTGACGTTTCGGGTCGGAACCCTTCTTCAGCCTGAAAGTGGAGTGGAGTGGTGGGGGGAGGGGAACTGGAGGTAGGAAAAGAGAACTTCCCCAGTTCTGGTCCTCACTGTGGGGAGAATAGTGAGCACCTACAACTAAGCAAAAACAAGTCAAATAGAACTGAACAATGTTAAAATACTTCACTCCTGCCTTTTCGTGAGAACAATTGCCGTGCCCAGAGATGCCCTGTCCAGAGATGCTGCCTGACCCGCTGAGTTACTCCAGCACTCTGTGAAACGTCACCTCTCCATGTTCTCCAGAGATGCTGCCTGACCCGCTGAGTTACTCCAGCTATTTGTGTGTATCTTTTGTGTGTAAATTCAGTATAAATCAGCAACTGCCGTCCCTTTCTTCACATGAGAGGCATAGATATGGGAGAGAGTCGATGCCTTTTTCCCCGAAGGTGGAAAAGTCAACAACTGGGGGGCACAGGTTTAAGGTGAAAAATGTATCCCTCGGGTACCTATTAAATCTTTCCCCCTTGGTCGGAACCCTTCCTCAGACTCAAAAGGGTTCTGACCCGAAACTTTACTATCCTTTTTACTCCAGCACTTTGCGTCTATCTTCGGTATAAACCACCATCTATTTCTCTCATGATGCCCTAAAGAAACTGTCAGATCTCCATAGCTTTGATGGCTGCAGTAAGCAAGGAATAACGTAGAAACATAGACAATAGGTGCAGGAGGAGGCCATTCGGCCCTTCGAGCCAGCATCTTCGGCCCTTCGAACCATTCACTATGATCGTGGCTGATCATCCAGAATCAGTTCCCCGTTCCTGCTTTTTGCCCCATCTCCCTTGATTCCGTCAGCCCCAAGAGCTAAATTAACTCTCTCTTGAATACATCCGGCGAATCGACCTCCTCTGCCTTCTGTGGCAGAGAATTCCACAGATTCACAACTCTCTGCGTGAAAACGTTTGTTCTCATCACAGCCCTAACTGGCCTGCCCACCCCTTATTCTTAAACATGTTGTGCAGTTT